>CM039509.1:27031044-27113010 GCA_022432975.1 Begonia masoniana | reverse complement strand
AAAAAAAAAAAAAAAAAAATGCATGTGGCAGGACATACATGAGTGTACAAAATAAGAAACATAAGTCCGTAAATCGTTGTTCTTCATTCCTGCTCATTTTCATTATTACTAGCAGGTCTTAAGGCAGGAAAACGAGGGAGGAAAGACAGCGGGACATAATCAAGTGCCAATGGGGACAATCATAGTAATGACTAGCTCGGCCTCCACCATGGGAGAATTCGCGAACTATCATGCAGATTAACTCGGCCTCCACCAGGGTGAGGATTCGCGAGTTTTCCTTCCAATTCGGTCTCCACAGTGGGAGAATTCGCGAGCCATACATACCATCATCTCGGCCTCCACCAGTGGGAGAATTCGCGAGCCATACATACCATCATCTCGGCCTCCACCAATGGGAGTATTCGCGAGCCATACATACCATCATCTCGGCCTCCACCATGGGAGAATTCGCGAGCCATTCATGAGCCTTGTGAACATATCATAGGGCATGGCACCCGTCTGACTTAATCATGATTACATTTACTTCATGTTCTTAACTCAAATTAAACGTGTCCAAAGCATAGACATGAAGTTAACAGAGACATATCTAATGTATGAAACGAGTAAACACATCATGTAACTTAACATCTTCCGCTCAAATACTTCATATCATGGCAACTAATATTCATAATCATCAGGACCAATCATTCAAATATTCCTAGTCTCCTTGCGGTGGAGTGCCCTATTGGTGAAAATCTTCATACATCCACTTACCTGGTTTCCTTAGCAATCGAGCTCTTCTCTTACACTTCTCACTAAAACATGTTCATTACAGAGTTAAAATAAAATCTAATAGTTCTAATCATAAATGTTCCCTAGCTCTAATAGCTAAAGTCATTCCGATTCCTCTATTTGATACACTGCAGTCTGAAATCGAACACTCGGCGGACAGGTCTTAACATTCGATAAATCGAGTGGTACTTAGAATGTTCAAAATTGATTCGGAAAGAACATCACTACTCTCAGATTTTAAAAGGTCTTAAACTGCTCGGCCAACTGTAAAACCAAACGCAAATGCCGAGTTGAAAGCAAACTCTATTCACTAATAAATGACTACATTATACATTTCATACCTCGGTGTGCGGATTGCAAGGGATATGCAGGCTGAAACCGGTCGTCGGAGGGCGGTATGGCAAGGCAGGGTGGAGCTCGGGGGAAGTGAAGGAGAAATGCCGAGAGTAGGAAGGTGGTCGGCTATTAGTGGGGTATGTATATGAGGTTTAAGGTTGCCTCCAATTTCTTTAAATACCGGTCCCAGACTTCAATTATTACCATAATGCCACTCAACCTAGTTTAAAACCAACAGTAATTAATAAAACTTTCATAAAATTCTAAAACGCGAAGCTCTAAATATTCATGACATGTAATAAAGTTAGGAAATAACCCTAGTGTGTCTGGGTGTTTATACACCTTGCGTCCGTGAGCCACGTCACCTAAAACAAAATTTCACAACAACACGGAATTAAACCGAAGCCCTAAAAAAAAAATATCATCAACTTTGAAAACTAACGGAACTCCTAGCTAAAGGAAATTTTTGAAACTCTATGTTATAACCTCATTGAGGCATTTTATTGAGTTTGATGCCGACATACTCAAAACCTCATTAATGGATTGTCTAAGTTGTCTAACAACCACAAGCTCCATATTCATCCATAACCCTACTAACTACGTCAGAATCGCTAATATATCCTTTAGAGCGTAATCATTGTAACCTATCGATTTTAAACCTAAATTCACATTTTGACAAAACCTAACCGGATGACTCGTAAAATGGAATCTAAACGTTCAAAAACTATAGATCTTCCCTAGGGCTGTGATTGGAGAAGAAAACGCAAAGAACGGAAGTCGATCAGAGGAGTGGTCTCGCCGGAGAAGGATCGTGTGAAGGCAAAGAGTCTCCGTTGGGGGGAAACTTGAAGTAGAAATCTTGCAGTGGGGGGGGGGGGGGGGGGGGGGTGGAGGGAGGGAGAGAAATGCGATTTTTATTAAAATTTAACCTATTGAATGACCATTTTGCCCTCCCTTTATCTTCTATTTGTTTCATCACTTATTTCGTTATTGATCCATCGATCCGGTTTGGTCCAAATTTCCTTATTTCACCATAAATTTCAATTTAATTGTTAGGGGCTTCGCATAAACTCTATTTCGGTCACTCAACGGCTTAATTTGACATATTTACTAAAATGCCATTTTATATTGGAGTAAATAAAAATCTCCGTAAAATCGAGTGTTACATGCGGGAACTTGTCAAGAGAAAATACTACAACAAGCAACTCTTTCTTAGTCGGTTATAGTTCATTTGAGCGTTGTTACGATTCTTCTTGCGTAGTAAATGATGATGGGCTTCCTTTCCCTTCGTTGACCAAGGACGGTCCCCAGAGCGTGATTGCTTGCATCACACATGATCTCGAATGGAAGTGACCATTTGGTGACTGAATGAAGGGGAAAGTCAGTTTTGACAAAGATATTTGTAATACTCCTCACACTCCTTTGCAAATTGAATGTGGCGTCTTTTGCAAGGAGGTTGCATAATGGTCCAGATAGGCTGAAAAATTTTGTATGAACCTCCTATAGATCTGGCGTGTCCAAAGAATGACGAAGGTCCTTGACATTTTGGGGTGGGTAACTTATAGATGAGTTTGATCTTGGACGATCAACCTCATGCCTCTCTCAGAACAATGTGCCCCAAAACAATCATATGACACCACTATGCATTTTGTGAGACCCTTAATTTACCCTTGTACTATTCCTAAAATCTCACAAACTTTGAACTTTTCTTTTCCATCCTTATATTGGACTTGCCTATTACCCCTCTCTATTCTTACACAAAATTTCACTTTCATTTATCCATCATTTTTCCTTTTCATTCAATTCCTCAATCGTGAGAGATAGACTCGGCATTAAATCTATATCTATAACCTTTAAAGACTATTACTTTATTCGTTAAAATATAATCCTTGTACTAAAGTTTAACTTAATTTAAATTCCTCTCGGGTTCTATCAATTTGAATAGTGGTCGGGGTGATTAACACTTAGCTTCTCTTGGGTTTCTTTAATTTTAATAGTGGGGGTCGATACAGAAAGAAGATAGCGTGGACAACAGAAGCCGTGGGCAACAGTGACTGTGGTCACAGAGATTGTGGACAACAGAAACTGTGGTCTACAGAGACTGTGACAACATAAACTATGGATGACATTATCGCTTACAGCGTTTATTCATCCACGAGACTCCTTCGTCACGTGACTTATCGTCCACGGGACTTATTTGTCCACGTGCCTTATTCGTCCATGTGACTTATCGTCCACGGGACTTATTTGTCCACGTCTTTGGACGACAACTTTGGACGATGACTTTCTTCTGCCAAAATACTTAACTAGACTTTATCGTCCACGACGTTGGACGATGACTTTCTTCTGCCCGAATACTTAACTGCACTTTATCGTCCACGGACTTTGGACGATGACTTTCTTCTGCCAAAATACTTAACTAGACTTTATCGTCCACGGACTTTGGACGATGACTTTCTTACTGAACACTTAACTGAAAACGTATAAATCCCGACTCTAACAATGCATTAGTTAACCTATAGCTGGTCCCCTTCCAGGCGATCGATCGGCTAGCTCTCTGGATTTTTGTCCCGAGAGCTGCCTCTAATCTTTCCCCTGTATCTACACATCATTTACCCGCTTCATAACATTAAAAACATCAAACCCATTTACCATTTCATCACGTCAGTACTTACACTATCCAGCTACCAACACCCTAAAATGAGTTCTATACAATTCATATACTATAATCCCTTCAGCCCGACACACCCAAAACCCCAAATACTTAACCTGTACTTCCAGGGGTTAAGGTTAGCACCGACTGCAGCAGCACACTCCCAAGGCATTCTTCTTCAATCGATTCGTTCCTCGGATGGAAGAGAACATTCTCACCTTACTCAAGATCACCTACACCATAAAAACATTCGATGCGCTAAGGCTCAGTACGCTTCATAATGAAAATGCATGTGCTATTCATAAAAATCATGTTGTTTTCTTTCTGTCTTTAATTATCTGGGATCCATGGTAGAGGGAGTAGGCACACCTTGTGGTCCAAACCTTACGGGACAGCCATACTCGTTCTTTAAGAAAATAAAGTAGGCACACCTATTGGTCCAAACCTTACGGGACAGCCATACTCGTTCTTTAAGAAAATAAAGTAGGCACACCTATTGGTCCAAACCTTACGAGATGACCATACTCGTTCTTTAAGAAAATAAAGTAGCACACCTTAGGGTGTAGGCCAAATCGGCCAAACAAGTCATGAAGACTTACCTCAGTCCTAATGCAAATCCGAGCGCTGTCCGTGATCTTGTTCACCAAAACCAATCCACAACATTCTTTAGAGGCGCAAGTACAACAACCTTAACCATTTCTAACATAATTCAGTCGAAACCCTAACCGTTAACAATTCTAAAACAATGAAACCTAACGTCCAAAACCATAGAACTTTACCTAGGTTGTTGGTTGAGATAACAGTGTAGGAGAATCGATGATCGGAGAAGAAATTGGCCGAATCGTGAAGAATGGAAGCGAGGCCGAATAAAAATTGCCAGAAAGCTCTCTGGAGCTTTTCTTTTGTGAAAGCAGAGGAAATACGGGGGAGAGAGAAATACTTAGGTTTTTATTAACATTTTAACACTTAGATTACCATATTGACCTTTATTACATTTTTTTCTATTATCCTCCTCTTATTTCACTAATTTGTCTATCGTTTAAATCAATCCATCAATTATTATTAATAGGAGAAGGAGTACCAAAGTTTCGGGTGTTACACATTTCTCCCAGTTAAGCACGAAATCTTTTTCAATGCATCTTCGGAAAACCGCTTGTAGTTCGTAACATGATCGACGGTCTCCAACGACTGTTAGGTCATCTATGAAAACTTCCATACATTTCTCAACCATATCACTAAATATGCTCATCATGCACCTCTAAAACATGGTTGTGGGCATTACATAATCCAAATGGAATACGCCGAAAAGCATAAGTGCCAACCTGTCATGACCTTTGTAGCGACGAGATCTCCTTTTTCATTCTCAACGACCGTGACTCCTGATTTATTGGGAACTACTTGAGTCGGACTAAACCACTTGTGTATGAGACCGAATAGATGATTCCTGCATCTAACAACTTCAATAATTCATTCTTAACAACCTCCTTCATGTTGGAATTAAGTCTGCGTTGTGGTTCTCGACATGGAGTAGCTCCTTCTTTGAGATGAATGTGGTAGAGCAAATTCATGGGCTAGTACCTTTTATATCGCAATCGTCCAACCTAACGCCCTTTTACTACTCATCATAATATTCGACCCAACGCTGTCCTTTATGCGTCAAGTTTGGATAAGTGATCAGTGGAAGTATCACGTCACCGAAGGAAAACATGTTTGAGACCCTCAGTGAGTTGAGCTATTGTGATGTTCGGGGTCTCTTCTAAGTAGGTTTTGGCTTTCCCTATTGTGTAGATCTTTAAAGTACATTTGCCAAAACTGTGTTCTTCCAACGTGTGGATCATGGAAAATGGTAGAAACATTCTCCACATGATCAGAACTTTGAGGATCTTCGAGGAGGTAGTCAATCCGATCAAGATTCTTCCAAAGGGTGACTTCCTCTTTGACAAGTGTATCGATCATGTAAGATTGGACAAACTCGTCATCCTCTTGTGGTTGCTTGAATGATGGTGAAACGTTCACTTCTAGTGAGACGACCCTAACACTATACCCTTATTTTTCCCTATATATATATTTTTTTATCCTTGTAACATTTGAGTGGAAATTTAAATCGTTAAAATCGTTCAGAGAATTGAAAACCGTTTAAAATAATTTATAGGAACTTAATAAAAAAATTTATAAAATTGAGTTTAAACATTTTTCTGCAATCACGATCGATCGTGGTCATATCACGATCGATCGTGATCAGCTAAAAAAATGAAATTTAAACATTTTCCTGCAATCACGATCGATCGTGGTAAATCACGATCGATCGTGGTAAATCACGATCGATCGTGGTAAATCACGATCGATCGTGGTAAATCACGATCGATCGGGCCGCCTCTGTAATTCATGAAGAAAGTTTTTCTGAATCACGATCGATCGTGGTAAATCACGATCGATCGTGGTAAATCACGATCGATCGTGATAGGCCTTTTTCTCTTTTCTGCAGATCACGATCGATCGTGGTAAATCACGATCGATCGTGATAGGCCTTTTTCTCTTTTCTGCAGATCACGATCAATTGTGGTAAATCACGATCGATCGTGATAGGCCTTTTTCTCTTTTCTGCAGATCACAATCGATCGTGGTAAATCACGATCGATCGTGGTAAATCACGATCGATCGTGGTAAATCACGATCGATCGTGGTAAATCACGATCGATCGTGGTAAATCACGATCGATCGTGGTAAATCACGATCGATCGTGATAGGCCTTTTTCTCTTTTCTGCAGATCACGATCGATCGTGGTAAATCACGATCGATCGTGGTAAATCACGATCGATCGTGGTAAATCACGATCGATCGTGGTAAATCACGATCGATCGTGGTAAATCACGATCGATCGTGGTAAATCACGATCGATCGTGGTAAATCACGATCGATCGTGGTAAATCACGATCGATCGTGGTAAATCACGATCGATCGTGGTAAATCACGATCGATCGTGGTAAATCACGATCGATCGTGGTAAATCACGATCGATCGTGGTAAATCACGATCGATCGTGGTAAATCACGATCGATCGTGGTAAATCACGATCGATCGTGGTAAATCACGATCGATCGTGGTAAATCACGATCGATCGTGGTAAATCACGATCGATCGTGGTAAATCACGATCGATCGTGGTAAATCACGATCGATCGTGGTAAATCACGATCGATCGTGGTAAATCACGATCGATCGTGGTAAATCACGATCGATCGTGGTAAATCACGATCGATCGTGGTAAATCACGATCGATCGTGGTAAATCACGATCGATCGTGGTAAATCACGATCGATCGTGGTAAATCACGATCGATCGTGATAGGCCTTTTTCTCTTTTCTGCAGATCACGATCGATCGTGGTAAATCACGATCGATCGTGATAGGCCTTTTTCTCTTTTCTGCAGATCACGATCGATCGTGGTAAATCACGATCGATCGTGGTAAATCACGATCGATCGTGGTAAATCACGATCGATCGTGATAGGCCTTTTTCTCTTTTCTGCAGATCACGATCGATCGTGGTAAATCACGATCGATCGTGGTAAATCACGATCGATCGTGGTAAATCACGATCGATCGTGGTAAATCACGATCGATCGTGATAGGCCTTTTTCTCTTTTCTGCAGATCACGATCGATCGTGGTAAATCACGATCGATCGTGGTAAATCACGATCGATCGTGGTAAATCACGATCGATCGTGGTAAATCACGATCGATCGTGGTAAATCACGATCGATCGTGGTAAATCACGATCGATCGTGGTAAATCACGATCGATCGTGGTAAATCACGATCGATCGTGATAGGCCTTTTTCTCTTTTCTGCAGATCACGATCGATCGTGATAGGCCTTTTTCTCTTTTCTGCAGATCACGATCGATCGTGGTAAATCACGATCGATCGTGGTAAATCACGATCGATCGTGGTAAATCACGATCGATCGTGGTAAATCACGATCGATCGTGGTAAATCACGATCGATCGTGGTAAATCACGATCGATCGTGGTAAATCACGATCGATCGTGGTAAATCACGATCGATCGTGATAGGCCTTTTTCTCTTTTCTGCAGATCACAATCGATCGTGGTAAATCACGATCGATCGTGATAGGCCTTTTTCTCTTTTCTGCAGATCACGATCGATCGTGGTAAATCACGATCGATCGTGGTAAATCACGATCGATCGTGGTAAATCACGATCGATCGTGGTAAATCACGATCGATCGTGGTAAATCACGATCGATCGTGGTAAATCACGATCGATCGTGGTAAATCACGATCGATCGTGGTAAATCACGATCGATCGTGGTAAATCACGATCGATCGTGATAGGCCTTTTTCTCTTTTCTGCAGATCACGATCGATCGTGATAGGCCTTTTTCTCTTTTCTGCAGATCACGATCGATCGTGGTAAATCACGATCGATCGTGGTAAATCACGATCGATCGTGGTAAATCACGATCGATCGTGGTAAATCACGATCGATCGTGGTAAATCACGATCGATCGTGGTAAATCACGATCGATCGTGGTAAATCACGATCGATCGTGATAGGCCTTTTTCTCTTTTCTGCAGATCACGATCGATCGTGGTAAATCACGATCGATCGTGGTAAATCACGATCGATCGTGGTAAATCACGATCGATCGTGGTAAATCACGATCGATCGTGGTAAATCACGATCGATCGTGGTAAATCACGATCGATCGTGGTAAATCACGATCGATCGTGGTAAATCACGATCGATCGTGGTAAATCACGATCGATCGTGGTAAATCACGATCGATCGTGGTAAATCACGATCGATCGTGGTAAATCACGATCGATCGTGGTAAATCACGATCGATCGTGATAGGCCTTTTTCTCTTTTCTGCAGATCACGATCGATCGTGATAGGCCTTTTTCTCTTTTCTGCAGATCACGATCGATCGTGGTAAATCACGATCGATCGTGGTAAATCACGATCGATCGTGGTAAATCACGATCGATCGTGGTAAATCACGATCGATCGTGGTAAATCACGATCGATCGTGGTAAATCACGATCGATCGTGATAGGCCTTTTTCTCTTTTCTTGTGTGAAACCTTGATTTTTCGTTAGATTATGTTAAGTGTATGTTAGGTCGTTGATTGGTGAGGAATTGGATAATTGTGAAAATTAAAAAGGGGAAATTCTGGGTTTAATGGGTAGTTGGTTTTGCCATTTTTTGTTTTTTTTTTTTTTTTTTTTTTTTTTTTGACCTAGCCACGGTCGTTTGTTTTAAAATTCCTCTTGGCATGTTAAATAGACTATTAGAGGAGTACGTGGCCGCTGGAATTGTTCGATTCCGATATCCGACGCAAAAGTTATGCACGTTGGAAGTTTTGGGTCGGTTTTTACGAACCCAAATTTGGCCCGTTTATTTAGTTTTAGTTGATTTTTCTAGAGATAGTCGTTTGAGAGTAATAGGTGAATGTTAGCTTCATTTAATGAAGTGTAAATATTTGTCGTAGGTAGAGCCGTAGGTGGACAGGTAACCGAGTATCCTCAGCAAGCTAGGACGACAGGTAAGTAGTGGGTAATGTTCTTTCGCCTTCAGGCCTACACCATAGAACGGTAGGTTTTATTTGTTATTGCTTTTCTTCGTGTAGTGTTGTGTTATCGTTGTGCTTGGCGTTGAGTTGTGGGGTGCGTGGTGTTGTAACACCCGACAACTTCAGCCAGGTGACTTCCTAACTGATTACCGGTCATAAATATTACAAATCTTGCACGGGTATTTAGAGGTTTCTACCAAGAATAATTAATTTTATGTGGATTTAAACTAGGTTGAGTGGCAAAGTTGTAATAATGGAGGGTGATGACCAATATATAAAGAAAAAGAAAATGTTTTAAACCTCACCTGAACCACTGTAGCTGACAACTTTCTTTTCGGCCATTTCTTCTCTCCCAAGCTCTTGCTCTCTGCTTTCAGCATACTCTCTTCAGACGATCGTTTCTCTGCCACCACTCGACTACTCTGTGCTCGAGGTATGCAATAGATAACGTAGCTATCTGTTAGTTTGTTAGCCCTGTTTTCTACTCGGCATTGGAGTTTTGGATCTTCCAATGGCCGACTAATAATAAGGACATTTGAAATCTGAGAGTGGGAATGACTTTAGCTATTAAATCTTAGGATAACTTGAGATTATAACTATTAGGATTTTTGTTTTAACTACCGCAATGTAAATGTTTTAGGTGAAGAAGTTTAAAGAGAAAGGAGCTCAAGTCTAAGAAGACCAGGTAAGTGAATGTATTAAGATTTTCGGCTAATAGAGCCCTACATCGTGGGAGTACTAGGTTGTTTTAGATGTTTAATGTTTACCTTATGATGATGAGCTTGTCTGCACTTGAAGGATTGATGAATGTTGTGAGTTATACTATTTGATGACCTGCTAGTGAATGTGAAGTTGTTAATGATTATAGTGTCTAAGCCATCGGATGATGAAAGTGCTATTTTGTCGTCTAGCGATCGGCAGATGTAGTGTCTAAGCCATCGGATGATGAAAGTGCTATTTTGTCGTCTAGCGATCGGCAGATGTAGTGTCTAAGCCATCGGATGATGAAAGTGCTATTTTGTCGTCTAGCGATCGGCAGATGTAGTGTCTAAGCCATCGGATGATGAAAGTGCTATTTTGTCGTCTAGCGATCGGCAGATGTAGTGTCTAAGCCATCGGATGATGAAAGTGCTATTTTGTCGTCTAGCGATCGGCAGATGTAGTGTCTAAGCCATCGGATGATGAAAGTGCTATTTTGTCGTCTAGCGATCGGCAGATGTAGTGTCTAAGCCATCGGATGATGAAAGTGCTATTTTGTCGTCTAGCGATCGGCAGATGTAGTGTCTAAGCCATCGGATGATGAAAGTGCTATTTTGTCGTCTAGCGATCGGCAGATGTAGTGTCTAAGCCATCGGATGATGAAAGTGCTATTTTGTCGTCTAGCGATCGGCAGATGTAGTGTCTAAGCCATCGGATGATGAAAGTGCTATTTTGTCGTCTAGCGATCGGCAGATGTAGTGTCTAAGCCATCGGATGATGAAAGTGCTATTTTGTCGTCTAGCGATCGGCAGATGTAGTGTCTAAGCCATCGGATGATGAAAGTGCTATTTTGTCGTCTAGCGATCGGCAGATGTAGTGTCTAAGCCATCGGATGATGAAAGTGCTATTTTGTCGTCTAGCGATCGGCAGATGTAGTGTCTAAGCCATCGGATGATGAAAGTGCTATTTTGTCGTCTAGCGATCGGCAGATGTAGTGTCTAAGCCATCGGATGATGAAAGTGCTATTTTGTCGTCTAGCGATCGGCAGATGTAGTGTCTAAGCCATCGGATGATGAAAGTGCTATTTTGTCGTCTAGCGATCGGCAGATGTAGTGTCTAAGCCATCGGATGATGAAAGTGCTATTTTGTCGTCTAGCGATCGGCAGATGTAGTGTCTAAGCCATCGGATGATGAAAGTGCTATTTTGTCGTCTAGCGATCGGCAGATGTAGTGTCTAAGCCATCGGATGATGAAAGTGCTATTTTGTCGTCTAGCGATCGGCAGATGTAGTGTCTAAGCCATCGGATGATGAAAGTGCTATTTTGTCGTCTAGCGATCGGCAGATGTAGTGTCTAAGCCATCGGATGATGAAAGTGCTATTTTGTCGTCTAGCGATCGGCAGATGTAGTGTCTAAGCCATCGGATGATGAAAGTGCTATTTTGTCGTCTAGCGATCGGCAGATGTAGTGTCTAAGCCATCGGATGATGAAAGTGCTATTTTGTCGTCTAGCGATCGGCAGATGTAGTGTCTAAGCCATCGGATGATGAAAGTGCTATTTTGTCGTCTAGCGATCGGCAGATGTAGTGTCTAAGCCATCGGATGATGAAAGTGCTATTTTGTCGTCTAGCGATCGGCAGATGTAGTGTCTAAGCCATCGGATGATGAAAGTGCTATTTTGTCGTCTAGCGATCGGCAGATGTAGTGTCTAAGCCATCGGATGATGAAAGTGCTATTTTGTCGTCTAGCGATCGGCAGATGTAGTGTCTAAGCCATCGGATGATGAAAGTGCTATTTTGTCGTCTAGCGATCGGCAGATGTAGTGTCTAAGCCATCGGATGATGAAAGTGCTATTTTGTCGTCTAGCGATCGGCAGATGTAGTGTCTAAGCCATCGGATGATGAAAGTGCTATTTTGTCGTCTAGCGATCGGCAGATGTAGTGTCTAAGCCATCGGATGATGAAAGTGCTATTTTGTCGTCTAGCGATCGGCAGATGTAGTGTCTAAGCCATCGGATGATGAAAGTGCTATTTTGTCGTCTAGCGATCGGCAGATGTAGTGTCTAAGCCATCGGATGATGAAAGTGCTATTTTGTCGTCTAGCGATCGGCAGATGTAGTGTCTAAGCCATCGGATGATGAAAGTGCTATTTTGTCGTCTAGCGATCGGCAGATGTAGTGTCTAAGCCATCGGATGATGAAAGTGCTATTTTGTCGTCTAGCGATCGGCAGATGTAGTGTCTAAGCCATCGGATGATGAAAGTGCTATTTTGTCGTCTAGCGATCGGCAGATGTAGTGTCTAAGCCATCGGATGATGAAAGTGCTATTTTGTCGTCTAGCGATCGGCAGATGTAGTGTCTAAGCCATCGGATGATGAAAGTGCTATTTTGTCGTCTAGCGATCGGCAGATGTAGTGTCTAAGCCATCGGATGATGAAAGTGCTATTTTGTCGTCTAGCGATCGGCAGATGTAGTGTCTAAGCCATCGGATGATGAAAGTGCTATTTTGTCGTCTAGCGATCGGCAGATGTAGTGTCTAAGCCATCGGATGATGAAAGTGCTATTTTGTCGTCTAGCGATCGGCAGATGTAGTGTCTAAGCCATCGGATGATGAAAGTGCTATTTTGTCGTCTAGCGATCGGCAGATGTAGTGTCTAAGCCATCGGATGATGAAAGTGCTATTTTGTCGTCTAGCGATCGGCAGATGTAGTGTCTAAGCCATCGGATGATGAAAGTGCTATTTTGTCGTCTAGCGATCGGCAGATGTAGTGTCTAAGCCATCGGATGATGAAAGTGCTATTTTGTCGTCTAGCGATCGGCAGATGTAGTGTCTAAGCCATCGGATGATGAAAGTGCTATTTTGTCGTCTAGCGATCGGCAGATGTAGTGTCTAAGCCATCGGATGATGAAAGTGCTATTTTGTCGTCTAGCGATCGGCAGATGTAGTGTCTAAGCCATCGGATGATGAAAGTGCTATTTTGTCGTCTAGCGATCGGCAGATGTAGTGTCTAAGCCATCGGATGATGAAAGTGCTATTTTGTCGTCTAGCGATCGGCAGATGTAGTGTCTAAGCCATCGGATGATGAAAGTGCTATTTTGTCGTCTAGCGATCGGCAGATGTAGTGTCTAAGCCATCGGATGATGAAAGTGCTATTTTGTCGTCTAGCGATCGGCAGATGTAGTGTCTAAGCCATCGGATGATGAAAGTGCTATTTTGTCGTCTAGCGATCGGCAGATGTAGTGTCTAAGCCATCGGATGATGAAAGTGCTATTTTGTCGTCTAGCGATCGGCAGATGTAGTGTCTAAGCCATCGGATGATGAAAGTGCTATTTTGTCGTCTAGCGATCGGCAGATGTAGTGTCTAAGCCATCGGATGATGAAAGTGCTATTTTGTCGTCTAGCGATCGGCAGATGTAGTGTCTAAGCCATCGGATGATGAAAGTGCTATTTTGTCGTCTAGCGATCGGCAGATGTAGTGTCTAAGCCATCGGATGATGAAAGTGCTATTTTGTCGTCTAGCGATCGGCAGATGTAGTGTCTAAGCCATCGGATGATGAAAGTGCTATTTTGTCGTCTAGCGATCGGCAGATGTAGTGTCTAAGCCATCGGATGATGAAAGTGCTATTTTGTCGTCTAGCGATCGGCAGATGTAGTGTCTAAGCCATCGGATGATGAAAGTGCTATTTTGTCGTCTAGCGATCGGCAGATGTAGTGTCTAAGCCATCGGATGATGAAAGTGCTATTTTGTCGTCTAGCGTGGCAATTCATTTCTTTGAAGCATGCATCATGATGTTGTTATTGCTTTTCTTCGTGTAGTGTTGTGTTATCGTTGTGCTTGGCGTTGAGTTGTGGGGTGTGTGGTGTGGCAATTCATTTCTTTGAAGCATGCATCATGATGTTGTTATTGCTTTTCTTCGTGTAGTGTTGTGTTATCGTTGTGCTTGGCGTTGAGTTGTGGGGTGTGTGGTGTGGCAATTCATTTCTTTGAAGCATGCATCATGATGTTGTTATTGCTTTTCTTCGTGTAGTGTTGTGTTATCGTTGTGCTTGGCGTTGAGTTGTGGGGTGTGTGGTGTGGCAATTCATTTCTTTGAAGCATGCATCATGATGTTGTTATTGCTTTTCTTCGTGTAGTGTTGTGTTATCGTTGTGCTTGGCGTTGAGTTGTGGGGTGTGTGGTGTGGCAATTCATTTCTTTGAAGCATGCATCATGATGTTGTTATTGCTTTTCTTCGTGTAGTGTTGTGTTATCGTTGTGCTTGGCGTTGAGTTGTGGGGTGTGTGGTGTGGCAATTCATTTCTTTGAAGCATGCATCATGATGTTGTTATTGCTTTTCTTCGTGTAGTGTTGTGTTATCGTTGTGCTTGGCGTTGAGTTGTGGGGTGTGTGGTGTGGCAATTCATTTCTTTGAAGCATGCATCATGATGTTGTTATTGCTTTTCTTCGTGTAGTGTTGTGTTATCGTTGTGCTTGGCGTTGAGTTGTGGGGTGTGTGGTGTGGCAATTCATTTCTTTGAAGCATGCATCATGATGTTGTTATTGCTTTTCTTCGTGTAGTGTTGTGTTATCGTTGTGCTTGGCGTTGAGTTGTGGGGTGTGTGGTGTGGCAATTCATTTCTTTGAAGCATGCATCATGATGTTGTTATTGCTTTTCTTCGTGTAGTGTTGTGTTATCGTTGTGCTTGGCGTTGAGTTGTGGGGTGTGTGGTGTGGCAATTCATTTCTTTGAAGCATGCATCATGATGTTGTTATTGCTTTTCTTCGTGTAGTGTTGTGTTATCGTTGTGCTTGGCGTTGAGTTGTGGGGTGTGTGGTGTGGCAATTCATTTCTTTGAAGCATGCATCATGATGTTGTTATTGCTTTTCTTCGTGTAGTGTTGTGTTATCGTTGTGCTTGACGTTGAGTTGTGGGGTGTGTGGTGTGGCAATTCATTTCTTTGAAGCATGCATCATGATGTTGTTATTGCTTTTCTTCGTGTAGTGTTGTGTTATCGTTGTGCTTGACGTTGAGTTGTGGGGTGTGTGGTGTGGCAATTCATTTCTTTGAAGCATGCATCATGATGTTGTTATTGCTTTTCTTCGTGTAGTGTTGTGTTATCGTTGTGCTTGACGTTGAGTTGTGGGGTGTGTGGTGTGGCAATTCATTTCTTTGAAGCATGCATCATGATGTTGTTATTGCTTTTCTTCGTGTAGTGTTGTGTTATCGTTGTGCTTGACGTTGAGTTGTGGGGTGTGTGGTGTGGCAATTCATTTCTTTGAAGCATGCATCATGATGTTGTTATTGCTTTTCTTCGTGTAGTGTTGTGTTATCGTTGTGCTTGGCGTTGAGTTGTGGGGTGTGTGGTGTGGCAATTCATTTCTTTGAAGCATGCATCATGATGTTGTTATTGCTTTTCTTCGTGTAGTGTTGTGTTATCGTTGTGCTTGGCGTTGAGTTGTGGGGTGTCTGGATTGGTTGAGATTTATTTCTTTGCAGGTACCTAGCATTTTGGAGGCACCATTTTTAGGCGTTACTTTGCCTAAATTTTCGGGAAGGACGCCGTGGTGCTTAACGGTTAGAATTAAGAGAAATTAGTGAGTCTAGGCAGCTAGGTATGACGTAAGAGAGCTTTGAGAGATTTAGTTTTAAATTATGCGGTGTTCAATTTTATTTAATTTATAGAGGGTTAAAGTTAGCCTTGTAGTGCTTCGAGCCCAGGGTGGGTTCGGGGGCGTTACAACATTTCATAACAACCTTCAATATAACAACCCTTTTCCCTCTTTTACCGACTCAAAACACGTTTAAAAACATAACCTAATTTCATAAAAATAAACGCGTGGATATGTTTAAAAACCGAACATTTCCCTAATACCAAACATTTACAAATATTTTTCCAAAACATTTAAAAACTTCAACACACAATCCTATCCACTATCTAGAACCAAACATCCTAAATTGTTTCTAACTATAACATTATTTTCCTTAAACCTATCCAAAACATCCCAAAATACGTACATACATCCCCACGGGTCAACATACGCATCGACTGCTCATGCACACCACCGCAACCGTTCTTCTTCAACCATCCTGTACATCGGGTGGAGGAATGTCGTCCTCACCTGCTTCTATATCACCTACACCATACAGACACACTATGAGATAAAAATCTCAGCAAGTTTCGTAAATGCAATGCATGCTATACGTATGAGTTTCAGAAATCATGCAACATTTTCTTTTCATTACGTCGCAGAAAGAATGTCATTGAGGTCTCAGCCTATTAGATGGAGAGGACACATCCCGCGATCGGACTGCCCTCTTCACCTAACGGGGGGGTACACGCTCGCACCCGAAACAGCTGTGCCTGAGCCCCACCTCGCGTAACCAGATACAGATTACGTTGACTCATTACTTTTATTCATTTCATTTTCTTAAACACGTGCAGAAATCCGTTTTCATGCTATTTAGAAATACGTGATGCATGAACAGTTATAAAATAAAATAAACAAACATCATACATACCATCACGACTATAAAAACATAACCTATAAAAGATCTAGCCCTATCTACCCGACCAAAGCATGTAAACAAAAAACTCTCCAAGGATCCTCGACGCGACTTCGACATACGGTGTAGGCCACTCGACCAAGTAAGTCACGAGAACTTACCTCGTGTGCGCTGAACTTCGAGCTCCGTCCACGAGCGTGGTTTGTCTGAGGCAAAACACAGCAATTGTCGTTAAACGAGATTTAAACCATTAAACGTCCAAACTAACGAAATCTTAAATAAAGAAATTTCCTAAATCTCTAATTTCACTCTCTCGGGCATTTCATCGAGCACCTTGCGCTCATCATTCACAAAACTCCATTAATGGGGGTTTTCTAAAGCTTCAAACCCTACTTTTTAACACTAACGCCCAAATCATCCATTATTTCGCCCAATAATCATTAATAAGGTGATTTCTAACGTTTCCTAACAAAACCTGACTATT
This sequence comes from Begonia masoniana, assembly GCA_022432975.1. Classification (NCBI taxonomy): domain Eukaryota; kingdom Viridiplantae; phylum Streptophyta; class Magnoliopsida; order Cucurbitales; family Begoniaceae; genus Begonia; species Begonia masoniana. The sequence goes on along the minus strand of CM039509.1, from coordinate 27,095,988 downwards.
TCTACGAAATTCCTACGAAACCCTAAACGTTCAAACTTCTAAAAATCGAGAGTTAAAGCCGGAAAACCATAGATTCTTACCTAAAATCACAAGGGGAGAAGAAAACGTGAAGAATCGGAGGTCGATCGGAGAGGAATCGTTGGCATTGAAGAGAAATCGCCGCAGAGAGGGGAAGGGGAAATCGTCGTTCGCAGAGGGAAGGAGAGAAATAAGGGAGAAGAAAGGGGTTTCTTAGTTTTAATAAACTTGGCTTGCAAAATTACAAGTTTGCCCTTCGGTTCAATCTTCTGTTTATCCTATTATTCGCCTATCGATTCGGTTTTTCCAAAATTTTCTTATTTCACTAATAATTCTAATTTAGTCTTAGGGCTCTAATAAAAATTTTCGTTCGTCAAACGGATTTAATTTGCTATTTATACGAATTAAGCCTTCATAGCGTCAAAACCGGAAACTTAAGCATTATATCTCAGTTTGAATTCCTTAAATTCTCATAATTCTCCCCAAATCCATATTAAGTATAAGGATTCTAATAACACTTTCTGTTTGCGAAACGGACTTAATTTGACATATTTAATAAAATGCCATTATATTATTTATTTACAAAATCTCGAAAATCCGAGTGTTACAGTCATGTTCTCGAAAGAGATCTTCATTAGACCATTCCTACAATTGATGAGGGCATTTGTTGTAGCAAGGAAAGGTCTACCTAAAATGATGGGGATTTGGACTCTGTGTCAACCACTGATTGGGTGTCCAGTATGATGAAGTCTACGAGATAATAAAATTTATTAATTTGTAGAAGTACATCCTCAACGATAACTTGTGGTCTTTTTATGGACCGATCAGCCAACTACAACACTACTGAAGTGGGTTTAATCTCTTCAAGCCGTAGTTTCAAGTAGATGGAATATGGCATGAGATTTACACTCGCTCCCAAATCCAGCAGTGCTTGGCTGAAAAGTTGGGTCCCAATGTAGCAGGAAATTGTGGGACAACCAGGATCCTTATATTTTGGTGGTGTTTTCTGCTCAATCACTGCACTGACCTACTCTATCAAAAATGCAGTTTTCATGGTGCATAGATCCTTGATTACATTGGCATAAGCCGGTACTTGTTTGATCACATGCAACAGAGGTAGGTTACAAGTGTTCAAAGATCTCACTTTGATTTTCCGATAGCTTCTCAAATCAGAGAGCTTGTGGTAATGGCACTCGTATAGGAACTGTTGGGCCTTCAGGTGTTGGAGCGTCTTCTTTGTTACTTGAAGTGGATGGATCGAGTTGCTTTGTGCTACTAGTGGTTATGTGTAACGCCCCGAATTATATAAACTCAGTTCGCTACTCATAATACTGAACCATACTACGACATTCTGAGAAAATTTCAAATATTCACTCAACGGTCAAATTTTGACCCTTAAAAACATTAAAACTTGCAGCAGAAATTCATTTGTATAAAACAATATTTATTAATTTAATTAAAATAATAAAGTCAATCGGTTGAAAGAAAACAAAAGAAAACAGAACACCTCTACCGCTGAATAGTTCTTGCGATAGAAACAGAAACAAAAGGCATCCACCGATCACAAAACGAAAAAATCTATGACTCACATCCACCGATCACAAAACGACAAAAGCTATTACTCACGTCTACCGATAACTAAACGACAAAAGCTATTACTCATCTCTTCCGATCACTAAATGACAAAAACTATTACTCACATCTATCGATAGACTACATCCACCGATAGACAACATCCACCGGTAAACAGTAACATTCTACATCCACCGATAGACTACATCTACCGATAGACAACATCCACCGGTGAACAATAACACTTTACATCCATCGATAGACTACATCCACTGATAGACAACATCCACCGGTGAACAGTAACACTCTAAACAAACGGACAACTCTGCCTACTAAAAGAATTTGTAAATTTTTAACAGTAGCTATTCAAAATAACATAAATCCACAACTTTATAAATCCAGAATAACAATTTATAACTAAAACAAAATCATTTTTTCATAATCAGAAAAGCTCCAAAATTATTAAAAACATTAAACTCCTGCTATCATTAACATTCTCAGCATACTAAAACTGAACCATTGCCAACTAGACTTTCACACCTACTGACATTAGCTAAACCGCCCAATCAGATTGCCAAGTCGAGGCATAGGTGTGTTCCATCAATTGCTCCTAGTCTTCAGTAAATTCAGAGAATTCTCCAGTAGTTACCTCTACACCTACATCACAAAACTCATCTATTAGCCTAATGCTAAATAAGTAGAGCAATAATGAAATGATAAGCTGAAACATAAATCCTAGTTATGCAGTTTCTACTTTCACATCTCAGTTGCATTCACATTCTTTCTCTGATCTGATCCCTCGGTTCCATTGGGAGTTGGATCAAGTTTCTCAAAGTCATACATCCTCTTCATCGATTAAGGGCGGATTAGTTCCCTTAACAGCTGATCTGATCCTATATTCCATTGCGAAGCGGATCAAATTCCCAAAGTCATACATCTTTTTCATCGATTAAGGGGCGGATTAGTTCCCTTAACCGTTGGTCTATTACAATCTGTTCATGTCTTACCATGTCATTACATGTAAATTCATTTTCGTGTTCTTTCCAAAAACATGATACATGACAGACAGACAACATTCAAACAAGCATAAACCTATTGTTTTGTTGTAACGACCCTCATACTATTCCTAATTTCCCATACGAAATTTTTCTTTTTAAGCCTCTAAATCAATTAAAAAAACATCCTCGAAAACCTTTAAAGAAAATTCATTTATCATACAAAAACAGTTTACATAAAACCACTCAACCTTCTATCATTCCTCAATTTATCAACTTATCACTTCTTCACAATATCATTTCTATCTCCATTTCAATTATACATTTTACATAAACTTTCCAAACATTCTTACGTTCTCGTAACTCTGTCCAAAACCGACTCTAAACACGATTAAAATGAAGTACATTTTCATGAAAACGAACTGCATAGTTCCGTTTAAAAGTGTGACATATCCTTCCTGTTTCAAAAGAAAATACCAAGCAGTTCCATTAAACTTTAGATAAAAACCTTAACAAAACCTTTTATAAAACAAGTCTATCAAAACATCAAAACCTATTTTATCCACTAACCCGAATCAAACCATCTAAACATCAATCAATCAACTAAACAGATTCCAATGAAAATTTTACTAAAACAGTTTATAAAAACAGGTTTCCAAAACGTTTAAAACCTCAAAAGTAAACCTATCAACTACCAGAACCAAGCATCCTAAAATGTCTATACAACTCTCAGTCCAAAACATCTCAATAACCCCAAAATCTATACATACGTCCCCACGGGTCGGTTGAACATCGACTGCGCCAGCACACTGCCGTGAGCATCTTCCATCAACTGCTTCAGACATCAGAAGGAAGAACGTCATCCTCACCTGGATCTACGTCACCTATAATGTCACCTACACCATACAGACATCTATGAGATAATTAAATCTCAGTAAGCTTCGTAAATGCAGATGCATGCGTGAGTATGCCATTCAGAAAACATGCTCAGATTCAGATACAGAAACAGATACAGATTCAGATTACAGATTCATTTTCATTACGTCGCAGACAGATTGTTACCGAGATATCAGCCCTCTAAATGGAAAGGATACATCCTGCGGTCGGACTACCACTTTCGATTTAGAGGAGGGGGGTACATGCTCACAAACCCTACAGCCATGCCTGAGCCCCACCTCGCGTAACCAGATACAGATACAGATTACATAGATTAATTATAGAGGTTCATTTCATTTTCTTAAAACACGTGCGGAAATTCATTTTCATGACTTTTGAAATACGTGATGCATGAACAGTTAATAGACATAAAGTAAACAACCAACCTGCATACCATCAAGAACGAATAGTATAACCTAAGACAAATATAAACCTATCTACCTAACCAAAGCAATAAAACAAACAATCCTTTAAGATCCTCGACGCTAAATCGAAGTACGGTGTAGGCCAATTGGCCAGAGAAGATCACGATAACTTACCTGTCGTCCGTAGTTCACTGGTTTTGGCACATCTCGTCGCCTATGGCTCGACCTATGACAAACATTCACACTTCATTAAATCAAGCTTACATTCACCAATTTACTCTCAAACTATTATTTCTAATATAATCCAACTAAAACCTAATTAATCGGGCCACTAATTTAGGTTTGGTAAAAACTGACCCGAAACTCAAATGCGCATAACTTTTGCGCTGGTTATCGGAATCGAACGATTCCCGCGGCCACGTACTCCTCTAATAACCTATTTTAATCTGCCAAAAGGAATTTTAAAACAAATAACCGGAGCTAGGTCAATTTATCAAAAACCCGAAACTGCCCTTTACCCGGAAAATCCCCCTTTTTTATTTTTCATTAAATTCCATCAATTTCTTCACCAATCAATCACATATACACTCAATTAACAATATCTAATCAAAAATCGAAGCTACACTAAGCAAAACCCGAAATGCACAACACACCTCACGGTTTTCTCCCTGAAAACCGAGATACCATAGCCCACCTGTAACACTCGGTTTATTAGAATTAAAATAACCAATTAATCTTCTAAGTGTGAATTTTATAGAATGAAATAGGGAGAAATAGCAATTAGGTTAATGAGTAACTAAGTGAGGGCATAAGGGTAATTGTCAATTTATATTGTGGATAACGTATTTAAGGAAAGAGTAAATGAGGTATAGCCGTCAATGCTCATTTCACTCTCGATTTTTCAGCTCAAGCAGCCGAGCTCTCTAGGCGATTCTCCTCGCTCGGTTCTCCTTCGACTTAGGTAAGTTTCTTTTCCTTATTTCTCTTGTGGTATAGTGGTGAAATGCCTGGAGGATTGCAATGTGAGGATTTTGAGGATGCTGAGATTGAGTGTAGATTCGGGTTTTAGCGATAAGTAGGAATGCTCGGGTAGTAGAGTTTCTAACTAGATTTCTCGAACCGCTGTTTGATATTTTGAAAGGTTTAGTGAAGCCTTGATTTATATTCTGTATGAACTTAGGTGAACAGACCTCCGAAGTAGCTAGCAACCAGACAGATTTCCAGGAGCCAGGTAAGTAAAGTATTGCTTGTGCCTTCGGGCCTACATCACAAAACAGTAGGTTTATTGTAATATCCCGCTTTACGAGATATTATTATTTTAATATGAAATGGCATTTTCGTAAATATGTCGGATTAACTCCGTTTTACGAAAAGAATGCGTCATTAGAATCCTAATAATTAATATGGATTTTAGGAATATTATGGGATTTTTCGGAGTTCAAACCCTAACTTTATGAGAATTACGTTTTCTCGTAATAAAAAGAACGATATTGTAAAAATAGTAAACGAGGTCCGAATTGCGAACGGACAGTTTTGATAAATCTCTGGTAACTAATTGGACTTATTGGCGAAATTAGGAAATTTGGTGATTTCGAATAGTTGGACGATTGACGAAACGAAGGACGAAACAAATAGAATTAAGTGAGAAGGGCAAAATAGTAATTTACAAAATCAATTTTATAAAACATCACAATACCCTTTTCTCTCCCTCACTTTCTCTCTTCTTCTCTGGATCGCACGAACAGAGGCGATTTTCCTCCTCTGGCCGCCGGCGTGTTCTCCTCCTCCGACCTCCGTCCGACCTCCGATCAACCCGTTTCCTTCACGGTTTCTTCTCCTCTCGCTACCCTCGGTATGTACCTACAATCTCTGAGCGTTTATTTCGAGTTTTCGGTTCGATTTAGGGTTAGGGTTTCAATTAGGGTTTCGACGAAAAACGCGATTTAGGGCCCGTAATTAATAGGTTAGCCGTGATTAAGTATAGATTGAACGTATTGGACGTTATTGGACGAAAAGAAATCAATTTGCGAAAAAGTTATAAATTGATAAAATGTCGGTTTTTAGGAAAAACTCGTAACTAGAGATTTTGGATTATAAAGCTTTAATTAACGTTCGAAATGCTCTAAATAGCTAAGTGGAGAATTTAGGAGAATTCGTTAGTTAAGGATTTTGTAATTTAGACATTTATGGCTTAAATTGATTATAACGGCGAATATCATGTTTTATTCAGACACGCAACTCTCGTGGTCAAAGCTTGTAATTCGGCGCGCTCAAGGTAAGTTCTCGTGATCTTTTCTGGCCGATTGGCCTACACCGTACGTCGTGGTCTTCTCGAGGAACTTGGTGATGTTTTGTTTAATCGCTTTGGTTGGGTAGTTAAGTTATATGTGTATAGGTTGATTGTTGAGTTTTGATGGTATATTCTGTCTATATGTGTATAGGTTGATTGTGGAGTTTTGGAAGGTATGCTTTGTCTATATGATTACTGTCTGATATGAATTGTTCATGCATCATTCTGTACGTGTTTTTAAGCAAAGTAATGGACCTAATTAATCTACGTAATCTGTTATCTGGTCACGGCGAGGTGGGTTTAGACCTCGGTGACAATCTGTCTGCGACCTAATCAAAAAGTAAAATGAACCAACGAAAAGAATCTACGTAATCTGTTATCTGGTCACGGAGAGGCTTGGTAGACCTCAGTGATAATCTGTCTGTGACGTAAAGAATCTGAATCTGTAATCTGAATCTGTATCTGTATCTGCATGTTTTCTGTATTGCATACGCATAGCACGCATTGCACTTACGTAGAGCTTGCTGAGATTTTTATCTCATAGGTGTCTGTATGGTGTAGGTGAGGACGAGATCCCTCCACCTGAGGAGTGACGCAGTTGACGGAGGACGGCTCGCGTGGGTGTGCTGGCGCAGTCGAGGCTCACCTGACCCGTGGGGACGTATGTATAGGTTTTGAGGGTCTTTTTGGGATATTTTGGGTTGTGACTTGTATAGATATCTTAGGATGTTTAGTTTGTTTTGAAATTCTGGAACTGTTTGGTGTATAGTGTCTTAAAGGATTTAATAAACTGTATTTGAACTGTTTTAGGTTTGGTACGGATATGCTCGAGTTTTTGAGCTATCCACGCCGTTCGTTTTTAGAAAGTTTTATCGCAATTAGAGTATCGTGTTATTGTAAGTCTGAATTGCGTAATTAGTGGTCGATGAATAGATATAGAAGTCGATTTCCAGAATGTTATTTGATGAAGTGTTGCCCTCTGGAATCGGATTCCAGAGAGCATATGGGATGGAAATGAAAAGCGCTGTTTTGCTCTCTGGAAGTTCAGATTCCAGAGAGCACTTAGTGGGAAAAACAGAACAGAGGGGAAAAGCAGGAAGGATCGCTGCATAGTGTGCAGCGATCGATCTCTGCTGAAGAGCAGAGATCGATCGCCGCCCAGGTTGCTGCATGCAGCATGCAGCGATCGGTCTCTGCAAATTGCAGAGATCGATCGCTGCAATGCAAACAGCATACAGCGATCGGTCTCTGCAAATTGCAGAGATCGATCGCTGCAAAGATTATAGCATGCAGCGATCGATCTCTGCAATTTGCAGAGATCGGTCGCTGCCTCTTCTTTTGTTCAGCAGGGACGGTTTTGCCCTCCCACTTTTATTAAAGTTTATTTAATTCATTTAATAGTTTTTAATTGTTTTATTTAAATAGTTTTAAGTTGTTTTTAAGTTAGGTTTCAATTCCGATTTCGATTCTGGTTTCGATTTCGGTTTAGGTTCCGCCTAGAGTTTAATTAAAGGTATTATGATAAAAAAGAAAAAGAAAAATGAAAAATTTACACGGTAATTACGGGTACAGCATTAGGGTCGTTACATTTATGTATGCTTGAATGTTTCTATTGTCCATGCATCATGTTTTGTTAAAAGTTACGAAAATGAATTTCATGTAAGAAATGGTAAGGTATGAACAGTATGCGACAGACAAGCTATTAAGGGAACTAATCCACCCCTTAACTTATGAAGGGATTTAGACATTGGGAGAATTGATCCCACTCCCAAGGGAACCATGGGATCAGATCAAGTGTTAAGGGAATTCATCTGCCCCTTAATTAAGTAGGAGGATGTAGACATTGGGAGAATTGATCCCACTCCCAAGGGAACCATGGGATCAGATCATGTTATGAACGAATGCGTATGCCACTGAGATGAGAAAAATAGAAACTGCATATTTAAGAGTATAAGTTCAGCATTTTACTTCATTCATATACTGCTTTACTTACTTAGCATTAGGCTAATAGATGAGTTTTGTGATGTAGGTGAAGAAGTGTTAGCAGGTGTGTCTCCTGATCGTGTTGAGGAATAGTGGACGTTGGAGGAGAGCATTCAGGCTTCGGCATGGTAACTGATGGGGCGGTTTAGCATGTTGTCTACAGATGTGGAGGTTTAGTGGATAATGATTTAATCGAGTATATGAAGTTTTTAGTAAATGAGATTACAGCTATTTGACTTTGTTTTCGAGAATTTCTGATTTTCATGTTTTTACTGAATTTGATCAATACAATGACTTGGAGTGTTATGAATGGATTTTTGGTAAAATGTTTTAAGTCTGTTAAATAGTCGAAGCTTTCTCGGGTTATAGACAGGTTGTTTAGTCCATTGGTAGGAATTGAATAATTTTTGTATCAGTGGATAGTGTAGAGGTTTATTGCGTTCTTGTGGAAGGAAATCGTGTTGATGTCTATCAGGAAGAAGGAAAGTCTATCGGTAGATGGGTGTATCAGTCTGTCGGAAGATGGAAGTCTATCGGCAAATGCCTTAAGGATTCATGTGAGAAGCACGTGTCGGCAAATGTAGTCTATTCGATCGAAGGTGTAGAGTATTAAGTCGTCGAGTAGTGAATCGGAAGATGTAGAGTAATCTGTTTTGTCGTTTAGTGAATCGGAAGATGTAGAGTAATCTGTTTTGCGTTTTAGTGAATCGGAAGATGTAGAGTAATCTGTTTGTCGTTTAGTGAATCGGAAGATGTAGAGTAATCTGTTTTGTCGTTTAGTGACTCGGAAGATGTAGAGTAATCTGTTTGTCGTTTAGTGAGATGTAGAGTAATCTGTTTTGTCGTTTAGTGAATCGGAAGATGTAGAGTAATCTGTTTTGTCGTTTAGTGAATCGGAAGATGTAGAGTAATCTGTTTTGTCGTTTAGTGAATCGGAAGATGTAGAGTAATCTGTTTTGTCGTTTAGTGAATCGGAAGATGTAGAGTAATCTGTTTTGTCGTTTAGTGAATCGGAAGATGTAGAGTAATCTGTTTTGTCGTTTAGTGAATCGGAAGATGTAGAGTAATCTGTTTTGTCGTTTAGTGAATCGGAAGATGTAGAGTAATCTGTTTTGTCGTTTAGTGAATCGGAAGATGTAGAGTAATCTGTTTTGTCGTTTAGTGAATCGGAAGATGTAGAGTAATCTGTTTTGTCGTTTAGTGAATCGGAAGATGTAGAGTAATCTGTTTTGTCGTTTAGTGAATCGGAAGATGTAGAGTAATCTGTTTTGTCGTTTAGTGAATCGGAAGATGTAGAGTAATCTGTTTTGTCGTTTAGTGAATCGGAAGATGTAGAGTAATCTGTTTTGTCGTTTAGTGAATCGGAAGATGTAGAGTAATCTGTTTTGTCGTTTAGTGAATCGGAAGATGTAGAGTAATCTGTTTTGTCGTTTAGTGAATCGGAAGATGTAGAGTAATCTGTTTTGTCGTTTAGTGAATCGGAAGATGTAGAGTAATCTGTTTTGTCGTTTAGTGAATCGGAAGATGTAGAGTAATCTGTTTTGTCGTTTAGTGAATCGGAAGATGTAGAGTAATCTGTTTTGTCGTTTAGTGAATCGGAAGATGTAGAGTAATCTGTTTTGTCGTTTAGTGAATCGGAAGATGTAGAGTAATCTGTTTTGTCGTTTAGTGAATCGGAAGATGTAGAGTAATCTGTTTTGTCGTTTAGTGAATCGGAAGATGTAGAGTAATCTGTTTTGTCGTTTAGTGAATCGGAAGATGTAGAGTAATCTGTTTTGTCGTTTAGTGAATCGGAAGATGTAGAGTAATCTGTTTTGTCGTAATTCTATCGGAAGGATGTCATATTGTTGTTATCGGAAGATGTCGTGTGTTTATCTATGAGAGATGAAATTGCGCTGACTCATCGGCAGATGAAGTTATGTTGACTTCATCGGCAGATGAAGTGGTGTATGAAGTTCTCACGACTTCTTCGGCAGATGAAGTTGTGGGTGAAGTCGTGTAGACGTCATCGGCAGAAGCCTTTGGTTTTCTACTTCTGCTTCTTCTGTTGACTTTGTCGTCGGCAGAGAATTCGACTTTTGTAATTCCTTGAGTAGTCCATCACTTAAAACCTTAATTCTTTTGACCGGACACTTGAAATATTTCCATTAATCTTTCCAACACTATTTTCACCGCTAGTTTAATCCCATTGTAGTCTTAAATAATTTTTCCGCTGCAAAGTTTTCAAATGTTTGAAACGTTTAGTAAACGTCAAATTTTGTATGTCGAATGAAGTTTTAAATTTATTCGAAATTTCTTAGTCATGGTCAAGTAATGAGTAGCGAACCGGGTTCAGATAACTCGGGGCGTTACAGTATGGTATCAGAGACATTCAGTTAAACCGTTCAAAAGATTACTCATCAGTGCCAACCGTCGCATGAAAGTACTCCAACAACTGTAAGTGTTTATGTTAGCTTCAGTTATAAGATGTTTATGAGTATAGATAACTTTGTGCAGAACCTTAGACAAATGGCTAGACGACCAGGGAGACCAAGAGTACCTAGGGAGATGCCAAACTTGAGGAATGAAGAAGATTCAAGTGTAATTAGACAGCTGACGGAGTTGATGCGTCAGCAGACAGATATTGTGCGACAGCAATCTGACCAGTTAGGTGTGTTATTGAGTCGGGAAACACAAGGAAGTGCCAATTCAGGTCACGTCAATGAGCATTCAGGGGATAGATTTCGTAGGCTGCAACCGCCCACATTTGATGGAAAGTCATCTAACCCGATTGTTGCTGAGGAATGGCTTCGAAAGATAGAGAGCATGTTCAGGTGTGCCAATGTTGGGGAAAGGGAGAAGGTCATTTTGGCAACGTTTCATCTAGCAGGGGATGCACAACTTTGGTGGGAGTCGCTGGAGATCACCACCGATATTGCAACCATGTCCTGGTCGCAATTCAAGGAAGTCTTCTATGAGAAATATTTTAGCACCACTGTCCAGAACGCAAAGAAGGCTGAGTTTTTGAGCTTGAAGCAGACTGGGTCTGTGGCAGAGTACAATAGGCAATTCGAGTCTCTGTCAAGGTTTGCTGGATACCTCGTCCATAGAAATGAGGATAAAGTGTTTCAATACCTGCAAGGTCTAAAGCCAGAGATTTACAGAGGAGTGAAGTACTCAGGCATTAAAGGCTTGTCATTCAGCGAAGTAGTGTCTACTGCATTGGAGGCAGAAGAAGCTGAAATGAAGTGTGCTGGACCAAAGGAAGCCCCGCGAAAGTTCTTCCAGCCCCACCAACAGAGGGGAATAAAGAGACCCGCTGATGGTCAGAGTGGCCAAGGTTCTGGAAAGAAGGTACCGGACACCAAGAAGTTTCCTCAGTGCATGAAATGTATGAAGAGCCACCCGGGCGAGTGTAAGTTTGGGACTGGTAAGTGTTATAACTGTGAGGAGTTTGGGCATTCGTTTAAGGATTTCCCGAAGCCCAGGGTCCTTCGATGTTTCAACTGTAATAAGACTGGCCACGTCATCAGAGACTGCCCAACGTTGAAGAGTGGCCCTGCTAAGATAAAACCGAGAATATTTTCCATGATGGAGTCGGGCGAAGAGGACCAGCCCGCTGTTGTGTCAGGTACTATATTGGTTAATTCTATGCCTGCTTTTACCTTGCTAGATTCAGGAGCAACCCATTCTTTTGTTGCGTCTGCTTTTGCTGATAAATTAGAAGTACAATCCACACCTTCTAGGCATGTATTCAATGTTGCTTTACCCTCTGGTGAACATTTACATTCCAACCAAGTGTTGCATGATTGCATGGTATTAGTAGGGGACAAAAATCTATCTGCTGATTTAATTGTTATGGATATAATGGGATTTGATGTAATCTTAGGAATGGATTGGTTGTCCAAACACCACGCCATAATTGATTGTAGGACTGGGATAGTTAGTTTCCAACCCCCTGGTGGTTTGAAACATACCTTCCAAGCTTCAGAGAAGAGTAAGGAAATGTCTGTTATGACTTCTTTAAATTTTAGACCTTCACCATGCAAGGAGTACTTGTGCTTCTTGGCATGTGTTCTAGATACACAACTTGTAGGTAAGGCAACTCCTCAAAATATCCTTGCTGTCCAAGACTTTCCAGAAGTGTTTCTGGATGACCTTCCCGGTTTGCCACCGGATAGAGAAATTGAGTTTGTTGTAGATGTCTACCCTGGAGCAGAACCTGTGTCTAAAAATCCATATAGACTAGCACCAACAGAACTTAAGGAGTTAAAGAAACAGTTGGAGGACTTGTTGGAGAAGGGATTCATACGCCCTAGCTTCTCACCGTGGGGTGCACCTGTCCTCTTTGTCAAGAAGAAAGATGGATCGATGCGTATGTGCATAGACTATAGAGAATTAAACAAGCTGACCATCAAAAACAAGTATCCCCTGCCTAGGATTGATGATTTATTTGACCAGCTCAATGGTGCAAGAGTTTTCTCTAAGATTGACTTAAGGTCTGGTTATTATCAGTTGAAGGTTAAATCTGAAGATATCCCAAAGACTGCCTTTCGCACAAGGTATGGGCATTATGAGTTTTTGGTTATGTCTTTTGGTTTGACAAATGCACCAGCAGCATTCATGGACCTTATGAATAGGGTGTTTCACGAGTATTTGGACAAGTTTGTTATTGTATTCATAGACGACATTCTGATCTATTCTAGAACTAAGGAGGATCATGCTAGGCACTTGAATTTGGTGTTAGGAGTGCTTAAGCAGCACCAGCTTTATGCTAAGTTCTCCAAGTGTGAGTTTTGGTTGGATAGAGTTCACTTTCTGGGTCATGTGATCTCTGGAGATGGAATATCGGTCGATCCAGCCAAGGTTCAAGCAGTTCAGGAATGGCCCCAACCGAAGAATGCTACTGATATTAGAAGTTTTCTTGGATTAGCAGGGTATTATAGAAAGTTCATTGAAGGATTTTCAAAGATTGCTACACCTCTTACTAAGTTAACAAGAAAAAATGTGAAGTACTTATGGACCGATGAATGTGAGCATAGTTTCCAAGCCTTGAAACAGAAACTGACCAATACTCCAATCCTGACCCTTCCTGCTGAGAATGGTAAATTTAGTATTTATTGTGATGCATCCAAGATTGGTCTTGGCTGTGTCTTGATGCAAGAAGGAAAAGTGATAGCCTATGCTTCCAGACAGTTGAAAACTCATGAGAAGAATTACCCTACACATGACTTAGAATTAGCTGCTGTGGTATTTGCACTTAAATTTGGAGACATTATTTGTATGGACAATCTTGTGAAATATTTTCCGACCATAAGAGCCTGAAGTACATTTTCACACAGAAGGAACTAAACATGAGGCAACGTAGATGGTTGGAATTTGTAAAAGACTATGACCTTGAGATTAAGTACCACCCTGGTAAGGCAAATGTTGTGGCAGATGCCTTGAGTAGAGTAACAACATCAACCCCACCTATGAATTTCAGTATGCCATTAACTCTAGAGTCAGAATTCCAAAAGTTTAATCTAGAAGCAGTAACTGATGTGACAGCCATACTTTCAGCCATAACTTTAAAGCCTACCATTCTAGAGAAAATAAAGGAAGCTCAGATAACTGATGACGAGTGTAGCAAGTACAAGTCAAACATGGATTCTACGGACAAGTCAGATTTTAACCATTCTACCGATGGGGTCCTTAAGTTTAGAAATAGATGGTTTGTTCCAGCTGATACCGAACTTAGAAAGGAAATTCTTTCTGAGGCACACTCTTCCAGGTTCTCTGTCCACCCTGGAAGTACCAAGATGTACAGAGATCTCAAGCAGCATTTTTGGTGGCCAGGTATGAAAAGATGTGTGGCGAAGCATGTGGAGTCATGTTTGGTCTGCCAACAGATTAAGGCTGAACATCAAAGACCTGCAGGAACATTACAACCCCTACCGGTTCCGGAATGGAAGTGGGATCAAGTGGCAATGGATTTTGTTACAGGATTGCCTAGAACAACAAAAGGACATGATGCAATTTGGGTAATAGTTGACCGTTTGACCAAATCCACCCATTTCCTGCCGATAAAGATAACATATTCGATGGATCAACTTGCTGAGTTGTATGTGCAAGAGATCATTAGATTACATGGAGTTCCAAGCACTATAGTTTCAGACCGAGACTCTAGATTTACATCTAAGTTTTGGAAAAGTTTGCATAAGGCTATGGGAACGCAACTTAACTTCAGCACAGCCTTTCACCCTCAAACAGATGGACAATCCAAGAGAACTATTCAGACCTTAGAGGATATGCTCCGAGCGTGCATATTAGATTTTCAAGGATCTTGGAGTAAGTATTTACCATTGGTAGAGTTCTCTTACAACAACAGTTTTCAGGCGACAATAGGAATGGCACCGTATGAGGCATTATATGGACGAAAATGCAGATCACCGTTGTACTGGGATGAAGTTGGTGAAGCACAACTACTAGGTCCTGATATCGTGCAGCAAACAGTGGAGAAGATTGCCCTCATCCGACAGAAAATTTTGACAGCTCAAAGCCGACAGAAAAGCTATGCAGACAAGAGGAGAAGAGAACTGGAATTTGAAGTAGAGGATGAAGTTTTTCTTAAGATATCACCATTCAAAGGAGTTGTGAGGTTTGGAAAGAGGGGCAAACTAAATCCTAGATTTATTGGACCGTTCCCAATTCTGAAGAAGATCGGGAAAACAGCTTATCAGTTACAGTTACCAGCCTCTATGGGAGGAATACATAACGTGTTTCATGTCTCTATGTTAAAGAAGTGTGTGCGGGATCCAGCTCAAGTTGTCGAACAGCAAAGCATTGAAATTCAACCTACACTTACCTATGAAGAAAAGCCAGTAAAGATTTTAGATTTTGCAGTAAAGGTATTACGCAACAAGGAGGTACCGTTGGTAAAAGTCTTGTGGCACAATCAGAATACAGAGGAAGCAACATGGGAACGCCAGCAAGACATGATGGACCAGCATCCAAGATTGTTCAGGTACTGAATTTTGAGGACAAAATTCTTTTAAGGAGGGTAGATTGTAACACCCGGTTTATTAGAATTAAAATAACCAATTAATCTTCTAAGTGTGAATTTTATAGAATGAAATAGGGAGAAATAGCAATTAGGTTAATGAGTAACTAAGTGAGGGCATAAGGGTAATTGTCAATTTATATTGTGGATAACGTATTTAAGGAAAGAGTAAATGAGGTATAGCCGTCAATGCTCATTTCACTCTCGATTTTTCAGCTCAAGCAGCCGAGCTCTCTAGGCGATTCTCCTCGCTCGGTTCTCCTTCGACTTAGGTAAGTTTCTTTTCCTTATTTCTCTTGTGGTATAGTGGTGAAATGCCTGGAGGATTGCAATGTGAGGATTTTGAGGATGCTGAGATTGAGTGTAGATTCGGGTTTTAGCGATAAGTAGGAATGCTCGGGTAGTAGAGTTTCTAACTAGATTTCTCGAACCGCTGTTTGATATTTTGAAAGGTTTAGTGAAGCCTTGATTTATATTCTGTATGAACTTAGGTGAACAGACCTCCGAAGTAGCTAGCAACCAGACAGATTTCCAGGAGCCAGGTAAGTAAAGTATTGCTTGTGCCTTCGGGCCTACATCACAAAACAGTAGGTTTATGTATGCTTGAATGTTTCTATTGTCCATGCATCATGTTTTGTTAAAAGTTACGAAAATGAATTTCATGTAAGAAATGGTAAGGTATGAACAGTATGCGACAGACAAGCTATTAAGGGAACTAATCCACCCCTTAACTTATGAAGGGATTTAGACATTGGGAGAATTGATCCCACTCCCAAGGGAACCATGGGATCAGATCAAGTGTTAAGGGAATTCATCTGCCCCTTAATTAAGTAGGAGGATGTAGACATTGGGAGAATTGATCCCACTCCCAAGGGAACCATGGGATCAGATCATGTTATGAACGAATGCGTATGCCACTGAGATGAGAAAAATAGAAACTGCATATTTAAGAGTATAAGTTCAGCATTTTACTTCATTCATATACTGCTTTACTTACTTAGCATTAGGCTAATAGATGAGTTTTGTGATGTAGGTGAAGAAGTGTTAGCAGGTGTGTCTCCTGATCGTGTTGAGGAATAGTGGACGTTGGAGGAGAGCATTCAGGCTTCGGCATGGTAACTGATGGGGCGGTTTAGCATGTTGTCTACAGATGTGGAGGTTTAGTGGATAATGATTTAATCGAGTATATGAAGTTTTTAGTAAATGAGATTACAGCTATTTGACTTTGTTTTCGAGAATTTCTGATTTTCATGTTTTTACTGAATTTGATCAATACAATGACTTGGAGTGTTATGAATGGATTTTTGGTAAAATGTTTTAAGTCTGTTAAATAGTCGAAGCTTTCTCGGGTTATAGACAGGTTGTTTAGTCCATTGGTAGGAATTGAATAATTTTTGTATCAGTGGATATGTGTAGAGGTTTATTGCGTTCTGTGGAAGGAAATCGTGTTGATGTCTATCGGAAGAAGGAAGTCTATCGGTAGATGTGGTGTATCAGTCTGTCGGAAGATGGAAGTCTATCGGCAAATGCCTTAAGGATTCATGTGAGAAGCACGTGTCGGCAAATGTAGTCTATTCGATCGGAAGGTGTAGAGTATTAAGTCGTCGAGTAGTGAATCGGAAGATGTAGAGTAATCTGTTTTGTCGTTTAGTGAATCGGAAGATGTAGAGTAATCTGTTTTGTCGTTTAGTGAATCGGAAGATGTAGAGTAATCTGTTTTGTCGTTTAGTGAATCGGAAGATGTAGAGTAATCTGTTTTGTCGTTTAGTGAATCGGAAGATGTAGAGTAATCTGTTTTGTCGTTTAGTGAATCGGAAGATGTAGAGTAATCTGTTTGTCGTTTAGTGAATCGGAAGATGTAGTGTATGTTTTAATTCTATCGGAAGGAGTCATATTGTTGTTATCGGAAGATGTCGTGTGTTTATCTATTGAGAGATGAAATTGCGCTGACTTCATCGGCAGATGAAGTTATGTTGACTTCATCGGCAGATGAAGTGGTGTATGAAGTTCTCACGACTTCTTCGGCAGATGAAGTTGTGGGTTAAGTCGTGTAGACGTCATCGGCAGAAGCCTTTGGTTTTCTACTTCTGCTTCTTCTGTTGACTTTGTCGTCGGCAGATGAATTCGACTTTTGTAATTCCTTGAGTAGTCCATCACTTAAAACCTTAATTCTTTTGACCGGACACTTGAAATATTTCCATTAATCTTTCCAACACTATTTTCACCGCTAGTTTAATCCCATTGTAGTCTTAAATAATTTTTCCGCTGCAAAGTTTTCAAATGTTTGAAACGTTTAGTAAACGTCAAATTTTGTATGTCGAATGAAGTTTTAAATTTATTCGAAATTTCTTAGTCATGGTCAAGTAATGAGTAGCGAACCGGGTTCAGATAACTCGGGGCGTTACACCACCGGCGAACACTCGCCTCACATCCCTAATTCCCCAACATTTCTGTCACAAATCGACCAAAGAAATGACCCAACTCGTGGACCACTCCACGGCCGAGCAACAGAGCGAAAAACAGGGAGGAACTACCTATTTCGGTTGGGTCTGGCGCGAATAGAGCTGAACCGAGCTCTGGCTTCAGCTCGCCGGAGTTCGCTCGCCTGAACGGTGGTCGGAAACGCCAGGTCGCCGTCGAAGGGAGGCCGGCGCTCGCGCTCTTCCTTTCTCTCTTCGGCGTCGGGCTCGACAGGGGAATGGCTTCCTCGTGAAGCCATTCCTTTGTTTTATAAAACTTATAAATAAAATTATAATTTTATTTACTTACCAAATTACTTAAATGCCCCTCCATCAATTTTATGCTTAACTCTTTAATTAGTCTATCAATTCGGTTTCTCTGCAATTTCCTTATTTCTCCAAATATTCCAATTTAATCTTAGAGTTCTAACAAAATTCACCGTTTCCAAAACGGACTTATTCTGCTATTTTTACGAATTAATATGCTAAAAGGGTAAAACGGGAACTTTAGCATTACTTTTTTCGATTTGGGTTTCTAAAATTCCACTTATTCCTCTAAAAATTCCCATAAATTTCTTGGGTTCTAAGGAAACATCCCTCTCAAGAAAATACTTTAATTTGCTATTTACGAAAATAACCTAAGAAATTAGAAAATCCTAAGATCCAAAAATCCGGGCGTTACATCCTTCCCTCCTTAATTGGAATTTTGTCCCCAAAATTATTGCTTGGTTAACTTCTAGTTACTCACCCTCACATTATCTACTTAACCATGCTCGCAATATCATTCACGACACTCCTATGGTCTTACCCATCCCTCGGGTCTCAATGGTTTCCTACATCTCCGAAGCTTTCAATCCATCTAACTTCGCACTTTGTAAGTCAATTACTCATACAACCATCGACTTCAACCTAACCCTTCGTCGCCTAGACCTTCAAATTTCATTTAACTTAACTTCAACTCTAGTTTGTCCCTCAAGCTAAGTTTAATCAATTTCTAACTCTTCAAATTCCGTGACAACAACTCGTACCTAATCACTTCAAACCCTTAAAGCTTCTTCAATTCTATAACACTAAAGACTTGATACTTGGATCTCTCATCATAATCCTCTGTTTCGAACTCTTCTTTACACTACTATCTACTGTCAAAATTATCAATCTCATTTTCTATACCTACTTACCTTGCACAACTATAGCATTCCCTTAGCCACTCTAATGCCATTCCTTTATACAGAACCTTTGTTACTTAAATCTTTCCCTTTATGCTCTCAAGGTATCCTCTAAGTCTCTACTATTTTGTCCAATATGCTCGTTTATACAACTCTTACCTCGGTCATCATCAATCATTAATAAATTCTTAAATCTAAACAAATTCGTTAAACTATTTACCCAACACCTTATGGGCGCTTAAACAATTCAACATTACCTATGAGTCGAAACTTTCCTATACCTCTTGTTATAACTTCACATTCAAGCTCATTTGCACAGTCTTCGTGCAAATTTCTCTTCCTTTCATCCAATATGCTCTAAATTTCCCATCCTCCACTACTTGACTCATAACAACCTTCCCTTTAATCTAATTAATTTTTCTCACTTATCTCTATGACACTATTTGAAGCCCAAATATCAACATAACCGGCCATTTTATCTTACATCTCATAGTCCTTACCTCATTTGTTTACTTAAGCTTATTTACTTTAACCTTAGCCGTTCCCAAAATCATTGGCTTCAACTTCGTTATATATAGATTGGCCTCCTTTTGATTCCTAATTTAATCTTATTCCTATCTCTTAACTTTACAATATCGATTTCATCCTTCCTCCAAAATTAGGTCCTAAGCATTCTTCTAAATTCTTTTATAACATCTCATCCCTACAACCTTTTTGTTTGCAAACTTGTTGTATGTAATTTAACACCTCCCTTCCAAAAATCCTTGCCTTCCTAAGTCACCAAGTATGATTCCTTAAGAGGAACCCCTGACAATATCATTCTGGCCACAAGAAAATCATCCATCTCGCCACAATGAATCGCAACTTTTAACGCTGCACGTTTGCTTGAGAAAGCAATGTCAGCCTCGTCTAGAGCTTTCACGAGGATATACATGAAATATTCCTTTTGGAACTCCTCCGTAGCTAAGAAGAGAAACTAAGTTTCTTGAAAGATTTGTTTTCTTTGGTGGATTGCTAGTCCCAACTATCTCCAAAGAATTCTCGGTTTGAAGATGTTCAAATTTCAAATCTGACTCAACTTTAATCATTGAATCACGTATCTGAATCGTCCTAGAAGAGAGCTGAAAAATTACAACTGTCTATTGACAATAAGAGTTCCCTCGACAGCATAACCATTGTAGAAAAGTCGGAATTGAATCAGCAAAGGCGGCGCTTCAGAGCTACTTTGTTGTTTTATTTCCGCAACATTTTTTTTTTTTTCATCCTCAGCAAACTTGACCATCAAACATTCTCATCTCCCAAAACCCTAGGTAAATGTGTTCTTGTTTTGTTTAGATAGGGGCCCTTGAACCTGATAAGGCCATCAAGAGATACATAACAGTGGTAGTAATGTGTTCCTCTAGCACCCCAGTCGACGTACACTCTTCGATCTTCATGATTAATGTATTGTTGTCCTAATTCTCTCCAAACTTCTAACTCAAATTTTTCCATGGGTAGATCCTTCATCCTTCGAAATAACATCAACTTCCAATGTCATTTGGGTTGACTAACGTTCAAGGATTCCTAACATCATCCAGCTTGTAATCCAAACTCCCCTTTATTTAACTTAAATTCCTAGATCCCCAAAGTTATGATTCTCTTTGCGAATTAGTAATCGCCCTTTTGCTGAACAGTCTTCTTAGGCGATACTTATCTCTTGAGAACAGCAAAATTTGGCATCTTGGGTATTACCTTGCACATGACCTCTATTCCATAATGTTTTGGAATTTATTTACTCTCCAACCACAAGTAAATCCCCTTATTCTTTGCCTCAATATCGGTCGATACGACCACTCCTACCCGATCACTTAAATCCTATGTCCACGACTTGTATTGATCTACCACGTCTTTCTAAACTACAATCGTAATAGTCGTTCTCATATCCTCTCAACAATAAAGCTAGTTAAGTTCTTGGACATGGTTTTGGTCTAAATGCATCCATCTTTTCATGGATCTAAGGCATACAAGTTCTTGCTATATCTTCTTACCTGCTTAAGTGCACTTAGTATACCTTGACAACCTAAAGCATCTTCCTACAAGAACCCATTCATGGTTCTTTACTATCAATCCTGAGATTATGAAATCAGAAGATAAATTTCCACCTTGGTTTTATGTTTGGTGGATTGAGCATTCTCCTGATCTATCTATATTTCCTGAAAATATTCAAGCGTTATTTGCTATATGGTTAAAATATCATCCTGAGTTATCCAGCAGGAAAACAATTATTAAAGAACAAGACCTATTATTGTTCTGTACTGAATTCCAAATTAATTGGATATGGCAATGGAATTTGGAAATTGATCAAGACCCTATTGGTCTGTATCAAGTTCAAAGAAATTTTTATGTTAAATGGTGGGCTAGATATGAAACTGAAGCCTGTATTGAAAGAATCAAAGCTGCTATTAGCACTTATAAAGAAAAAGGGAGAAGTCCTATTACGGATAAAGATGAAAATATGGATGACAATTATATGAGAAAAATGTATGAAAATATTCAAAAGAAATATCCTCATATGAGTAAAAAAGAAAAAGAGTTGAAATTATTTGCTATGATGAAAGATCAATTAGGATCTGTTGGAGATTTGAATATGACTGATGAAGATGAAGATCATATATCTGATCATATTTCTACTCCAGGTTCAGGATCTTTTCAGATATTAGCAGATGACTCTCAAGATCCTAATGAAGATATTACTGATTTAAATATTGATTATACTACTAAAGATCTATGGGAAGCTTTTGTTGAGGAACAGAAAAATCTTAAAACTAAAGGAAAAAAGAAGACTTTATGAACTTTGAACTTATTGAACGTCATATTGAAGAACTATTTGAAGAACAAGTTTTTGAAGATAGAATTCATCATCATATTCCTTTAATGAATCCTTATAATGTGGCTCCTTGGAATATTGGGTGGCATCTAAGAAATATTGATAGAAATTTCGAAAGATATTATCGAAGAAATAGAACTTTTCCTATTTCTAAAAGAAATCGGAGACCAGTCCATAATCCAGCTCTTTGGTTACCTCTACATATTAGAGCTATGAATTTTGGAAACTATATTAGTCATATGCAACAAAGGGTTGCACAAATGAAAGAAAGAACTCAGTTTTTATGTCAATTATTTAATGAAGCTGAAGCTAAGTGGAATCAACCTTTTAATGGTGATCGTTCAGATTATGTAGATATGATTCGTGAAGACAGCAAGATCTTATGGCAGAAGTATAAAGATTTTGATAAGGTTAAGTAGTGGTCCCTACCACTCCATTATAAAGGAATTTCCGTACTCCACTATGGGAGTACTATTTGCTTTAACTTTTGTCATGACTAGGCCCCACTAGTTGATAAGTGGGAATCTACTTTTACTTTTACTAGTTTGTCGCTTGTAACTCCTGTTTCTATATAAGGGAGCTAGTTTGCATTTATTTCTCAAGTTTTTTTAGAGTTTTGCCTTCTCTCCTTGAAAAAACTCTAGCTCTGATCGCTCCCTCTCTCTCTTTGTATGCTACAAATATTGTGAATAAACAAGTAAGTATTTTCTTATACTCTTCTTCTCATCGCTTCCTCCTTTTGGTATCAGAGCCAAATGATTGGCTAAATTTGTATTTGCTTTCAAATAACTAAGGACTTCACGACAAGTTTTCTAATGTAAATCGATATTAATTTTAACTTCAATACGATCTTTTGTTCTTCTCAATACGATGAGGTGATTTCTTCAACACGATTCTATTAATTCTTTCTGTGCTTTCATGTGCAAAGAGAACTTGCTTAGATTTCACTTTGTTTGTAAGTGGTCTCTCGGATGCCGTGTTGGGGTGTTAGCCGCTTAGCCGTGGAAAGGCGTTAGGCATGTTGCCCATTTGCATGGTAGAGAGATATTTGCAAATCTTGTGAAGTTAGTCTTTGACAGTGCAAGCAATCTTGTTAGTCGCATGTTTAGTATAGAGGGAATTAATAGATCAATACGAAGTTATCCGCAAGTCAATACGAGATGAATCGAAGATCAATACGAAGTTAAACCTTATATCTATTTATAGTCGAATACTTGAAGTCAAGTAGTTATGTTATTTGAAAGTAAATTCTACAAATTGAATATGAATTTGATCTCAAATATATTCTCTGAAAATTCTATTAAAAATGAAGAAATTATAGAATTATCACAAGAAGAAGTATTAAATAATTGGACAATTCCCGATATTGAGCCAAAACTATTTATAAAATAGGTACTTTTGAAAATCTTATTAATCGTATTGTTAAAACTTCTGAGCAAACTATTTGCTTAGATACTAATGAAAAGACTATTAAATTATTAGGATTAAAAGATATTCAAAAATATTTTGCTAAATATAAATATATTCATATTGGACTTATTCAAATAGCTTTTAAACCATTGACTATTCCAGGTCTAAATGCTAGTATATTAGCTACTCTTAGAGACGCTAGGAGTCAAAATTATAAAGAATCTTTAATGGGTGTTATACAAACCAGTTTATGTCATGGTCCCATTTATTTTAATGTTTATCCTAATTTAACTTTATCTTTGACTGATAAAAATTTATTCGAATCAGTAGTTTTAAATATTCAAACTCATGGATATGAGTTTCTTCAAGGTTCAGAAACTATTGCTATAATCTATCGATTAAGTTATAAAGTAATGAATACTTTATGTCCTCAAGTTAAATTAAAAGATAATCCAGGAAAAACTTTATTAATTGAAAGTGATATAATGAAAACTAATATAGCTATTCCTAGATTAATAAACTGGGATGAAGTCACATTTCCAGAACAATGGACTATTCCTCAAGCTGTATTACCTCAACCAATTATTAATAAAAAAATCGATCAAATTATTCAAACCCCTGAAGGACATATAGAAATTAAATTTGATAATAATCAATCAAGAAAAATATCTTTTTCTAGGAGTTTATCTTCTAGGTCATCTATTTTGTAATAACCCAGAAAATTTTCTGAATACATTTAAAATTTTGTCAGAGTTCCATGAAAGATTCTGACAGGCTAGTTAGCCTAATAAAGCTTAGGAATTTATTTAGAAGAGAATTTTCCAAAAGATTAGGTTGAGAGGGCACGAACTTAACGGAAATGCGAAGGTTCAAACACGCAAGGGCAATGTAGTAAATCAGTTAAAAGAAATAAAAGAAATAAAAAAAAAAAAAGAAAACATTTTAAACTGAATGGCTTCGCGAAGAAGCCATTCAGTTTGTTCACAACCCGAGCAACCCGAGCCCCGGCGAGAGAGAGAGACAAAATCCGACATTCTTCTCCGGCGACCCCCGACGATTTGGCCACCATTCCGACGAGTGAACTCCGGCGAGCTGAAACCACACCCTTCCCCTTTGATTTCGCGCGCGAATTAGGACGAAAGAGGTAAGTTCTTCCCCCCTGTTTTCTCTCTTATGCGCGGCCGAAGTGTGGTCTGATTGATGGAGCATGTAGGCCAAGTTTTCTTATGGTTTTGGCGACGAAAATAAGGGGGGGATTGAGGTGTGCGATGAGCGATCCTCAGAGGGCCAAAATGCCCCTGTTTCAAGGGTGAAGCCGAGAAAAAAAAAAGTGACTGGGGGGCTATGGTTCGGGTTCTGAACTTGGAAACCTTGAATTTAGTTAAATCATGCTTAATAGGTTAGAATGTGATAAATTAGTGATGGATTGAATGAGTTTGTTGAAAAACCAGAAAATGAGAAATTGGAATTCTAAAAAATCGGTTTTGTTTTTGAGAGTTTTGACTTGGCTATGATTATTTGTTTTAAATTCTTTTCTGGTATGTTAAACTAGGTTGTTAAGAGAGTACGTGGCTGCCAAAATCGAGTCATTTCGATAAGCGTAGGAAAAGTTACGCGCGTTCGAAGTTTCGGGCTGGTTTTTAACCAAACCGAGTTAGTGACCAGTTTGGTTGGGTATGTGTCGGGTTAAGTTAGAAACATTAGTTTCAGGTTGAATTGACGAGTTTAAGCTTAAGTATTAACGAGGATTTTTAATTATGCTAGGTGAATCCGTAGGTGACGCTATGTGCCGAACCCGAACGAGCTAGGACGCCAGGTAAGTAGTAGTGTGATTGTAAATGCTTGAGAGTCGCCCAGAAGGGCCTACACCACAGTCGTATATATGCAGTGAGTTTTATGCATGTGGTGGGTCGTAAGTATATATATATATATGTGTGATGTGAGGTGATGTGATGTGTGGGTGTAGTCATTGTGATTGTGTTATGGTTAGCATGCATCGTGTTTTAAAAGTTATGCAAAATGTTTGAGCATGTTTTTAAGCATGAAGGGAGAGTAGAGGATGTGAAGTACTGTGTGAATAGGCGACAGTGGGCTCGAGTGTGACTGGTGGGCCCCGCTTCCGGGGGCTAGCTGGGGCGGTGGCGACGGGCCGATGGCAGCGCGGTGTATCGACCGACTGTCTCAGGCGGTTGCACTTCGAGTCGAGGCAGTGGCTGAATGTGACTTGTGGGCCCCGCTTCCGGGGGCTAGCTGGGGCGGTGGCGACGGGCCGATGGCAGCACGGTGTATCGACCGACTGTCTCGGACGGTTGCATTCCGAGTCGAAACAGGGAGGGGTTTGGGTGTGACTTGTGGGCCCCGTTTCTGGAGGAACCGGGACGGTGGCAACGTGCTGGTAAACAGTGCGGTGTACGGACCGATTGTCCAGTGCGGTTGCATTCCAAACCTCGGTGTGATGCGAGGCGGTGAAGTGATGACAACGTGTGTAGAGACGTGCATGTGTTAGGATTTGCATAACTAGTTTCATGCTTCACGTTTATTTTTTTTCAGCACTCTACTTGCTAAGCTTTGAGCTTATAGTGTGTTCTGTGGTGTAGGTACCGCTGATCAGGAGGGTGAGTACCGAGAGTCTGACCAGGGTTAGCGGATGGTTGGTGACGTGCGACTGGGGCCTCTGCTGATAGCAGTGTTAGGGCGACCCGACCCATGGAGCCGTGGCATGGTTTTTGATAGAGAGTAGGATTTCTTTTGGATGTTTTGGGGTATTGTGTATTTTGTTGTATATAGTTATAGTTCAGGGTGACGTGTCACCCCATACTGTGAATTTTCTTCGGTTGATCGATAACATTTTATTGCTGATATGATGGTTGTTTTGGAGATTCGTTGATTGGTTAGATGGTTAGGAATATTCTGGATTGGTGTTATGCAGGTACTTAGCATTTTGGGAGGCGCCATTTTCAGGCGTTACTCTGTCGAAAATTTTGGGGAGTATGCTGGGAAATCTAACAGTTAAGATTAAGGGAGACTAGTGAGTCTAGACAGTTAGGTAGAGTCTGAGAGAACTTCGGGGAGTTAGTTTTAAATTCCATTGCGTCAGTTTAAAAAAAAAAAAAATGGATTCCTTGCGTTAGTAGTTTAAGTGAATGAGATAGTAAACACTGAGAGTACTAGTGAGTCCCTGTAGCGACCGGAGTTAGTTTTAAATTCCATTGCGTCAGTTTAAAAAAAAAATGGATTCCTTGCGTTAGTAGTTTAAGTGAATGAGACAGTAAACACTGAGAGTACTAGTGAGTCCCTGTAGCGACCCGGGTCGTGGAGATTCGGGGCGTTACATATTCCTCCCTATCAAGTAGATTTACCTAGTTCTAGATTTTCTGTATCTGAAACTCCTATTTCTAATATTGAAGCTTTAAAAATATCTGAACAACAAATACCTCATGGTGTTTATTCTAATCAATTTAATAATTCGAAATATGAAAAAGGAGAAACCTCTCACACTAAAAGAGAGTCACCTACTGTTTCAGAAATGGAATTTAAATTATGATGAATTACTCAAATTTAAGCAAAGATGATATTAGAAAAATATGTAACGAAGAATATCAATCACCTGAAAATGCTATTCTCAGAAATTGGATTGATAAAAAATATTATAAAAAATCTGAAGAGTTTAAAAAATTAAAAGATTTATATTACTCTTATTTAGATTTAAAAAAGGATCTAATAACTTTTAGCGAATGGTATTTGACGATATTTTATAAACCTGTATCAAAATATCATATTAATATTTTAGAAGAATAAAGATTCTGATATAGCTGCTTTTATTATAAATGGATTTAATGGTGCTTTAAAAGGTTGGTGGGATAATTATTTATCTCTAGAACAACGTCATGAAATATTAACCGCTGTAAGGCATGAAAATAATATGGTTTATGAGGATAGTGTTTATACATTAATACAAGCTATTATTTTACATTTTATTGGAGCTACCGAACAAAGACAAGAAAGAGGTAGAGAATTATTACAAAATTTAAGATGTAGAACTTTAACAGAATTTAGATGGTATAAAGATGTTTTTATAACTAAAGTTATGCAAAGACCAGATGCTAATTCTGAGCACTGGAAATCTAAATTTATTGATGGATTACCTCCTTTATTTTCTAAAAGAATTAAAAAGAAATTATTAGAATTAAATGATGGACAATTTATTCCTTGGGCTACATGCACATATGGTCATTTAATTAATGTATGTGTTCAAGAAGGATTATCTTTATGTAATGATATGAAATTACAATATCAATTTAAAAAACAAAATTTAAATGGTAGAAAAGAAATAGGTTAATTTTGTGATCAATTTGCTTATCATATTCCTAAACCTAATTTAAAAGGTTTATCTAAAGCTGATAAAAGCAAAGAATATATGAAATATAAACGTAAAAAGAAATTATAGAAAAAAGCTTTTAAAAAATATAAGCAAAAATATGATATTCCTGAATCTTCTAATAAGAATAAAAAGAAAAAATCTAAAAAAGATATTTCTGAAATTAAATGTTATAAATGTGGTAAATTTGGTCATTATGCTTCAAAATGTACCACTAGACATAAATTAAATAGTATGGATATAGATGAAAGGTTAAAATTAACCTTAGAAAAACTATTATTAACTTCTTCAGAAGAATCTTCTGACTCAGAAGATATTATTGATGAGTCATCTTCATCTGAGGATGAACCCTGTCAAAAGTGTCAGGTAAATGTATTAACAACTGATCAACAAAATATTTTAGATAATTTAGATCAGATACATGATTCTAATTTTAGAAAAAAGATTATTGAAATTATTATTAATCAAAACAATGATAAAGAAATAATTGAAAAACCTAAGTTAAGAGGTCAACATTATTCTTTAACAGAAGTCTTTAATAGACTAGATAAAGCTAAAATTAAACCTGTAACTATTCAAGATCGTAATAGAGAAGTTAAAGATCTTAAAAATGAATTACAAGAATTATTATTTAATTATAATCAATATCAGATTAATAACAACGAAAGAATAGAAAAAATAGAAACCCATATGAATATTGGTTCCTCTTCTAATGAAGTTACCCCTTATAATGATAATGATATAAATATTTTAACAAAATTGAGATTTCAAAAATGGTTTATAAAAATTAATCTAATTATAAATCAAGATTATATTATCTCTGATTTAATAGCCCTTATAGATAGTGGTGCTGATATTAATTGTATTAAAGAAGGAATTATTCCCACTAAATATTTTGAGAAAACAAAACAATCTTTATATTCAGCCGGTGGAAATAAATTAAAAGTAAACTATAAATTATCTGATGCTATTATTTGCAATAATGATGTTAGTATAACAACTACTTTTTTATTGGTTAAAAACTTACAACATAAAATTATTTTAGGAACTCCATTTGTAAATATGATTATGCCTATTAAAAATATCGATGAAAAAGGTATAAGTGCTACTTTTAACAATCAAGCTATTTATTATGCTTTTATTATGTATCCGGAAGACACTTTTATAAATGAATTAAAAAATCATTATTTAGATAAACAAAAACATATTAGTTTTTTAAAATCAGAAATTTATTGTTTAAAAATAGAAGATCAATTAAAACAATCTAAAATGATTGAAAAAATTAAAACAATTGAAAATACTTTTATTACTGAAGTATGTGGAGATACTCCAAATATATTTTGGTTAGGAAAAAACATATTGTTGAAATTCCTTATATTGCTAATTATACTGAAACAAGTGACTTTTTACAGAATGGATAAACCCCTTGGGGGTGGTGGTCGTAGAAGTACTAGGGGCCGTGGAAGGGGTCGCGGTCGCCTTAGTTATTATCATCAATATCCTTTAATAGGAGAAAGTAGTGCTCCTCCTACTCCTTCTAAAACTGCTAAAGAAGTATTAGAAGCAGGAGATCAATATTTGAAAAAGAATATGTGCGCTACTATTTTCCCTTTTTATGAAAAGGATTTATTATTGGCTAATAAAGATGCCTGGTATATTAAAGAGAGATATTTGGGCTCTCATCATTATCTAATGACTGAAGGAAAGCATCGGCTTTATTATGAGCATATTCTTATCGAAACACAGTCTGTTCAGATTGTGTACCATTATATTGGTGAATATGGAAAGTCTGCTATTACTCATTCTAAATGTTATATTATCAGGATTATCCATCCTCAAGAGTGGGGCTTAAATGTATTTGCTATTAGAAGCCTGAAAAATGATCAGAAATATAATTATTGGAATTATGTGAAAGCTTGGGAAAATACTTTTTACTATCAAAATCCTACAAGAACCCATTCATGGTTCTTTACTATCAATCCTAAGATTATGAAATCAGAAGATAAATTTCCACCTTGGTTTTATGTTTGGTGGATTGAGCATTCTCCTGATCTATCTATATTTCCTGAAAATATTCAAGCGTTATTTGCTATATGGTTAAAATATCATCCTGAGTTATCCAGCAGGAAAACAATTATTAAAGAACAAGACCTATTATGGTTCTGTACTGAATTCCAAATTAATTGGATATGGCAATGGAATTTGGAAATTGATCAAGACCCTATTGGTCTGTATGAAGTTCAAAGAAATTTTTATGTTAAATGGTGGGCTAGATATGAAACTAAAGCCTGTATTGAAAGAATCAAAGCTGCTATTAGCACTTATAAAGAAAAAGTGAGAAGTCCTATTACGGATAAAGATGAAAATATGGATGACAATTATATGAGAAAAATGTATGAAAATATTCAAAAGAAATATCCTCATATGAGTAAAAAAGAAAAAGAGTTGAAATTATTTGCTATGATGAAAGATCAATTAGGATCTGTTGAAGATTTGAATATGACTGATGAAGATGAAGATCATATATCTGATCATATTTCTACTCCAGGTTCAGGATCTTTTCAGATATTAGCAGATGACTCTCAAGATCCTAATGAAGATATTACTGAGAAAGTAGTGCTCCTCCTACTCCTTCTAAAACTGCTAAAGAAGTATTAGAAGCAGGAGATCAATATTTGAAAAAGAATATGTGCGCTACTATTTTCCCTTTTTATGAAAAGGATTTATTATTGGCTAATAAAGATGCCTGGTATATTAAAGAGAGATATTTGGGCTCTCATCATTATCTAATGACTGATGGAAAGCATCGGCTTTATTATGAGCATATTCTTATCGAAACACAGTCTGTTCAGATTGTGCACCATTATATTGGTGAATATGGAAAGTCTGCTATTACTCATTCTAAATGTTATATTATTAGGGTTATACATCCTCAAGAATAGCAGATGACTCTTCTCTATTTTTAGCTTACTTCAACCTATCACACAATTATCATCTCCACAATTTTATTTCTACCCTACATCCCCACTCTAATATTCTTCATTCCTTTAATTATCGAAATAAAACTATATCTAGAACAACTAATGGTTGGCCGTTATCCTCGTCTTTGTTCTGGACAATTATCCTCGATGTAACCCTATTCTTATCCCTACCAGGTCTTGGGTACTCCTTGACGTAGTGACTAATCACTCCACATCTAAAACACCTTTCTGTGCCTAATCAACATTTGCCATAGTGTTCCTTCTGGCATTCAGGACACAGAGGTCTCTGAGAAGTTCCTTGTACACACTTTCGGCGGCTTTGTTTGATTTCTTCCTTGCCCACCCTCTTCGTGTTGTGGTTATTGGGAGTAAATAGTCCTTGGATCCTAGGGTTTTCTCGGTTCGTCAACATCTTAAGCTGACGAGATTGTCTATCTATAAGCTGCGCTTGTCGGTCAATGAGTTGGGATTATTGGGCAATGAAATTCTTAAGGTGATTTATCATATCGTCTCGGTTGTCTCGATCATTCCCTCGACACACCATGTGACGACCCCGACCCGGCCAGGGCCGCCACGGAAAGACCATAACGTAATCTTAACTTAAATCCTCTAAATAGCTCGCGTAAAATTTTTCTTTTCATTTCACTCGTAACGTTTCGACTTCTAAACCACTAAATCGAAGTCTCGGATTATTGAAATCCCTTAAAATCATTCGTTTAAAACAAATACTAAAACAATTAAAACTTAAAACAATTAAATCAATTAAAACTATTAACTAATTAAAATTAAACTTAAAATAAAAGAAAACATACTATGGCGATCAGTCGCCCAAAAAGAGGCGACTGATCGCCCTTCGGCGATTGCAACAGGCGACCAGTCGCCTGTTGCAAATTGCCGGTTGCGACTGATCGCCACAGTTTGTGGCGATCAGTCGCCACGCTCTCTGGATTTCTCCAGAGAGCGGCAACCAACAATCGCCTCCCTGCGATTTCCAGGCAGGGAGAGGCGATTGATCACCTCCAAGAGGCGATCAATCGCCATGCTCTCTGGAATTTCTCCAAAGAGCACAGCTCCTTCCTCCCTTCTTTCTTTCTTCCTTCCTCGCCCTGTACTTCTCATTCACAACACTCTTCTCCTTTCTCACTCCTTCTTCACACAATCCTTACATACATCTCACAAAATACACTCCCCACATGAACTTTATCCAAACACTCAAAACCTGCACAATTCACTTTTAAACATAATCAAATTTCATAAAGACTGACTGCATGGATCGCTCTAAAACCGTGCGTATCCATACAGTCATAAATCACCTAAAATCATCAAATAAAACCCAATCAAATCCTCAACACAAACATCGAACATAAACATGAAATTTCCCTAAAACATCACCAAAGACATACATTATCAAATCATTCAAATAGCACTACTTCAAGCCTACATCCACTATAAATTTTCTAAGTAATAAACCTAACTATACACCCTAAAACCCATAATCTTTTTAACCAACAAAAACTAACTCACATCACTTCGCCACAAGACAATTCGGGGCGCACCATCGGACCATCAAGCCGAACCAAAACACACCCCGTCGCCACGAGCACAATCCGTCGACCGCCTATTCCTTGTCATCGAGAGAAACTCTCACCTTCACACCTGTCACCTACATCATACAACATAAACATTAAGCCTAATGCTTAGCAAGGGAATGCACTATAGATGACGTATGCATGAATGCATGACTTTTCATAAAACATGTTCATTTACTTGTTCTTATTCTTTTTCATTTTTGTTAACATGGATTAAGGTGGGGATCTTGCCAGGGAGTAGGCCAAGTGCGTGTACATAGTCTTTTCGGCCGTATTCATAGTCCATCGCGTGGAAGTGACATTGGTTTTGTTGTTATGGCCATACTGTCCCAACCCACACTTAATCGTTACTTTTCCTTTACATAATTCATGCATGGAGACATTTCATATGACTTTTGAGCAAAACATGATGCATGAGGAATCTACGTACACATATCATCAAAACATATCATCGAACAATTCACATTTTACATGGACATACACTACTCGCAACAAACTTCACAAACAACTAATAAATAACATCCTAGGCTACCCGATTCATTAAACCCGACAATCAGAAAATCATCATCAACACACAAAAGCCTAAAGTTGACACGATGTAGGGCCTTAAGGGCCGGAAACCTAGCACCCACTTACCTGGCGTCCGTAGCAAGCCGTGCACCGTCCGTAAAGTCGTCTCGACCTAAAGCATTTCACAATTAAGGACATTAAAATCGATCCTAATTAAATGAATTCTAAACTTAAATTAAGCTTCTAGCCAAAGCTATTTTCTCCTAAAACTTCTATTTTCTCCATTCGGGCATTTCATCGAGCACGTGGTGCTCACAAAATGCCAAACTCCATTAATGGAGATTCTTAAAACCTTCAACAACCAAAACTAAACGTGTCTAGAGCTTAGGGCTTACCTAGAGGATCGATTAGAGAAGAAAGTCGAAGAGGAAATCGTCGGAAGGGGAGTGTTGATCGGCGTTGAAGGAAGCGGCCGTGGGGGAGAAAATGTCGCCAAGGGAAGGGGGGAAAACCCCTTTTTCGTTGTCTGGAGATGGAGAAATAGAGAGGGGAGGGGGGAAGGTTTTATTTAATTTAACACAATTTACTCTCTAAATTACACAAACGCCCTTCCCTCAATTCTTTAGTTTAACTCGATGTTTCGTCTCTCGATTTAGTTTCTTCAAAATTTGTTTATTCCTCCAAATATTCCAACTTATTTCTAGGGTTCTAACGAAACTCTCCGTTTGTAAAACGGACTTAATTTACTATTTTTACGACTTAAAACACTATAGGCGGAAAAATGTAACTCGGCGTTACACTATCGATTTAAATTTCTAAAAATTTACTTATTCTTCTAAAAATCCCCATGAACTCCTAGGGCCCTAATA
The DNA here is from genome assembly GCA_022432975.1 of Begonia masoniana. Lineage (NCBI taxonomy): Eukaryota > Viridiplantae > Streptophyta > Magnoliopsida > Cucurbitales > Begoniaceae > Begonia > Begonia masoniana. Next base: position 27,062,580 of record CM039509.1, on the reverse strand, counting down.
AAACTATCCGCTCACAAAACGAGCTTATATTTCTTATTTATGAAAGTACCCCTAGAGCGGAAACCCAAAAAATCTGGGTGTTACACACCATATTTATAAATAACTCCTATAAAAGTTAAAACAAATAATCCTAAGAAACTAAATTCAAAGAAAGCAATAAACATACTTACAGTTGATGAAGGATGTCCGCGTAGTGGCTGTGGAGTCAAGCAGTCTACAGAACCGTTTTTAAAACCCGGGGGCTCTGATACCATAATTGTAACGACCCTCATACTATTCCTAATTTCCCGTACAAAATTCTTCTTTTTCTTTTATACTTTGCGTTTAAGTGGAAAACAATTTAATAAAACGTTTAAAACAATTACAAAACAATTATTTAAACCAACACGTACACAAACACCTACAAAATACAACCTCACCATTTGGCTAACACGATTCTATCTATACCACAAATTCTATCCACATCACAATCATACACTTCACAATACAACTTAATTTCAAACCACCGATACTCCTACCTCTCCATAATCTCGCTCAAAACAACTCGTGACATATTTAAACAGAACACATTTCCACGAAAACAAACTGTGTGGTTCCGTTTAAAAGTTTAACATTTCCTCCTGTTTCAAAGAAAATACCAAGCAGTTCCATATCATTCGAATAACTGATTTAACAAAACGCTTTATAAAACAGTTTGCCAAAACATCTGTATATAAATCTATCAGCTAACCAGAACCAAAAATCCTAATATGTTCAACTATACAGTTTCATCTAACTAACCCATCATTTACCCAAAGCATCTCTATACCTTTAATTACATCCCCACGGGTCATAATGCGCACCGACTGCACAGCACACTCCCACGGGCCATCTTTCTTCATCTGATCATTTCTCGGGTGTAGGAATCTGGTAGTCACCTGTATCGGGATCACCTACACCATACAGACACCTATGAGATAAAATCTCAGTAAATCCTACGTAAATGCAGATGCGTACAGTGCATATGGAGTTCAGAAATCATGCATAACATACAGAGCGTCGCAGACAGAATATCACCGAGATCTCATTCCCCTAACCGAAGGGGGCCCATCCAGCGGTCGGACTACCCCGTGCGGTTAGAGGAGGGGGGTACACGCTTACAACACGTACAGCCGTGCCTGAGCCCCACCTCGCGTGACCAGATAACAGATTACGTTCATTAATTACATTACATGAGATGTGGTATTGGTCAGACCCTTAATCGGTCCGCACAATAGATCGATAGCCCCCAATCTCTAGGCCACATCGGTTTTCTGAAAAACATCGTGCGGAAATTCATTTTCATGCTTAGTTGAAATACGTGATGCATGAACAGATATGAGCATAAATAAACAACCAACATGCATACCATCAAGACGAATAAAAGCATAACCTAATAAGCGACTAACCTAACTACCCAACCAAAGCAATTTAAAACAAACAATTCACTAAGATCCTCGACGCGACATCGAAGTACGGTGTAGGCCAATCGGCCAGAGTAAGTCACGAGAACTTACCTGTCGTCCGTAGCTCGCTGGGGATGCTAGGTTACCTGTCCATCTATGGCTCAACCTACAAAAAATATTCAAACTTTATTAAACTCAAGGTTAAAATCACTAATTACTCCCAAACTACTATTTCTTGCCTAATCCAACTAAAACCTAAATAAACAGGCCACTAATTTGGGTTCGGTAAAACCGACCCAAAACTTTGAACGCGCGTAACTTTCGCGTCGGTTATTGGAATCGGACGATTCTAGCGGCCACGTACTCCTCTAATAACCTATTATAAACTACCAAAAGGAATTCTAAAACAAATAACCCTAGCTAGGTCAAAATTGGCAAAACCCAAACTGCCCCCCTTAACCAGAAAATTCCCTTTTCTGGTTTTTCATCGAACCTCCTCCATTTCCACACCAATCGACCACCCACACCTTCAATTAGCATAATCTAATCAATTCCAAGACTTTACATAGGAAAACCCGAATTCCCCAATTTGGAGCCCTCGGTTTTTCCTTCAATCTGAGCTCTCTTTTGCCAGGAGACCTTCGCCGGCCTTAAGCTCGGCCATTCACCGTCGAGAACTGTAACCCCGAACCCGCCCTGGCTCGGAGCGCTACTTTGCTCACTAATCCCACGTTAAAGCTTAATTTAAAATAACATTGACATAGCTGTCTAGACTTCCTAATTTCCCTAAATCCTAACCTTGAAGCACCACGGCGTACTTCCCGAAAATTTCGGCAAAATAACGCCTGAAAATAGCGCCTCCAAAATGCTAAGTACCTGCACACAGCCCAATCTCAACCAAATCCAGAATACCTATACTCAACTATCCAACATACGAAATGAGAAATCTCCAAATAGCAGTAAAGAAGGAAACTAAAGAGGGAAACTAAAATACAAACATTCCTAAGTGGAGAAAGTCCACAGTACAGGGCGACACATCACCCTTAACTATGATTATACACACCAAATACAAATAGCTATGCAATAACTCTAAAACCAAATAGACAACTCTACAAACCACCAAAATAATTGTAAATTATACACGACCCCAAAATACTGTTCCACCCACGTCTTTCCGAAGACCATGGTCGAGACGCCCCGACAACTGCCCGCACCGGCACGCCCCGTGCATCTCCGACTGCTCCCAAGTCCTGGCTGACTCACATAGCTCACCTGTACCCGCGTCGTTACCTACACCACAGAACACACACGCACACGTAAGCTTACGCTTAGCAAGTAGGATAACAAATATAAACAAGCACAATGCACACGCAACACTGAACAAAACAACCAAACAACACAACACCACAATGCAACTCGACTAGATAGAATACAAGCTACACACAACACTGAACAAAACAACCAAACAACACAACACCACAATGCAACTCGACTAGATAGAATACAAGCTACACACAACACTGAACAAAACCACCAAACAACACAACACCACAATGCAACTCGACTACTCAACTCATAGTTGCCCGCACCCCAAAGGTGCCTTACACATTGCCCGCACCGAAGTGCCTTACACAACGACAAACTCACAACGACAGACACACAACGACAAACACACAACGACAAACACACAACGACACATTGCCCGCACCGAAGTGCCTTAGTTGCCCGCCTCGAAGTGCCTTAGTTGCCCGCCCCGAAGGGCCTTAGTTGCCCGCACCGGTGTGACAGCCCGAAACCGGATCCGAATCGGGTTCCGGGATCGGAGCCGTCACTCCGGGACATTTACAGGAAACGGTGACTATTATTTTTTTTTTTAAACTAATAGAACAATCAAAGCAGTGAACAGAGAGGGAGAACTGCAGGGAGTAATCGAAAACATTTGCAGGGGGAGAGAGGGTTCTCTGGAATGGAAAGCAAACAAATCTCAATAATAGATAACCGAACAGAAATAGGCATAAGACTGGCGGAAATGGAAACAGGAAACAGTGGCGGAAGATGTAGTTTCAAACTGAACCGGAGGAGAAATCAGTGGATAGCGTCATCGGAAGATAAAGGCAGCAAACATAACCGGCAGAAGATGATGACGTCAACCGGAAGACGTTCTGACGTCATCGGAAGACAAAGTTATAAACTGGGCGGAAGACTTATGCTGACGTCATCGGAAGAGAAGATGACGTCAACCGGAAGACAAAGTTATAAACCGGGCGGAAGACTTATGCTGACGTCATCGGAAGAGAAGATGACGTCAACCGGAAGACAAATAACGTCACCGGTAGAAGAAAATGTGAACAGTAACCGGAAGACGCAATCGGAAGACATAGTTTTAAAGATAGAATTACAACTTTTGACAGAAAGACATATAGAAGGCAACCTCAAACAGGAAGCATAAAGGTTTCAAAACCTTCAAACCCGATTCAAAAGAAGTTATAAAAATATACTTTACAATGGACAAAATTTCAAGAAGACATCCTGCACCATGACATCTTTTAACGAAGATACCTGCTGGCAGGAAGCATGAAAAACAGAAGGCATACAAGTTTCAAACTTTCACCACAGATGACAAATTTCGAGAAAACAAACTGCATGGATAGCTCTAAAATTCGAGACTATCCATGCATGACCTGAAAGGGAGAACTCAAGCAGTTCCAGAATGTTTTCAAAACATTTAAAATATGTGGATACAATCTGTCAAATATAGAGGTTTTAAATACATCAATAACAGATTCCAAAAGTTTTACAGGAACTTGACATACATTTAAATTTTACCAAAACAGGAGTTTTAAAACAAAACACAAAATCTATACAGGACTCGACTTAACTTTCAAATATACACGCTCACAGGAATACATCTTGTCTGACTGCAACAGCCAGACCCCGTGAGCTCGATCCACCAACTACATCAGCTCGCCATTTTGAGGCACCGGGTCCTCATCTTGAATATCCGTACCTACAACAGGGAGTTCACCTATGAGCCTAAAGCTCAGTAAGAACATAATCAACATGCAGTGATGCAAAATGCTATGCATGCAGTTTTCAGAAAAACGGTGACAGAACATTACATTACGTTTCACTGCACATGGTGGTATAAGTGAGGCTTATAGAGGAACTGGCGCATAACATACATAACATACTGGACATGACACTTGTTAGTAATTTTGCCGGTGTCCCAGGGAAGGACAAGGTACAGGGTATCCTTGGCGGGGATAAATTTTACATGAGTCCCAGGGAAGGACAAGAACAGGATGCCAGACCTCGTCCACACTTAACCGTTCATTACATTACAGGATTTTATCTTTACTTACTTCAAAACCAGTGCTGAAAACATTTGCATGATTTTACTGGAAAACGGGTATGCATGGATAAGTGCGATACTCAACATTCACAGATGGCAGAAAGGATACAACAGGGAAACAGAATATAACAGAGACATGTTTAATTTAAAACATAGCCTAGAACCTATCTACCCAAACCATACCTAGTACCTCCAAGTTGTAGGGCCATAAGGGCCAACATAAACGTATGAACTTACCTGGTTGCTGCGGTGTCAGATGCTCGAATGTCCCTGGAATGCTTGGATCTGTAGCATGCATGAAGAGGTATAAAACAAGCTGCAATGCTAACAAATAACTTGGAAATTTATGCAGAAAACTCCACTCAGACTGGTAGAAAACAACAATGTGTTTCCATACAAAACTCGAGAGTTTTCTCCTAAATATCCTAACCTAAAACTTCAGCAAAACGCATACTTTTGCTTGTCCAAATGTGTTAGCATTGGGAGATGTTTACCTTAGGCAGAAAACAAGGAAAACCCTAGGAGATCAAAGGCGTTTGGGTGAACTTTTGTCACCTGGCCGAGAGAAAACAGAGGGAGAGAAGATGGAGAAGTGGAAACTTTCACGTAGGAGGGAAGAGAAGACATATCTTCTTCAACAAGTTGCCACTTGGCACTCATCCATTGGTTTGCTTCCACCTACCTTAATTACTTCCACATTTACCCTTCCAGTAGCTTTTAACCTAATTAATTTGTTTTGGTTACACATTAGTTTAGTTTCACTAAACATTTCCAACAACTCAACCAAAACATACGTTGTATAAATATAAATGTTAATCCCGCACAAATGGTTTCGGGGAAACAATTACATGGCAAAAATGCCGGGTGTTACATTCCACCCACCTTAATAGAAATTTTGTCCCCAAAATTTGCCTAAGCAAAGAAGTCTGGATATTGTGTTTTAACATCCTCCAGTCTTTCCCAAGTGGCTTCCTCCACGTTATGATTGCGCCACAAAACTTTCACTAATGGGACCACCTTGTTGCGCAATACTTTGACTGAGGTATCCAGAATCTGTATGGGCCTTTCTTCATATGTCAGCGTCGGCATTATATCAAAGTCCACATGTTCGACGATCTGAGTTGGATCTCGTACACATTTCCTCAGCATCGAGACATGGAAAACATCATGAACACCATCCATTGACGCTGGTAGTTGTAGTCTGTAGGCCATGCTTCCCACACGCTTCAAGATGGGAAAAGGCCCAATAAACCTTGGGCTTAGCTTCCCTTTCTTGCCGAATCTCATTACGCCCTTGAAAGGTGACACCTTCAAGAACACCTCATCACCTTCGGCAAACTCTAAGTCCCTTCTCCTGTGGTCTGCGTAACTTTTCTGTCGACTTTGTGCAGCTTGGATTCTTTGCTTAATCGCCGTTATTACCCCAGACATCTGTTGCAGTATTTCGGGGCCGATAAGCTTGGTTTCCCCGACTTCATCCCAACACAACGGGGATCGGCATTTTCTGCCATAAAGCGCTTCATATGGAGCCATACCGATCGTAGCCTGGTAGCTATTGTTGTAAGCAAACTCCACAAGTGGCAGGTATCTACTCCAAGGAGCGTGAAGTTCCAGCACGCACGCCCTTAACATATCTTCCAATGTCTGAATCGTTCTCTCGGATTGTCCATCCGTCTGCGGGTGAAATGCCGTGCTGAAGTCCAATCTAGTGCCCAAAGAGCTTTGCAAACTTTTCCAAAATCTGGAAGTGAATCTGGGATCACGGTCTGAGACGATTGATACAGGAATGCCATGCAGCTTAATAATCTCACTAATATACAGCTCGGCATACTGATCCATGGTGAACGTCGTCTTCACAGGTAGAAAATGGGCCGACTTCGTCAATCTGTCCACTATGACCCATATACTATTATGGCCTTTTACTGTTCTTGGAAGTCCAACAACAAAGTCCATTGTAATGTTCTCCCACTTCCATTCAGGAATTGGAAGAGGCTGAAGCGTTCCAATCGGTCGTTGATGTTCAGCTTTGACCTGTTGACATATTAAACAAGACTCCACATACTTGGCCACTTCATTCTTCATATTCGGCCACCAGAAGTGAAGCTTTAGGTCCTGATACATCTTCGTACTTCCGGGATGTACAGAGAAAGAGGATGAATGAGCTTCCGACAAGATATGCTTCCGTAGCTCCTCGTCTTTCGGAACATACCATCTGCCTTTGAACTTCAGAACTCCATCTCCCGAATAGCTGAAATTGGATGAGGGCATCGGCACTTTGCTCACCATATCAGCCATCTCCTTTGAATTGGTCTTCTGGGCTTCCTTAATGCGGTCCAAGACAGTGGGCCGTAGTGTCAGGTTTGCTAGTATGGCCGATAGCCCAGAAACTATCTCCATATCGAACTTCTGCATCTCTGTTCTCAAAGGCGTCGATACGGCCGACATTACTGGTTGCATAGTAGCTGGCATTCTGCTCAGTGCATCAGCTACCACATTAGCTTTACCAGGATGGTACTTGATCTCAACATCATAGTCTTTTACAAATTCCAACCACCGCCTTTGCCTCATATTCAACTCCTTCTGAGTAAATATGTACTTCAAGCTTTTGTGATCCGAAAACACCTCACATGATTGTCCGTACAAATGATGTCTCCATACTTTCAGCGCAAATACAACTGCCGCTAACTCAAGGTCGTGAGTAGGGTAGTTTTCCTCATGGGTCTTCAATTGTCGGGATGCGTATGCTACCACCTTCCCTTCTTGCATCAGTACACATCCCAAGCCAACTTTTGACGCATCACAGTATACGCTGAATTTGCCATCTTCAACTGGCAATATCAACAGAGGAGCAGTGGTCAACTTTTGCTTGAGTGTCTGAAAGCTCACCTCACATGCTTCAGACCACTTGAACTTGATTTCCTTCCTTGTTAAGCTGGTCATAGGCTTCGCTATCACAGAAAACCCCTTGATGAATTTCCTGTAATAACCAGCTAGTCCAATAAAGCTCCGTACTTCACTTGCATTTCTCGGCCTGGGCCAATCCCTTACAGCCTGAATCTTGGCCGGGTCCACAGATACTCCTTCAGCAGACACCACGTGGCCCAAGAAATTAATCTTGCTTAACCAGAACTCACACTTTGACAGCTTGGCATATAATTGGTGTTGCTTTAGGATTGACAGTACCATAGCCAAGTGTTTCTCATGCTCGGCCACACTCCTGGAATAAACCAGAATGTCGTCGATGAAAACGATCACAAATTTATCCAAGACATCATGGAATATCCTGTTCATTAGGTCCATAAATGCTGCCGGAGCATTAGTCAACCCGAACGACATCACCAAGAACTCATAGTGTCCGTACCGGGTTCTGAAGGCAGTCTTTGGAATATCTTCAGCTCTGACCTTCAACTGGTAATAGTCGGAGCGTAAGTCAATCTTAGAAAATACCCGAGCCCCCTGTAGCTGATCAAACAAATCGTCAATTCTTGGCAACGGGTACTTATTCTTGATAGTCAACTTATTCAGCTCACGGTAGTCAATACACATCCGTAGGGACCAATCCTTCTTCTTGACAAATAAGACGGGAGCACCCCACGGAGAGAAACTAGGGCGCACAAAACCCTTGTCCATTAATTCTTTCAACTGAGCCTTCAACTCCTTCAGTTCAATTGGTGCCATACGGTACGGATTCTTCGATACTGGTTCCGCACCAGGATACATATCGATTTCAAACTCGATGTCACGATCAGGTGGCAATCCCGGTAAGTCATCTAAGAAAACCTCTGAGAAGTCCCGGACTACCGGAATGTTTTGAAGTTCCACCTCATTTTGCCTTCGAACATCCACAACGTGGGCAAGAAATCCGATGCACCCTGACTTCATCAGTCGTTGAGCTTTCAAGGAAGATATCACAGGCATACGGTGTTTCTTCGGTACTGCCTGATAGGAGAATTCTACTTCATTTGGGCGCTTAAATGACACAAGCCCGGACCTACAGTTGATGGTGGCATAATGTCTAAATAGCCAGTCCATCCCCAGAATGACATCGTACCCTTTCATACCGATGACGATAAGATCGGCATAAAATTTCTGGTCTCCCACTGACACTATATCACCCCGTACAACCCGCTCGGAGTGCATAAACTCTCCGGACGGTAGCATAACGCTGTAGGGCTGATCTGAGGACGTACTACAAAACTTCTGTCTAACTACAAAATCCATGGCCACAAACGAATGTGTGGCCCCCGTGTCCCACAAGGTGTAAGCAGGCACATCACATACTGAAATTGTACCTGTAATTGCTGTGTGCTGATCAGCATCATCAACGCCCTCCATCATTGCAAACACTCTTGGCACAGCCTGTCCTGTTCTGGTGTCGGGTATTGGACAATCTCGAATTTGATGACCTACTTGGCCACATCGGAAACAAGCTCCAGTGAAGAGTCTGCATTCTCCTGTATGATTCTTCTGGCAACGTGAGCAGACAGGAAGCTGAGGAGCTCCCATAGGTCTCTTCCCTTTGTCCTGGTAAGTAAGGGTCTCATTGGGCCTTTTAGTGCCCCTGTTCTGTTGCTGTTGAGGATGTACATTCTGAATCTTTTGTTGTTGTTGTTGAGGAGCATTTCTTATAATTCCTCTTGGTGGCTCTCTCTGTCTCTGGGACTTTATTTCTAAGGCCTCAAGTTGATAAGCCTTGGCCACCACTTTCACATATGGTGCCTCATCAAAACCTCCAGTCGTGATTCCTCGCAGAAGGTCCATCTTTAAACCTTGAATAAACTGGTGCACCTTGTTCTCATCAGTGGCCACCATGTGTGTTGCATATCGGGATAGCGACTCAAATTTCTGAACATACTCGGCCACAGATCCATACTGTCGCAGCCGAGAAAACTCAAGTAACTTTTCCTTTCTCACTCCTCGGTCAAAGTACTTCTCGTAGAAGAGTGTTTTAAATCCCTCCCAACTCAATGCCACAGTAGACGATTGTACTGCATCCCACCAGAATCCAGCACTTTCAGTGAGATGGAACGTGGCACAAGTAACCTTCTTGTTGTCTTCTACTTCTGCATAACTGAACATCTTTTCCATAGTTCGAATCCAGGTTTCAGCACGGGTCGGGTCTGTAGACAACCCATCAAATGAGGGTGGCTGAAGTCGCCGGAATCTGTCTCCACTATTGTCTCGCGGTGCATTATTTCCAGGATTATTATTATTGTTGTTCCCATGGTTGTTGTTCCTATCATCTTCCCGAGCCATCATGCGCTCTACCATACGTGACTGTGCACCCACCAGTTGGGTTAGTCGGTCAATGGCTCGAGAGCTTTCACTGGACTCTTCCTGATGTCCTCTCACCATTTCTAAGATAGTCCTATAAGTAGAATAACAGAATAACCTAATTTAATAAACAAACTTTTACAGGAATTTAAACACTTACAGTTGGCGGAGCGATATCACGTGGCGGGTTGCGCAGTCAGACATTTCACAGAATCGGTTTTAAAACCGTGTCTCTCTGATACCATAACTGTGACAGCCCGAAACCGGATCCGAATCGGGTTCCGGGATCGGAGCCGTCACTCCGGGACATTTACAGGAAACGGTGACTATTATTTTTTTTTTTAAACTAATAGAACAATCAAAGCAGTGAACAGAGAGGGAGAACTGCAGGGAGTAATCGAAAACATTTGCAGGGGGAGAGAGGGTTCTCTGGAATGGAAAGCAAACAAATCTCAATAATAGATAACCGAACAGAAATAGGCATAAGACTGGCGGAAATGGAAACAGGAAACAGTGGCGGAAGATGTAGTTTCAAACTGAACCGGAGGAGAAATCAGTGGATAGCGTCATCGGAAGATAAAGGCAGCAAACATAACCGGCAGAAGATGATGACGTCAACCGGAAGACGTTCTGACGTCATCGCAAGACAAAGTTATAAACTGGGCGGAAGACTTATGCTGACGTCATCGGAAGAGAAGATGACGTCAACCGGAAGACAAAGTTATAAACCGGGCGGAAGACTTATGCTGACGTCATCGGAAGAGAAGATGACGTCAACCGGAAGACAAATAACGTCACCGGTAGAAGAAAATGTGAACAGTAACCGGAAGACGCAATCGGAAGACATAGTTTTAAAGACAGAATTACAACTTTTGACAGAAAGACATATAGAAGGCAACCTCAAACAGGAAGCATAAAGGTTTCAAAACCTTCAAACCCGATTCAAAAGAAGTTATAAAAATATACTTTACAATGGACAAAATTTCAAGAAGACATCCTGCACCATGACATCTTTTAACGAAGATACCTGCTGGCAGGAAGCATGAAAAACAGAAGGCATACAAGTTTCAAACTTTCACCACAGATGACAAATTTCGAGAAAACAAACTGCATGGATAGCTCTAAAATTCGAGACTATCCATGCATGACCTGAAAGGGAGAACTCAAGCAGTTCCAGAATGTTTTCAAAACATTTAAAATATGTGGATACAATCTGTCAAATACAGAGGTTTTAAATACATCAATAACAGATTCCAAAAGTTTTACAGGAACTTGACATACATTTAAATTTTTACCAAAACAGGAGTTTTAAAACAAAACACAAAATCTATACAGGACTCGACTTAACTTTCAAATATACACGCTCACAGGAATACATCTTGTCTGACTGCAACAGCCAGACCCCGTGAGCTCGATCCACCAACTACATCAGCTCGCCATTTTGAGGCACCGGGTCCTCATCTGGAATATCCGTACCTACAACAGGGAGTTCACCTATGAGCCTAGAGCTCAGTAAGAACATAATCAACATGCAGTGATGCAAAATGCTATGCATGCAGTTTTCAGAAAAACGGTGACAGAACATTACATTACGTTTCACTGCACATGGTGGTATAAGTGAGGCTTATAGAGGAACTGGCGCATAACATACATAACATACTGGACATGACACTTGTTAGTAATTTTGCCGGTGTCCCAGGGAAGGACAAGGTACAGGGTATCCTTGGCGGGGATAAATTTTACATGAGTCCCAGGGAAGGACAAGAACAGGATGCCAGTCCTCGTCCACACTTAACCGTTCATTACATTACAGGATTTTATCTTTACTTACTTCAAAACCAGTGCTGAAAACATTTGCATGATTTTACTGGAAAACGGGTATGCATGGATAAGTGCGATACTCAACATTCACAGATGGCAGAAAGGATACAACAGGGAAACAGAGTATAACAGAGACATGTTTAACTTAAAACATAGCCTAGAACCTATCTACCCAAACCATACCTAGTACCTCCAAGTTGTAGGGCCATAAGGGCCAACATAAACGTATGAACTTACCTGGTTGCTGCGGTGTCAGATGCTCGAATGTCCCTGGAATGCTTGGATCTGTAGCATGCATGAAGAGGTATAAAACAAGCTGCAATGCTAACAAATAACTTGGAAATTTATGCAGAAAACTCCACTCAGACTGGTAGAAAACAACAATGTGTTTCCATACAAAACTCGAGAGTTTTCTCCTAAATATCCTAACCTAAAACTTCAGCAAAACGCATACTTTTGCTTGTCCAAATGTGTTAGCATTGGGAGATGTTTACCTTAGGCAGAAAACAAGGAAAACCCTAGGAGATCAAAGGCGTTTGGGTGAACTTTTGTCGCCTGGCCGAGAGAAAACAGAGGGAGAGAAGATGGAGAAGTGGAAACTTTCACGTAGGAGGGAAGAGAAGACATATCTTCTTCAACAAGTTGCCACTTGGCACTCATCCATTGGTTTGCTTCCACCTACCTTAATTACTTCCACATTTACCCTTCCAGTAGCTTTTAACCTAATTAATTTGTTTTGGTTACACATTAGTTTAGTTTCACTAAACATTTCCAACAACTCAACCAAAACATACGTTGTATAAATATAAATGTTAATCCCGCACAAATGGTTTCGGGGAAACAATTACATGGCAAAAATGCCGGGTGTTACAACCGGAGTGCTTTAGTTGCCCGCACCGAAGTGCCTTAGTTGCCCGCCCCGAAGGGCCTTAGTTGCCCGCCCCGAAGGGCCTTACACTTTAACCGACTACCATGCCAACCAATGCAACACCACACGACAACCAACCAGTGCAACACCACACGACAACCAACCAGTGCAACACCACACGACAACCAACCAGTGCAACACCTCAACCAGTCAACCACGCGACAACCACCAGTGCAACACCTCACGACAACCACCAGTGCAACACCACACGACAACCAACCAGTGCAACACCACACGACAACCACCAGTGCAACACCTCACGACAACCAACCAGTGCAACACCACACGACAACCAACCAGTGCAACACCTCACGACAACCAACCAGTGCAACACCTCACGACAACCACCAGTGCAACACCACACGACAACCAACCAGTGCAACACCACACGACAACCAACCAGTGCAACACCACACGACAACCAACCAGTGCAACACCACACGACAACCAACCAGTGCAACACCTCACGACAACCAACCAGTGCAACACCACGCGACAACCAACCAGTGCAACACCTCACGACAACCAACAAGTGCAACACCACACGACAACCAACCAGTGCAACACCTCACGACAACCAACCAGTGCAACACCTCACGACAACCAACCAGTGCAACACCACACGACAACCAACCAGTGCAACACCACACGACAACCAACCAGTGCAACACCACACGACAACCAACCAGTGCAACACCACACGACAACCAACCAGTGCAACACCACACGACAACCAACCAGTGCAACACCTCACGACAACCAACCAGTGCAACACCTCACGACAACCAACCAGTGCAACACCTCACGACAACCAACCAGTGCAACACCTCACGACAACCAACCAGTGCAACACCTCACGACAACCAACCAGTGCAACACCTCACGACAACCAACCAGTGCAACACCACACGACAACCAACCAGTGCAACACCACACGACAACCAACCAGTGCAACACCACACGACAACCAACCAGTGCAACACCTCACGACAACCAACCAGTGCAACACCTCACGACAACCACCAGTGCAACACCACACGACAACCAACCAGTGCAACACCTCACGACAACCACCAGTGCAACACCTCACGACAACCACCAGTGCAACACCTCACGACAACCACCAGTGCAACACCACACGACAACCAACCAGTGCAACACCTCACGACAACCACCAGTGCAACACCACACGACAACCAACCAGTGCAACACCTCACGACAACCACCAGTGCAACACCACACGACAACCAACCAGTGCAACACCTCACGACAACCACCAGTGCAACACCTCACGACAACCACCAGTGCAACACCTCACGACAACCAACCAGTGCAACACCTCACGACAACCACCAGTGCAACACCACACGACAACCAACCAGTGCAACACCACACGACAACCACCAGTGCAACACCTCACGACAACCACCAGTGCAACACCTCACGACAACCAACCAGTGCAACACCACACGACAACCACCAGTGCAACACCTCACGACAACCACCAGTGCAACACCTCACGACAACCACCAGTGCAACACCACACGACAACCACCAGTGCAACACCTCACGACAACCACCAGTGCAACACCTCACGACAACCACCAGTGCAACACCTCACGACAACCACCAGTGCAACACCTCACGACAACCACCAGTGCAACACCACCGACCAATATTCAAATCCCAACAACAACCAAGAATTTCGTTGCCACACGACTTAATAACAAACAAAACAACTAACCAAGTAATACAAAGCAAAACTACCAACTCACAATTCAACAAAGTAAAGCGGCCAACTCACCAGTTAAACAAAACCAAAGCAGCCACTCACAAATACTTAACCAGATCAGAACAAAGTAAAGCAATCAACCATCAAAAATGCTTGACCAACAAAGAAGACAACAAACATCAAACAACAAACAACCAACAAGGCTTAACCAACAAAGAAGACAGCCAAACAACAACAACAAATAAATCCTACCGTTCCGTGGTGTAGGCCCGAAGGCAACACCTCACGACAACCAACCAGTGCAACACCTCACGACAACCAACCAGTGCAACACCTCACGACAACCAACCAGTGCAACACCACACGACAACCACCAGTGCAACACCTCACGACAACCAACCAGTGCAACACCACACGACAACCAACCAGTGCAACACCTCACGACAACCAACCAGTGCAACACCTCACGACAACCACCAGTGCAACACCTCACGACAACCACCAGTGCAACACCTCACGACAACCACCAGTGCAACACCTCACGACAACCACCAGTGCAACACCTCACGACAACCACCAGTGCAACACCTCACGACAACCAACCAGTGCAACACCTCACGACAACCAACCAGTGCAACACCTCACGACAACCAACCAGTGCAACACCTCACGACAACCAACCAGTGCAACACCTCACGACAACCACCAGTGCAACACCACACGACAACCAACCAGTGCAACACCTCACGACAACCACCAGTGCAACACCTCACGAACCGGTTCTTAGGGTTCAAAATTCCCTCTTTCGATTTTTTCATCAATTTCTACCCAATTAGTCACCAATCTATCACATTATAACCAATTCAACATAAACTAACAACAAATTGAAGTTGCCAATTCGGGAAACCCAATTTCACAGCACACACCCCCACGGTTTTCTCCCAGAAAATAGGGCATCACTGCCCAACGGCGATCATTCGCCTCACGCCCCTAATTCCTTCACATTTCCGTCACAAATCGACCAAAGAAACGACCGAACACGCAGACCATCCCTCGGCGAGCAACAGAGGGAAAACAGGGAGGAGAAGGTACCTGTTTTCGGTCGGGTTTGGCGCGGAAAAAGCCGAACCGAACTCTGGCTTTAGCTCGCCGGAGTTCACTCGTCAGAATGGTGGCCGGAAATCTGCGTGGTCGCCGTCGTCGGGAGCTCGGGCTCTCCCTCTCGTCGTCGGGAGCTCGGGCCGAAGAGAAGAAGCATAATGGCTTCTTCGAGAAGCCATTCTGTTTCTTTAAAAAAAATAATTTATTTTTTATTTATTTATTTTCTTTTCTTTTCCTAATCAAATTACCAAATTGCCCTCACGCTTTTGAACTTCCGTATTTCCGTTAGAAACCTAACTTTCTATAAATTGACTCTCATCTCACCCTCAATCTAACTCCTCCACCGAAGCTCCTGAACATAATTTAATAAACGTTTAAGTCACTTTTAATTAAAACAACTATTTTATTAATAACTTCTAAAATCCGTAAATTAATTAATTCTAAATTCGCGGGTGTTACAAGAACGGCCAAAAGCGGCCGGTGACCGGAGCTCAATGCAGCTCGTCACCCACGGCCACAAACCGAGCGAGAAATAGGGGAAAAACTCACCGGTTTTCGATCGGGTCTGGCGCGGAAAAGCCGAACCGAGCACTGGCTTCAGCTCGCCGGAGTTTGCTCGTATGAACGGTGACCGGAATCGCGTGGTCGCCAGAGGGACATCGTTCGGCTCACTCTGTCGCTTTCGGGTGCTCGGGCCGAAGTGAAGAAGCAGAATGGCTTCGCGAGAAGCCATTCTGTTTTAATTAAAAATAAGATTTTAATTTTAATTTTAATTTTATTTCTTTATTTATTTTATTAGTTTATTTATTTATTTTAACTAATTACTAAATCTCCCTCATGTAAAAGCTACGTACGTCATATAAATCTTTCCGGGTGTTACAAATGCTTTGGACACCACTTCACTGAATGACAACCTTTTAATACCACAAAATTTGACTCCTATGTCAATTTCCGGCTTTAGTCCATGCACTAATTGAAACACCTTATCCTCATTCTTGTGAACAAAATGTCCAGCAAACCTGGACAAGGACTCGAATTGCCTACTGTACTCAGCCACAGACCATGTCTGGTTCAAGTTCAGAAACTCCAACTTCTTTGCGGCCTGGACTGTGCTGTTAAAATATTTCTCATAGAAATTCTCCTTGAACTGTGACCAAGACATAGCCAGAACATCAGTGGTGGTCTCTATTGTTTCCCACCAAAGTTGAGCGTCCCCAGCCAAATGGAACGTTGCCAGAGTGACTTTGTCTCCTTCACCAACATTGGTACACATGAACATACTCTCAATCTTCCTGAGCCACTCCTCAGCAACAATCGGGTTGGACGACTTTCCATCAAACGTGGGCTGCTGTAGCCTCTGGAATCTGTCTCCTGAATGCTCATTGCTGGAACCCGAGTTGGCACTTTCTTGTACTTCTCGGTTCAACAGTACTCCTAACTGATCGGATTGCTGATGCACCAAATCTGTCTGTTGGCGCACCAAATCTGTCTGTTGGCGCACCAAATCTGTCAACTGCCTAATTACACTAGGATCCTTCTCACTTCTCAAATTTTGGCATCTCTCTCAGAACTCTTGGTCTTCCTGGTCGTCTACCCATTTGCTATATTCCTGTTCAAGGTTAATTACTCTCATAAATATCTAATAACTAAGGTTAACATAAACACTTTCAGTTGTTGGAGTACTTCCATGCGATGATCGGCACTGATGAGTAATCTTTTGAACAGTTAAACAAAATGTCTCTGATACCATATTGTAACGCCCCAAATTATAGAAACCCGGTTTGCTACTCATAATACTGAACCATACTATGACATTCTAAGAAAATTTTAAAATTTCACTCAACGGTCAATGTTTGACCCTTAAAAATGTTAAAACTTGCCGCGGAAATACATTTGTATAAAACAACATTTATTAATATAATTAAAATAATAAAGTCAATCGGTTGAAAGAAAACAAAAGAAAAAAGAACACCTCTACCGCTGAATAGTTCCAGCGATAGAAACAGAAACAAAAAGCATCCACCGATCACAAAACGACAAAATCTATCACTCACATCCACCGATCACAAAACGACAAAAGCTATTACTCACGTCTACCGATCATTAAACAACAAAAGCTATTACTCACCTCTTCCGATCACTAAACGATAAAATCTATTACTCACATCTACCGATAGACTACATCCACCGATAGACAACATCCACCGGTGAACAGTAACGTTCTACATCCATCGAGAGACTACATCCACTGATAGACAACATCCACCAGTTAATAGTAACACTCTACATCCACCGATAGACTACATCCACCGATAGAAAACATCCACCAGTGAACAGTAATACTCTACATCCACCGATAGACTACATCCACCGATAGACTACATCCACCGATAGACTACATCCACCGATAGACTACATCCACCGATAGACTACATCCACCGATAGACTACATCCACCGATAGACTACATCCACCGATAGACTACATCCACCGATAGACTACATCCACCGATAGACTACATCCACCGATAGACTACATCCACCGATAGACTACATCCACCGATAGACTACATCCACCGATAGACTACATCCACCGATAGACTACATCCACCGATAGACTACATCCACCGATAGACTACATCCACCGATAGACTACATCCACCGATAGACTACATCCACCGATAGACTACATCCACCGATAGACTACATCCACCGATAGACTACATCCACCGATAGACTACATCCACCGATAGACTACATCCACCGATAGACTACATCCACCGATAGACTACATCCACCGATAGACTACATCCACCGATAGACTACATCCACCGATAGACTACATCCACCGATAGACTACATCCACCGATAGACTACATCCACCGATAGACTACATCCACCGATAGACTACATCCACCGATAGACTACATCCACCGATAGACTACATCCACCGATAGACTACATCCACCGATAGACTACATCCACCGATAGACTACATCCACCGATAGACTACATCCACCGATAGACTACATCCACCGATAGACTACATCCACCGATAGACTACATCCACCGATAGACTACATCCACCGATAGACTACATCCACCGATAGACTACATCCACCGATAGACTACATCCACCGATAGACTACATCCACCGATAGACTACATCCACCGATAGACTACATCCACCGATAGACTACATCCACCGATAGACTACATCCACCGATAGACTACATCCACCGATAGACTACATCCACCGATAGACTACATCCACCGATAGACTACATCCACCGATAGACTACATCCACCGATAGACTACATCCACCGATAGACTACATCCACCGATAGACTACATCAACGAATAGACAACATCCACCGGTGAACAGTAACACTCTAACAAACGGACAACTCTGTCTATCAAAATTATTGTTAATTTTTAACAGTAGCTATCAAAAAACATAAATCCACAACTTTATAAATCCAGAATAACAATCTATAACTAAAATAAAATCGTGTTTTCTTAATAAAAAAAGCTCCAAAATTATTAAAAACATTAAACTCCTGTTGTGATTAACATACTCAACATACTAAAACTGAACCATTGTCAACTAGACTTTCACACCTACTGACATTAGCTAAACCGCTCCATCAGATTGCCAAGTCGAGGTATAGGTATGCTCCATCAACTGCTCCTAGTCTTCAGTAAATTCAGAGAATTCTCCAGTAGTTACCTCAACACCTACATCACAAAACTCATCTATTAGCCTAATGCATAATAAGGAGAGCAATAATGAAATGATAAGCTGAAACATAAATCCTAGTTATGCAGTTTCTACTTTCACATCTCAGTTGCATTCACATTCTTTCTCTGATCTGATCCCTTGGTTCCATTGGGAGTTGGATCAATTTTCCCAAAGTCATACATCCTCTTCATCGATTAAGGGGTGGATTAGTTCCCTTAACAGCTAATCTGATCCTATATTCCATTGGGAAACGGATCAATTTCCCAAAGTCATACATCCTCTTCATCGATTAAGGGGCAGATTAGTTCCTTTAACCGTTGGTCTATTACAATATGTTCATGCCTTACCATGTCATTACATGTAAATTCATTTTCGTGTTCTTTCCAAAAACATGATACATGACATACAGAAAACATTCAAACAAGCATAAACCTACTGTTTTGTGATGTAGACCCGAAGGCACACACATACTCTACTTACCTGGTCTCCTGAAAAACTTGATTAAAATCTACCTCGGGAGTTTGCTCAAACCTAAAACCATAAACCGAGTATTAATTAAATCTTCACTAAACTTCATTCTAACCATATAGAAATCTAAGGAAACTAATTTGGGAGTTCTATTCATTGAGTATTCCCGATTTGCCCCAAATCCAAACTAACTCTCACTTACAGCATTCTCAAAACTCGCATTTAAAATCCCCTCTAACATCGATAGTTACAATGTAGCAAGAAATTGAAGTAGAACTCACCTAGCTTGGAGAAAATGGGAGAGAAAATCACCGAGAGAAACTCTGCTTAGCTGAACCAAATACCGAGAAAGGAAAATGAGAAAAAGTGGCGGCTAAACCTTCATTAAACCTTCCATTTATAACACTACTTCACAATTACTCAAATACCCTTGGCTAACCAACTTTAACCTATTTAACCAACCAATCAAATTCACTAAAATTCCATAAAGATAAAAGTTACAAAATGACGTTATTAATTAAATAAGGTGGACAATACCAGTTGCTACATTATGACATTAACTTCCTTGACATTCTGAGAAGATTTGTCTAAGGTTTCGGCCATGTGGAGTTTCTTTGGGTTTGGTCGAGCCTGAGATGGAAATTTGTTACGCTCCTGAATGGCTAATGAACGGGTCAACTTTGTGATTTGACTCTTGATGTCCTTGTTGTCTTTCACCAATTGGTTGAGGACAGATTCAAACTTGTTGTTCGTCGTGAATTGTGCATCTATGAATTTTTTCAAAGCGTCCTCGAGTGAGCTCCTCGATGGTTGGGCACTGTATTGTGGTGCCGAGTGTGCTCATGGTGGATTAGCCTGTTGGTCAGGTTTCCATTGGCCCCCAGATGATTGTACTTGTTGATGGGAGTCTCTTCAGCTAAAGTTTGCGTGGTTCAGCCCGCCAGGATTGTAGGAACTAGAGTAGGGTGAATAAGGGTTCGTGTAATTCCCTAGGGCGTTACATTGTTGCTCATAAATCCCCCTTATCTCTCCGTAACTGGCACAGTCTTGAGCATGATGATCCATTCCCCCACAGACAAAGCAGACATCATTAACCTCTGCCTTGGTGACCGTATGGATTGCCTTACCACTTTGGGACTTGAGGACTTCAAGCTGTTTGGTTAAAGCTTCGACTTGCGCTTTTAGATTGTCTTCTTCCTTAAGTTGATAGATTCCAACTAGTCGGGACCTACTGGTACTTTTGATAGCACTCGGTCCACTTCAAGTGTGAGAGTTTTTAGCTAGATCATTCAAGTACTTGATGGCTTCGTCAGGGTCCTTGTGAAGGAATTCCACATTGCACATCATCTCGACAAATTGGCGTTAACGTACTGTAAGTCAGTTATAGAAATAGTTAACGAGACGCCAACTTTCATAACCGTGATGGGGACAAGAATTCAACAGATCTTTAAGCCTATCCCAAGCTTGGGTTAAGGTTTCACTTTCCTTTTGATAGAAAGAATATGTCGTTTGAGACCATTGGTTTTATGGTACATGAAGTATTTGTTGAAGAATGTTGTTGTCATCTCCTCCCATGAACCAATAGACCCATGTCGAAGAGAATATAGCCAGCTTTTTGCCTTATCCTTCAGGGAGAATGGGAAGAACTTCAACCTCATGGAGTTTATGGCATCAGCACAACTATGGAAAGTGGCCACCACCTCCTCGAATTCTCTAATATGTACATATGGATTCTCAGTCTCTAACCCGTGAAGGTTGGCAATAATTGAATCATGCCTTGCTTGAAATCCAATTGTAGCATGTTAGGGAGGAACATGATGCATGATGGGATGGCCGTGCGAGTGGGGTGAAGGTAATCCATTAACCTCCTTTGATTGTTGTCCTCGTGTTGCGACATGGCTCTTAAGTTGTCAATCTCAGGTGCCAAAATTTGGAACGTCAAGAGAACGATGTGATGAGGAAGAATGAGATGAAGAAGGAGGATTGGACGAAGAGGATGGAAGATGAGACGAAGTTTCGCTAGTAAAGTTTTGAATTGGTTTCTTCGCAAAACGTCCTAGTTCATCTCTAAATGGAACCATTCGCCAAAAACTACTAAACAATTAACCTAAATCTATTTAGATTAGGAAAGCGCCTATTAAAAGAAATCTCTAAACCTAGATTTACTATTAAAAAGAGATTACCCAATTAATACATTACATCTAAATAAATTAGGAAATATCTTATTATGATTATAAAACTAAAATCTAATTTAAAAAAAGAAACTAAAAAAATTATGGGAATAAAATCTAATCTTATCAAATAAATTAAAAGATAAAGTCAAAGATATATTCTATTTTAAACAAATGAAAATAAAAGAGATTTGTCTTAAGGAAATACAATCTAATAACAAAAATATGTAACAAAATTGATTTAAGAGATTTGTTTTTTTTTTTAATTCTAACTTTGCTGGAAATAAAAGAATTGCAAAAGTTTTTTTTTTAATTACAAAAATTACAACATCAAATAAATAAATACTTACCTCTTGAAGCATTATATTGGTTGACAATCTTGATCGTTACACCTCCCCGACAACGGCACCAAAATTTGATTACGCCCAAATTGTGCACTACTAAGCAGTCAGATGCAGCACGGTTTCAGGCAGTTGATTCCACGAAGAGGTAGCTAAAAGCTTAATCAAGAACGATAAACTAAAATAAATCAAGAGATATGTTAAACCAAAAACAAATAAAAACTGAATTTTATGATTAAAAGGAAGCAATTTAAAAGACATTATTTTTATGTGGAAAATTCAATAACAAAATGGGTAGCGGGGGTTCGAGAATTCATTAGTTGTTTAATCGCATCAATTTTAGTTTTGATTTTGGGGTAAAATATGTATTCGAGTGATTTAAATTTAGTTTAAAGAACAATACGATTATTATTATTAGAAATCAAAAATCGACACTATGCTCGTGAACTTATAATGCAGTAAAAAATTATAAATAAAATAATATGATAGATTTGTATGCAAAATTACATATGGAAAACATGACTGAAATTATATAAAATTAACATGCAAAGGTGAATATAGAATAATAATGTAACACCCGGCATTTTTGGCTGTATAAATTATTCCTTGAGTTATGAAATGGGATTAAATTGCCATTAATGTTATAAATATTTTATTGGAATTGTGGGACGTTTTGTGGAGAAAAAGGATGTCGAGGAAACCGAACTGACGAACCAAATACCAAATCGATTAGAAATCAAATCGACAGAGTTCATGTTGAATTGGATAATGGCATAAAAACCAAACTAATGTGTAATTAAACAAAACCATTAGTTAGAGATGCATGGAGGGGCAGTTTGGGAAGGAATTAAGGTTGGTGGGAGGGAGCCAATGGTTGGATGCCAAATGTCCAAAACTTGCTGAGAAAACCTACCTTTTATCTTCTCCTCTACGTAAACCTCCATATTCTTCCTCTCCTCTCTGTTTCTCTCTTCCAGGCGACCAACGGCGATTTTAACCTCAACCTTTTTCCCGTTTTCTCCATTTTTCTCCACAAAAGGTGTAACACCTAGGTATTTTCTGTAACGCACTTGTGCTTTAAAATAGAAGAGTTAGGATAAATGTTAAGTGTTAAAGCTTTGAGTTTGAGTTTGAAACAAGTGAAGAGTAGAAGAGAAGGTTGACAAGTCAAAATAAAAAGTGTAATGGTTGAAAATTCAAAGTGTTTGAAAAGTCAAAATTCATGAACCAATAAAAAACCATGTAAATGGAAATGAAAAGTAATTGAAAGTGGTAATTTTGATGAAGTTCTCACGTTGGATTTAAAGAAGGAAAAGGGGGGGTTTGAATTGAAATTTTAAAGAATTTTGGGAAAGGAAAGTAAAGGGGAAAAACATGTAATGGTTAAAAGGCAATTTGGTTCTTCTTTCTCCCTTCATCTCCACGGTTCTCTTCTCATCCTCCATAGCCGATTCTTCCTCTCCCTTTTCTTCGATCTTTCAAGGTGTTTCAAGGTAAAATTGAATGGGTTTTGGTTTTTATACAATTAGGTGAAGTTTATTGGTGTTTTGTGGAGTTTTGGTTGATTTTATTAGGGTTTGAAAACCCTAGGTTGGGGATTCCGAAAATTCCATTCCCTTGGCTAGTTTTCTCCCTCTTTTGGTCATTTAATCCGTAGGTACGATGGTTTAAGTTGTTTGAGTGGTTAGATTAAGGATTGGAAGAGAGTTACACAAAAAACTCAGTGAACGATTCTGTTTTGGCATTTTCGGTTTGTTCAAAGGGTCTCTTTGGTTAATTTAAGTATTTCAATGGATAGCAGACGTGTAGAGGTTTACAGATTGGGGTGGCACGTCAAAATCTGTTGAAAAATGAGAAAGTTATGACCGTTCGAAGTTGGACGTTGTTAACTTTGGGTAAAAATCAGGTTTTGTGGTTTTAGGTGGAATTGTTGGTTAGTTTTGGTTTTAGAATCCTTTAGAATTTTATGAGTAATTTGCTAAGTTATTTTTTATAATTGATAGGTTCTCGAACGAGTGAATTTGTTATCGAATGAGCGAATTGACCGATAGAAGTGAGCAATCAGGTGCTGAGCAATCAGGTAAGTAGTGGTTGCTATCCTTTCGCCTTCAGGCCTACACCATAGAACGGTAGGGTTTAATGATTATTTGTTTTGCTTCGTGTTGTGTTGAGTTGTTGTGTTGTGTTGCATATCTTTAAAGTATGTATCATGGTTTATAGCACTCTAGTTACGAATAGTGGCATTGTTTGGCATTGTGAGGGCGAACGGTAGTTGGATAAAAATAAGGCATCTAACGATGTAGGCAAATTTTTAAGGCATCTTTCGATGCAGGCAACTAAGGCATCTTTCGATGCAGGCAAATAAGGCACCTTTCGATGCAGGCAATTAAGGCATCTAACGATGCAGACAAATTTTTAAGGCATCTTTCGATGCAAGAAAATAACACATCTTTCGATGCAGGCAAATAAGGCATCTAACGATGCATGCAAATCTTAAGGCGTCCTATGGATGCAGGCAAACTTTATAAGTACAACTGAGCGTTAGAAACTGCACGTGATAGGATTGATTCCATTGTGTGTTATTGTATTCATTATTCCCTACTTGCTAAGCATTAGGCTTACGTTTTGTGTTCTGTGGTGTAGGTGACGAGATTTTTACAGGTGAGATTGATGGGGAGGGTCAGGCTTAGGAGCAGTCGGGGACCTACATGGCAAGCCGGTGCAGATAGTTGTCGGGGAGCCTCGGCCTAGGTTTTCGGAGATGTGGGGTTTGTGTTTGGGAATTGGGTATTTTGTGCTCGTTTTGGATAAATTTGAATTGTGTTAATATTTTGTGGTTTTGGAACGGTTGTGGATTGATTTAGATGTTTTATAAATGTATATTTTCAGGTTTTGGGTTTCGAGAATTTTAGGCGTTATGCCGCTTGATTTTTCATAGATTAAACGGCGTCGTTTTTCAATTATTTTACGTTTTCGTTTAAATTTTTCCGTTGGTTCTTTTTGGGATTTTTTTACGTGCCAAGGAGTCGGGAGTTGTTGAAAATGCGTGGGGGTAAGTTTTGGGTGTTTTGGAGGGGTTAGTGTGAAGGAAATTTGAAAAAGAAACATTTTTGGCCGAAAAACACCCGAGGAGGCGCGATCGATCGGGCCCGAGGCGCGATCGGTCGGGCATGGGGCGCATAGGCGCGTGCGCCCAGTACCCCTTTGAAAAAAAACAGAGAATTTTTTTTTTCTTATTTCTACTATGTTTTAACCCGATATTTTCTGTCATATTTTAAATGTATTTTGGGCACGCTTTGCAACAAAAGTTGAGGGTTCGAGAAACCCAAAAACCGAGTCAAAAATTTATCAAAAATTATTTTAAACGTCGTTTTAAATGTGGGTTGAGTTAGCAAAGTAACGCACCGAGTCGGGGTGGGTTCGGGGGCGTTACAAAAGGTAATCTTCTAAGCTAGTTAGTAAGTATGGACAAGTTAAACGTTAGTTTTATTGAAGTTTTAGGGTTAATGTCCGATCGTGCATGATGTAGATCCGTGCATCGCAGAGGTAACACGAACAAAGCTTGCAATTCATGGACAGCAGGTAAGTTCATACCCGTAGGTTGGCCCTTAAGGCCCTACATCACGGAGACTCTAGGATTTCACTTCTGTCGGAAGGTTTTGGGTAGATAATTTGGAGTTATATTCCGAGTCGTCTGTTTTTCTCTTTAGGTTCTGTTGTATTATTTCTGTTGTCTGCTGTTTTAATTTTAAGCACTGTAAACGTCCATGCATACACGATTTTCCCGAAAGTTCATGTAAAAATATTTTCTGTACATGGTTTGAAGTTAAGAAAGATAAAAATCTGAATGTAATGTTGTGACAGCCCCAACCTAATCGGGGTGGAGGACCGTCACTCCGAGCATTTCAAAACGGGGACTATTTTTTTTTTTAATAAACGAGCTGAACTTCTAAAAACAAACCCTTGAAACTTTACAGAGGGAGAAAACGTTCTCTAGATTTGAATGCAAAACGGGATGACAGGAATGGGTGATGAAAATAAACAGACAGATACGGACAATTGACATACAGTGGAAAACTTAATAGAATAGGAAACCGAAACTGGAAGTCGTATCTAACATTCCGACGAGACATATTTTTTTTTGAACTCTAAAGCTTTACACAGTAATATCCTTCTCTAGAATTTAGATGAGAAAGACAGGATGAGCAGGAATAAACTGTAACGCCCCCGAACCCACCCTGGCTCGGAGCGCTACTTTGCTAACTAATCCCACGCTAAAACCTCATTAAAAATAAAATTAACACCGCAGGGTTTAAACTAAATTTCCTAAAACTCTTTTAGGTCATACCTAGTTGCCTAGACTCCTTTAATCCTAACCTTTAAGCACCACGGCGTCCTTCCCGAAAATTTCGGCAAAGTAACGCCTGAAAATGGCGCCTCCAAAATGCTAGATACCTGCATACAATCTAATCCCAAACAATCCAGAATAATCTTACTTCACTAACCAGCTATCCACTCAACAATCCCACATATAAAACCTCCAAATACAGGGCGACACATCACCCTTAACCTAACTATATACAACAAATACAATTAGTTACGCTTTCCCATCATTTCTACAAACAGACATCTAAAATAAACTATCAAATATAAAGCCCCACATCTCCCGAAGACCATGGTGGAGTCGCCCCGACAACTGCCCGCACCGGCACGCCCCGTGCATCTCCGACTGCTCCCAAGTCTAGGCTAACTCACATAGCTCACCTGTACACCTGTCGTTACCTACACCACAGAACACACACACACACGTAAGCTTACGCTTAGCAAGTAGGGAGTAACAAATAATAATAAGAAGAATGCACACACTACCCTACTCTAACACTACAACACAACACCCCTCGACACGACAACTCAACACAAAGATACAACACCACCCAATGCAACTCAACAAACTGCCTCAACATAACACGACAACACACCGTGCAATCAACCTAACACATGCAGTTTCTATCACTCAGTTGTGCTTATTTGCTGTTCATTGCTTTAGTTTGCTGTTCATTGCTTTAGTTCTTCATAGAGGACCCCTCGGGGTGCTACTACCAGCAACCCAGCCCGACAAGGCCCACTATTCAGACTTTACATGTTTTGCCAATCATCCGTCATAGAGGTCCCCTCGGGGTGCAACTACCAGCAACCCAGCCCGACAAGGCACCCTATTCCGGATTCTACGTTTTAGCCGGTCACCTCGCATAGAGTTCCCCTCGGGGTGCTACTACCAGCAACCCAGCCCGACAAGGTACACTATTTGAGGTGCATCCCTTATAGAGGTCCCTTCGGGGTGCTACTACCAGCAACCCAGCCCGACAAGGCACTCTATTCAGGATTCATTAAAATTTTCTTATCTGATTACATTCATACTCACAATGCCAACTATGCCAATGCTCGTACCTTGCGTGATATACAATGATGCATGCTTCAAATATGCCATACCGAACAAAACGACCAACACAACACCAAATGAAACAACCAACACAACCACAACAATGCTTGACCGACAAAGAAGACAACCAAACATCAACAACAAATAAACAACAAGGCATAACCAACAAAGAAGACGGTCAAACAACAAACAAATAAATCCTACCGTTCCGTGGTGTAGGCCGGTAGGCAAAACAAACGTCCTCTACTTACCTGAACTCTTGCACCACACTTACTCGCTTTGGCTACGTAGATTTTCCCACTCGGTAACCTATCACAATCACAAAAGTCACTTAAGCATTACAATTCACTACGATTACTCAAACTTCATTCAAATTAAGCCTACATTCACCAATTACTCTCAAACTACTATTTCTAGCCTAATCCATCAAAAACCTAACGAAACGGGCCACCAATTTGGGTTCGGTAAAAGCCGACCCGAAACCTCAAACGTGCATAACTTTTGCATCGGTTATCGGAATCGAACGATTCCAGTGGCCACGTACTCCTCTCATAACCTATTTTAACCTGCCAAAAGGAATTTCAAAACAACTAGCCCTAACTAGGTCAAAATCCCCAAAACCCGAGCTGCCTAAACCGAGAATTTTTCCCTTTTCAAATTTTTCCTCAATTATTAACCAATTCCTCACCAATCAACCATATCTAGCCTCAATTAACATAAACTAACCAAAAATCCCGAGATTTGAAGCAAAACCCGAAATGCCCCAAAGAGGGCTTTCTGAATTTCGCCCAATTCGGGCTCCTCACAACCAATCAACCATAGCCGGTCCAGGGGTCGGCAAACCCACTACGGAAACGACCAAAAACCGCCGGTGATCGGAGCTCAATCGAGCTCGTCACTCACGGCCACAAACAGAGCCGAAACAGAGGAAGAAAACCGAGCCTTACCGTCGGTTCGTGCGCGGAGACAGGCCGCAACCTCTCGCCGCCGTAGTCTGGCCGGAGAACGCCGGAGATCGTGGCGGTGAACGGCCGTCGATCGTCGCCTCTCCCTCGCCTCCCCTGCTCCTCGCTCGGCGTCGGGCTCGACGAACAACAGAAGCGATTCTGTTGTTCGTTTTGTTTTTCTATTAATTAATAATAATAATAATAATAATAATAATAATAATAATAATAATAATAATAATAATAATAATAATAATAATAATAATAATAATAATAATAATAATAATAATAATAATAATAATAATAATAATAATAATAATAATAATAATAATAATAATAATAATAATAATAATAATAATAATAATAATAATAATAATAATAATAATAATAATAATAATAATAATAATAATAATAATAATAATAATAATAATAATAATAATAATAATAATAATAATAATAATAATAATAATAATAATAATAATAATAATAATAATAATAATAATAATAATAATAATAATAATAATAATAATAATAATAATAATAATAATAATAATAATAATAATAATAATAATAATAATAATAATAATAATAATAATAATAATAATAATAATAATAATAATAATAATAATAATAATAATAATAATAATAATAATAATAATAATAATAATAATAATAATAATAATAATAATAATAATAATAATACAACCATCTTATTATACTTTTAATTTCTTCCTTAAAAAAATCTCGGGTGTTACATAAACAACAAAAGGAAACGGGACAAACAGAAATATAAAAACATAAACTGGAAAATAATAATCTAGAAGGCATACTAGGAGGAGGGCTATAGTGAATGACGGGATCGAGTGATGCAGGGCGGAGGAAGTAAGGCGGAAGATGTTACTAAACCGGGCAGATGAAGCAAGGCGGAAAAATGCAGATAAACCGGGGCGGAAGAGGTAGACTCGGTGACAGGGGCGGATAACATAAATAAACTGGGGCGGAAGATGTGGGATGGATGACGTTAGGCTGTAGAAGTGAATTTTAAAAGCAGTGGTGGATGTAATCGAAAGATGTGAGATGGATGACATCAGGCGGAGGATATGCGGATGACGTCAGGCGGAAGTGAATTACAGGCAGAAGTGAACTATACTGTTCACCGGTAGAAGTGAACTATACTGTTCACCAGTAGAAGTGAACTATACTGTTCACCGGTAAAAGTGATTTTAAAAAGGCAGCGGTAGATGTAACTTTAAAACAACGGTGGTTGTGATTTTTAAAGTAGAATTTGACAACTTTTAACAGGAAGACATGTGAATGGGGAGCATAAAAACAGAAGGCATAAAAGTTTCAAATTCTCAAAAACCGATTCAGAACATGATTTTTGGACATAACAGAAAACATGACATAAGTTTAAGAAAATCAATCTGCATGGATAGCTCTAAAACCAGAGACCACCCATGCATGAACTAATCAGAGAAAACTCAACGCAGTTCCAGAATATTTCAAAATATATGGTTACAACTGTCAAATACAGAGATTTTAGACATCAATACAGATTTCATACATCGTTTTAAAAAGAACACAAAAGTTGTACAGAACTGAACCTACACTTCAAATGTTTTTAAAAACTTCAAAAGATGTTATAGAACTTGACATAACTTCAGAAAATACATTCTCACAGAGTTAACTCTTGTCTGACTGCAACAACCAAACCCCATGAGCTCAATCTGCCAACTACATCAAATCATCATCTTGAGGCACAAAGTCCTCATCTGGGGGATCCATACCTACAACAAGGAGTTCAACTATGAGCCTAAAGCTCAGTAAAAACATATAAAAATATAGTGATACATATGCTATGCATGAACTTTCAGAAAACAGTGACAGTGTAGTACATTACGTTTCACTGGCAGAGGGGTATAAGTGGGGTTTATAAGAGAACAGGCGTGACAGAAGTGCACTATTAGGCACTAGCAGAGAAACGATACAGAAATACAGAACAGAACACCAGTCTCCGTCCCACACTTAACCAATACATTACATTCAGATTTTTATCTTTCTTAGCTTCAAACCGTGTACAGAAAACATTTTTGCATGAACTTTCGGGAAAATCGTGTATGCATGGACATTTACAGTGCTTAAAATTAAAACAGCAGACAACAGAAATAACACAAAAGAACCTAAAGAGAAAAAATAGACGTCTCGGAATATAACTCCAACTTATTTACCCGAAACCTCCCGACAGAAGTAAAATCCTAAAGTCTTAGTGATGTAGGGCCTTAAGGGCCAACCTACGAGTATGAACTTACCTGGTGTCCGAAAAGCAGCAAGCTTTACTCATGAAACCACGGTGATGCACGAACCCATGACGTGCACAAAAAGAAAATTAACAAGCTGCAATGCTAACTAATAACTTAGTAGATAAGCTTGAAACTCCATTCAACCTTTAGAAAACAAACTAGCGTGTTTTCATATAAAAACAGTGTTTTTGTTTTTTTTTTCTAAATTTATCTCGTCACTATTCAAAAATTAGAAAAGACCAAATGACCCTTAATATCCATTTGTTCAAGTTATGACAAGTTCGATTTAAAATTCAAACTAAAAACCTAACAAAAAATTTTGGTTTTTCAAGATTGGATAAAATCTGGTTTAAGTTGGATTTGATGGTTTGTTTTAACTATTGTTAGAAGTTTTGTGAACATGTTACCTTTCATCAATGTTGTTAATTAGAAAAAAATTACCATAATGATTAAAATTTTAAATTTTATTCCTTAAAAATAAATAATTATAAACAATTGA
>CM039509.1:26802076-27030944 GCA_022432975.1 Begonia masoniana | reverse complement strand
CGAACCGGAACCCGGATGGCGTACGTCCTCGCGGGGAACGGAAGGGGACGGGTCGTAAAAAAGGGGGTGTCACTAATCTCACATCGCTGGGGAAGTATGTGGAAATGAAACATATGTAAAGAGACCCTCTCAACATAGCAAGACGCGTTTTGGAGCACGATTGACAACGGTCTCATAAGAAACGTCCCGAATTTAAAAGTGCTGTCGGCGAGAGCCATCCCAGGTTGGGTGACCTCCCGGAAGTCCTCGCCAAACAAAGCCGTGAGGGCTGATATTGTGCGCGTCCAATCCCCAGAGCTGGCCAATATCCATTGCTGGAAACGGGGTTCCGTTACAAGATGCAGCGCCCTGTTTTTCCGGTTTTTGCCCTCGCAAATTTGTTTTAATGTGTTAAAATAGTTTTAAATTGTTGCTTATAGAAATAATAAAAATCGAACGATTGAGTCTTCCGGATGACGTCACCGGAAGATGTAGTATGTTCTTCATCGGCAGATGTAGAGTGTTAGCCATCGGATGATGAAAGTGTTATTTTTTCATCTATCGATCGGCAGATGTAGAGTGTTAGCCATCGGATGATGAAAGTGTTATTTTGTCGTCTAGCGATCGGCAGATGTAGAGTATTAGCCATCGGATGATGAAAGTGTTATTTTGTTGTCTAGCGATCGGCGGATGTAGAGTGTTAGCCATCGGACGATGAAAATGCTATTTTGTCATCTAGTGACCGGTGGAGGAAGTGTAGTTATTCACCGGATGATGTAGACGATGTTTGTCGTTTCGTTGACCGAGTGTGACTTAATAAGTCATGTGCGATGCACGTGCTCACCGGATAACGTTTCTTATCTAGTGAGATTTTAAAGAGTCACGTGTTTGACTCGTGTTCACCGGTGGATGTCCACTACCGAGTCATGTTTTAATTATGCACGTGGGGAGCACATGCCCATCGGATGATGTTTCCCTATCTCACCGGAAGATGAGGTATATTTCCTCGCCGGATGATGTAAGTGATAATTTGTCGTTTAGTGATCGGATGATATAGAGCTTGTAAGCCACCGGAAGATGCAATGTCTATCTTTTGATGCATGCAGACCCATGCAACTTCTACGTCGATTGGAAGCATGTACGAGAGACTAACTTTCCAACCATTAAGTTGAAGTCTTTAAGCCTGTTAGGTATACTGTTATAAAAAAAAAAGAGAAGGAGAAAAGAGTTCAAATATGAGTTAAAGTTTTATGTAAAATCATGAGTTTCGTGACGATCCTCCCCGGGTCGTTACAGACCTTGTTCGCCTTTCCTGGATGGTACTTGATCTCAAACTCTAACCTTTGACGAACTCGAGCCACCTTCTCTGCCACATATTAAGTTCCTTCTGTGTGAATAAGTACTTCAAGCTTTTGTGGTCAGAAAATATCTCGCACTGCTGCCCATATAAATAATGTCTCCAAATCTTCAGTGCGAAGACCACGACTGCTAACTCCAAATCATGTGTAGGATAATTCTGCTCATACGGCTTCAGCTGTCTAGAAGCATAAGCAATCACCCTTCCTTTGTGATGACCCGAATGTGAACGTATGTGTACGACTGCGGGGCAAACCTCGGGTTGTGGGGCAAACCTCGGGACCTAAGCCGAGTGTAGGCGAATCCCTGACTCGAGTATAGGCGAATTCCGGGTCGTAAAGATGGGGTCGTCACAATACCACATCGCTTGGGGAAGTATGTGGAAATGAAACATATATAAAGAGACCCTCCCAAGTTAGTAAGACGCGTTTTGGAGCACAATTGACAACGGATCCCATAAGAACTCCGAAGTTAAAAGTGCTTCGGCGAGAGCAATTCCAGGTTTGGTGACCTTCCGGGAAGTTCTAGCCAAACAAAGCTGTGAGGGGAGGATATTGGGCTACGGCCCAATCCCCAGAGCGGACAATATCTTGCTGGGAAAGGGGGTCGTTATAAATGGTATCAGAGCCTGTACCCAACCAGAAATGTGGCCAACGAGGACGTTGGGCCCCCGAGGGGGGTGATTGTGATGACCCGAATGTGAACATATGTGTACAACTGCGGGGCAAACCTCGGGTTGCGGGGCAAACCTCGGGACCTAAGCCGAGTGTTGGCGAATCCCGGACTCGAGTATAGGCGAATCTCTGGTCGTAAAGAGGGGGTGGTCACAATACCACATCGCTTGGGGAAGTATGTGGAAATGAAACATATGTAAAGAGACCCTCCCAAGTTAGCAAGACGCGTTTTGGAGCACAATTGACAACGGATCCCATAAGAACTCCGAAGTTAAAAGTGCTTCGGCGAGAGCAATTCCAGGTTGGGTGACCTTCCAGGAAGTTCTCGCCAAACAAAGCCGTGAGGGGAGGATATTGGGCTCAAGTGGTACTCCTCACTTGTAGCCCAGGTACTTAACCCTGAGGTCTTGGGTTCGAGTGGGGAGGAAGGCAAAAATAACCTATAGGGAGGGGAAAGTTCTGTGAGTACACGTGGTGGGCCTGTGTGGCTGCCACGTGGCGGTGTAAACCCTCGATGCACGTGGGCCGCACAGCTCGGTGTAAACCCTCGATGTACGTGGGCCGGGTTGTTACAATAAAAGGCGCCTTTTATTGTAACAACCCGGCCCACGTACATCGAGGGTTTACACCGAGCTGTGCGGTACCATCCCTGCCACGTGGCTTCCTTTTATGTTCGCCACGTGTAACTAGCTCAAGTGGTACTCCTCACTTGTAGCCCAGGTACTTAACCCTGAGGTCCTGGGTTCGAGTGGGGAGGAAGGCAAAAATAACCTACAGGGAGGGGAAAGTTCTGTGAGTACACGTGGTGAACAGAAAAGGAAGCCACGTGGCGGTGTAAAAACCGCACAGCTCGGTGTAAACCCTCGGGTTACGGGGGCCGGGTTGTTACAGCTGCGGCCCAATCCCAAGAGCGGACAATATCTTACTGGGATACGGGGTCGTTACAAATGGTATCAGAGCCTGTACCCAACCAGAAATGTGGCCAACGGGGACGTTGGGCCCCCGAGGGGGAGTGATTGTGATGACCCAAATGTGCACGTATGAGTACTACTGCGAGGCAAACCTCGGGTTGCGGGGCAAACCTCGGGACCTAAGCCGAGTGTAGGCGAATCCCGGACTCGAGTATAGGCGAATTCCGGGTCGTAGAGAGGGGGTTGTCACAATTTCACATCGGTTGGGGAAGTATATGGAAATGAAACATATGTAAAGAGACCCTCCCAAGTTAGCAAAACGCGTTTTAAAGCACAATTGATAACGGATCCCATAAGAACTCCGAAGTTAAAAGTGCTTCGGCGAGAGCAATTCCAGGTTGGGTGACCTTCTGGGAAGTTCTCGCCAAACAAAGCCGTGAGGGGAGGATATTGGGCTGCGGCTCAATCCCCAGAGCGGACAATATCTTGCTGGGATACGGGGTCGTTACATCCTTCCTGCATAAGCACGCATCCAAGTCCAACTCCGGACGCATCGCAATATATACTGAATTTATCACCTTCAACAGGTAATGTCAACACTGGAGTTGTGGTCAACTTCTGCTTCAACTCCATAAAACTATTGTCACAAGCAGCCGACCATACAAACTTCTCATTCTTCTGAGTCAAGCGTGAGAGGGGAACTGCAATCTTTGAAAATCCCTCTATAATTTTCCGATAGTAGCCAGCTAATCCGAGAAATCCACGTACCTCACGCATGTTCTTAGGCTGTGGCCAATCTCTGACCACCTAAATTTTGCTCAGATCTATAGAAACCCCTTCTTCTGATACGATGTGGCTAAGAAAACTGACCATATCCAGCCAAAACTCGCACTTAGAGAACTTCGGATACAACTGGTGCTGGCATAGAATCCTCAGAACTATTCTCAAGTGCTCCTCATGTTCTCCCTTCATCTTTGAATAGATTAAGATGTCGTCGATGAAAACAACAACAAACTGGTCCAAGTACTCTTTGAAGACTCGGTTCATCAAGTCCATAAACGCTGCAGGGGCATTCGTAAGTCCAAATGACATGACAAGGAACTCATATTGCCCATACCTTGTTCAGAACGCCGTCTTCTGAATGTCTTCCTTCCGTACCTTCAACTGATAGTAACCCGAGCATAGGTCAATCCTGGAAAACACTCGGGCACCCTGTAGTTGATCAAACAAGTCATCTATCCGGGACAGTGGGTACTTATTCTTCACTGTAAGCTTATTCAGCTCTCTGTAGTCCACGCACATCCTAAGGGTCCTGTCTTTCTTCTTGACGAATAGAACGGGCGCACCCCAGGGTGAAAAACTAGGTCGTATGAAACCCTTCTCTTGCAACTCCTCTAATTGAGATTTCAACACTTTCAACTCAGCAGGTGCCAATCTATATGCATTCTTCGACACAGGCACCGAACTAGGATAAACATCAATCACAAATTAAATCTCCCGGTCTGGTGGTAAACCAGGGAGATCATCAAGGAAGATCTCAGAGAATTCTCTGACTATATGAATGTCACTCGGCTTTAATTCGCTGAGCAACTGAGTATCAAATACAGTGGCCAAATAAATAGAGCACTCACCTTTAAACTGCTCGTTGACCTTCATTGAATAAGAAATAGGCAACCCACTCAATCGGTTTATCGCCTGATAAGAAAACTCTGCTTTACCCGGTGGTCGAAAGGTCATAATCCCAGATCGAGAATCGATGGTGGCGAAGTGCTGTGACAGCCAGTCCATCCCTAAGTTAAGATCGTACCGCTCTATGCTCAGAACTATCAGACAAGCATAAAGGGTAGCATCCCCCACTGAGACGACATTGCCCAGGAGAATACGATCCGACTGCATATGCTCTCCCGAAGGCAGCATCACTTTATACTCGACCTCTGCTAACTCAGACACAAATCCCAATCTAGCCATGCAAGCAGTTGAAATAAAGGAATGCGTAGCTCCAGTGTCTATCAGCGAAAATACAGCTACGCCCATAATCAATATAGTACCTGCTATCACAGAAGGCTGAGTCTCATCATCAACATCACCAGGCTCGATAAAGGCAAAAATCCTGGGCATGACTCTCCTCTGATCTCCGCCCAACTGATCACGGCCGGGCTTTGGAACAATCCCTGACGTAATGGCCGACTTCACCACATCTATAACACTTGTTAGTGCCAACCCAGCATTCTCCACTATGCTCTCGCTGACATTTAGGGCACCAGGGTATCTGAGAAGTCCCCTGTACCTGCTTGCCCTTGCCTCGATCGTTGCCTCCTTCTAGAGGCCTCTTTACACCTCGTTGCTGCTGTTGGGGCTGTGGTGCTCTGGTCTGCCAATCTCGGTTCTGAGACTGAGGACGAATCTCACGGAAGAAGCCCTTAACTGGCTCCCTCGTCCTAACACAAGTCGCTCTAGCAGCCTCGAAGTCCAGAGCTCTGGTTGCAATTTTAGAATAGGGCACGTCTATAATACCCGACACAATGATGTTCATCCTGATCTCCGAATTCAGCCCTTCCATAAATTGATGCACTTTGTCTTCATTGTCGCTGACAAGACGTGGTGCAAATCGTGATAAAGCCTCGAACTTCCGAATATAATCAGCAACTGAACCTGTCTGCTTCAGCTGCGTAAACTCGTTCCTCTTAGCCACCCTCACCGTGCGGCTGAAATACTTGTCAACAAGAGGGGCGATCGATCGCCCATTTCGGGCGATCAATCGCCACTCGCTCTGGAAATTTATTTCCAGAGCACTCGGCGATTCGCCCAGCGATCGCCTCAACAGGCGATCACCAAACACAAGGGGCGATCGATCACCCATTTGGGGCGATCGATCGCCAATCGCTCTGGAAATTTCTTTCCAGAGCGCTCGGCTTCCTCCCTTTTCTTTCCTCTTTCTTTTTATTCTACTACCTTCTTTTCTTTCTCTTCCTGCTCACATATACTTTTAACACAATTCTTTCAAAATTTCATTAATATACAACCAAACATAACTCACTCAAAATCTCATCACTTCTCACTTCTTCAATCACTCGAAATAACAAACCAAAACTCAATTAAACATAACCCATTTTCGTAAAAACGAAATGCGTGGTTCGGTTTAAAAACTGAACATTTCCGTAATACCAAACATTTACAAAATACATTTTAAAAACAAACTCAAAACATAACCTATCCACTGTCTAGAACCAAACATCCTAAAATGTTTCTAACTATACAACAATTCATAACCAACCCAATTCGCCCAAAAACCTCAAAATGCCTAACCGTTACCCCCCCGGGTAAACATGTAATATCAGGCTTGTACGGATTTTTGGATATATTATGTTATATTATTATTTCATTATTTAATGGCATTTTTGGTAAATATGTCAAATCAGGTCCGTTTTACAAAAAGAAAGCGTCATTATGATTCTAACGAATAATAAGAATTTTAAGGAATTTATGGGAATTTTCGGAGATCAAACACTATATTCCGAGTAAATACACCTTTTGTAGTGTAAAAGACGTTCTCGTAAAAATAGGAAACGAGGTCCGAATCGCGAACGGACAGTTTTATTAAATCCCAGATAATAAGTTGGACGTATTAGTGAAGTATGGAGATTGGGTGAAACCGAATGGCTAGACGATTAACGAACCGAAGGACGAAATCAATATAAAAATCAAAGAAGGGCAAAACGGTAATTTGTAAAATCAATTTTATAAAATAACACAAATCTTCTTTTCTCTTCACTCTTTCTTCTTCTCTTCCTGGCGTTCACGAACAGAGAGCAAATCCTCTCTCGGCCGCCGACGACTTCCAACATTCCGACCTCCGTCCGACCTCCGTTCGTTCCGATTTCTTCACGGTTTCTCCTCCTCTCGCTACCCTAGGTATGCAGCTTCAGTCTTTGAGCGTTTATTTCGAGTTTTACGGAGATTTAGTTAATTAGGGTTTCGATCGATTTTCGTTAAAAGCGCGAATTAGGGTTCGTAATTAATAGGTTAGCCTTGATTAAGTATGTATTGAACGTATTGGACATTATCGGACGAAGATAAATCGATTTGTGAAAAAGTTTAAAAATCCGAGAATTTTAGGGTTTTCGGAAAAAAGTTCGATTGCTTGATGAATTAGCTTAATAAATCGAATTAAAGCATTAAGAAATATCTTTAGTTAAGGTTTTGTTAATTTGGACGTTTAATAGCTTAATTCGGTTTTAACGGCAAATATCGTGTTTTACCTCAGACACGCGACTCCAGTGGACGAAGCTTGAGATCCAGCGCGCTCAAGGTAAGTTCTCGTGACTTGCTTGACCGAAAGGTCTACACCATACTCGTCGTTGTATCAAGGATCCTTGAGGATTCCTTGGTTTACGTTGTTTAGGTTGGGTAGTAGGTTAGTTGTTTATAGGTTATGTTGTATTGTCTTGTTGATATGTATGCTGTTTGTTTACTTTCCGCTGATTAACTGTTCATGCATCACGTATTTCAAATGTCATAGAAAATGGATTTCCGCACGTGTTTTAAGGAAAGAAATGAACCTCTGTAATTAATGTACGTAATCTGTATCTGTATCTGGTTACGCGAGATGGGGCTCAGGCATGGCTGTAGGGTTTGTGAGCATGTACCCCCCCCCCTCTAAATCGAAAGTGGTAGTCCGACCGCGGGATGTATCCTTTCCATTTATAGGGCTGATATCTCGGTAACAATCTGTCTGTGACGTAATGAAAAGAATGAAAATGTATCTGAATATGAATCTGTAATCTGCACATTTTATGAATGGCATACGCACGCATGCATCTGCATTTACGTAGCTTACTGAGATTTCAATATCTCATATGTGTCTGTATGGTGTAGGTGACGTTCTAGGTTATGTTGACCCAGGTGAGGATGATATTCCTCCTCCTGACGTAGGAGCAGCTGATGGATGATGGCCGTGGGAGTGCGCTGAGCAGTCGAGGCGCAATATGACCCGTGGGGATGTATGTATGGACTCTGGGGTTATTTTGGGATGTTTTGATCTGATAATTGTATAGAATATTTAGGTTGTTTGGATCTGGATAGGGGTTAGATAACGTTTTGGTAATTGTATGTAAAACGCTTTTGTATAAATAGTTTGATAAACGTTATGAAATGTTTTGGTTTAAATGTTTAAGTTAAATGAAAATGTTTTGAAATGTTGTTTGTAGGTTGTTACGGATAGCTCGGTTTTTAGAGCTATCCATGCAGTTGGACTTCGTAAAGTCCGCTGCGAGCGGAAGAGAATTGTAAGAGGGTTGCTCTCTGGAATCGGATTCCAGAGAGATGAAAGTTTGAAATTTTGAAACGTTGTTGTGATTATAGGCGTGAAGTAATAGAATTTTGCTCTCTGGAATTCAGATTTCCAGAGAGCTAATAGATGTGTTTGTGAAGCATGAAGTGTTGAGGAGAATTGTCGGTGAAGGGTGAAGTGCTGGAGTGTTTGAAGAGGGGATCGCTGCATTGTGTGCTGCGATCGATCTCTGCTGCAGAGCAGAGATCGATCGCTGCTTGCTTACAAAGCTGCAGCGATCGATCTCTGCTCTGCAGCAGAGATCGATCGCTGATGCTGTGAAGCAATGCAGCGATCGATCTCTGCTGCAGCGCAGAGATCGATCGCTGCCTCGGCGCAGCGATGCAGCGACCAGTCGCTGCCCTGGTCGCTGCCTCTAATTTCAGGGCCTGGACAGTTTTGCCCTCCTTTCTTCTGCGTGGTTTTTAAATGTTTTTATTAAATGTTTTTAAGTTTTATTTAAACTGTTTTAGTTTATGTTTTAAATGATTATAAGGTTCGATTTCAATTCCGTTTTCAGTTCCGATTTCAACTTCAGTTTAGGTTACACAGTAAGTTTTATTTAAAGAATAGAAAAGTAAAAAGTATAAAATGAAAAATTTGTACGGGTAATTAGGTACAGTATTAGGGGTGTTACAAAACATACGCATCGGCTGCCCATGCACACCACCGTAACCGTTCTTCTTCAACCATCCTGTACATCGGGTGGAGGAATGTCGTCCTCAGCTGCTTCTATATCACCTACACCATACACACACACTATGAGCTAAAGGCTCAGTAAATTTCGTAAATGTAAATGAATGCTGTGCGTATGAGTTTCAGAAATCATGCACATTTTCTTTTCATTACATCGCAGACAGAATGTCACCGAGGTCTCAGCTTATTAGATGGAGAGGACACATCCCGTGGGGGGGGGGTACACGCTCGCACCCGTAACAACCGTGCCTGAGCCCCACCTCGCGTAACCAGATACAGGTTACATTGATTCATTACGTTCATTCATTTCATTTTCATAAACACGTGCAGAAATCCATTTTCATTCTATTTTAAAAATACGTGATGCATGAACAGTTATAGACATAAAATAAACAAACATCATACAAACCATCAAGACTATAAAAAACATAACCTATAAAAGAACTAACCCTAACTACCCGACTAAAGCATATAAACAAACAACTCTCCAGAGATCCTAGACGCGACATAGACATACGGTGTAGGCCACTCGGCCAAGTAAGTCACGAGAACTTACCTCGTGCGCGCTGAACTTCGAGCTTCGTCCACGAGCGTTGTTCGTCTGAGACAAAACACAACAATTAT
This sequence comes from Begonia masoniana, assembly GCA_022432975.1. Classification (NCBI taxonomy): domain Eukaryota; kingdom Viridiplantae; phylum Streptophyta; class Magnoliopsida; order Cucurbitales; family Begoniaceae; genus Begonia; species Begonia masoniana. Next base: position 27,021,375 of record CM039509.1, on the reverse strand, counting down.
TGTTAAACGAGATTTAAACTGTTAAACGTCCAAATTTAACGAAACCATAACTAAGGAAATCTTCCTAAAATTCTAATTCAACTCTTTGAGACATTTTATCCAGCAATTCGTGCTCGTGAATTTCCAAAACTCCATTAATGGAGATTCTCAAACCAAAAAATTCGATTTTTCAACCTAAACACCGAATACACTCTAGATTTTGTCTAATAACATTTAATATGTTCAATATACTCACTAATACGTCAAACCTATCAATTTCTAACTTTAAACTACGTTTTTCACAAAACCTAAACGAAACCCTAATCGTTAAACACTCCGAAAACTACGAATAATCTTTCTAAAACCATAGTTTCATACCTAGGGTTGAGTTTGGGGAAGAAAACGTGAAGAACGGAGGAGGAACGGAGGAGGAATGAACGTCGGAAATGGGGAATCGCCGTGAAGCTTCGTCGAAGGAAGGAAATCGCAGGGGAGAGGAGAAAATGGCATGGAGAAGAAGAAAGACATGTGTTTTAATTGAAATTTTGACTTTGCAAATTACCATTTTGCTCTTCCTTTGATTTTCTATTTGTTTCGTCCTTTGTTTCTTTAATTAACCGACGATTCGGTTTCTCCAAATTTTCTTACTTCGCCAATAACTTCAACTTACTACCAGGGTTCCATTAAAACTGTCTGTTCGCAATTCGGATCTCGTTTACTATTTTTACCAATGTATCTTTTATATTACGATAAACGTAATTCTCGTAAAATTAGCGTTTAACTCCTAAAATCCCCGAAATTTTCTTAAAATCCTTATAAATCATTAGGATCATAATAACGCTTTCTTTTTGCAAAATGGACTTGATTTGGCATATTTACAAAAATGCCATTATATTGTTCATTTACAAAATCTCGAAAATTCGGGTGTTACACCTCTGGTGTTCCGCATTAACCTGTTGACAAATTAAACAGGTTTCAACATATTTCGCAACTTCCCTCTTCATGTTCGGCCACCAGAAGTGTTGTTTTAAATCTCGGTACATCTTGGTACTTCCCAGGTGTACAGAATAAGCTGAAGAATGTGTTTCGGCTAAAATCTCTTTCTTTAACTCCTATTCATTAGGCACGTACCACCTATGCCTGAATTTTAGAATACCATCATCTGAAAAGTTAAATTCAGACAAGTCTCCGGACGTCATGCTCAATCGAAGCTCCTCACACTCCATATCTTTCTATCTTATCCAGAATAGTCGGCCTGAGAGAAATGTTGGTGAGCATACTGGACAACTCTGTCACAATCTCCACATCAAACTTCTCAATCTCAGACCACAATGTAACCGACATCGCTGCAAGTGAAGGCTGACTCACAGTAGGCATTCAGCTCAAAGCATCAGCTACCTTGTTCGCCTTTCCTGGATTGTACTTAATCTCAAACTCATAGTCTTTGACAAACTCTAGCCACCTTCTCTGTCGCATATACGGTTCCTTCTGTGTAAACAAATACTTCAGGCTTTTGTGGTCGGAAAATATCTCGCACTGCTGCCATATAAGTAATGCCTCTATATCTTCAGTGCAAAGACCACGGCCGCTAATTCTAGGTCATGCATAGGATAGTTCTGCTCATACAGCTTCAAGTGCCAAGAAGCATACGTGATAACCCTCCCTTCCTGCATAAGCACGCATCCAAGCCCAACTCCAGATGCATCACAATATATGCTGAACTTGTTACCTTCAACAGGCAATGTCAACACTGGAGCTGCAGTCAATCTCTGCTTCAACTCTATAAAACTGTTGTCACAAGCAGCTGACCATATAAACCTTTCATTCTTCCGAGTTAAACGTGAAAGAGGAACTGCAATCTTCGAAAATCCCTCTATGAACTTTCGATAATAGCCAGCCAACCCGAGAAATCCCCGTACCTCTCGCACGTTCTTAGGCTGTGGCCAATCTCTGATCACCTGAATTTTGCTCGGATCCACAGAAACCCCTTCCTGTGATATGATATGGCCAAGAAAACTAACTCGATCTAGCCAAAATTCGCATTTAGAGAACTTCAGAAATAGCTGGTGTCGTTGTAAGATCCCTAGAACAATCCGTAATTGCTCTTCATGCTCTTCCTTTGTCTTAGAATAAATCAGAATATCGTCGATGAAAACAACAACGAATTTGACTAAATAATCCTTGAAGACGCGGTTCATCAAATCCATAAACGCTGCAGGGGCATTAGTAAGTCCAAAAGACATAACAAGGAACTCATAATGCCCATACCTCGTTCGAAATGCCATTTTCTGAATATCTTCCTTCTGGACCTTCAACTGATAGTAACCCGATCATAGGTCAATCAGGGAAAACACTTGAGCACCTTGCAGCTGATCAAACAAATCATCTATCTGAGGCAGTGGATACTTATTCTTCACTGTGAGCTTATTCAGCTCCCTGTAATCCACGCACATCTTGAGAGTCTCATCCTTCTTCTTGACAAATAGAACAGGCGTACCCCAGGGAGAAAAACTGGGTCGGATGAAACCCTTATCCAGCAACTCCTCAAGCTGAGTTTTCAACTCTCTCAATTCAGCAGGCGCCAATCTATATAGATTCTTAGACACTGGCGCGGAGCTCGGATATACATCAATGACAAATTCGATCTCTCTGTCCGGCAGTAATCCAGGAAGATCGTCAAGGAATATCTTAGAGAATTCTTAGACTATAGGAATGTCACTCGGCTTTACTCCGCTGAGCAACTGAGTATCAACTACAGTGGCCAAATAAATAGAGCACTCACCTTTAAACTGCTCGTTGACCTTCATGGAGTAGGAAATAGGCGATCCACTCAATCTGTTCATCGCCTGATAAGAAAACTCGGCTTTACCCGGGGGTCGAAAAGTCACAATCCCGGATCGACAATCGATGGTGGCGAAGTGCTGTGATAGCCAGTCCATCCCTAAGATAAGATCGTAGATCTCTATGCCTATAACAATAAGGCGAGCATATAGGGTACTATTCCCAACCGAGACAATATTGCCCTGGACAACATGACCTCACTGCATACGCTCTCCTGAAGGTAGCATCACACTATATTTGCATCTGCTAACTCAGGCATAATGTAATATCCGGCTTGTACGGGTTTTTGGATATATTATATTATATTCGTATTTTATTATATAGTGGCATTTTTGGTAAATATGTCAAACCAGGTCCGTTTCACAAAAAGAAAACGTCATTACGATTCTATCGAATAATAAGAATTTTAATGTATTTACGGGAATTTTCAGAGATCAAACACGATATTCCGAGTAAATACACTTTTCGTAATGTAAAAGACGTTCTCGTAAAAATAGTAAACAAGATCCAAATTGCGAACGGACAGTTTTATTAAATCCCAGATAATAAAATGGACGTATTAGTGAAGTATGGAGATTGGGTGAAACCGAATGGCTAGACGATTAACGAACCGAAGGACGGAATCAATATAAAAATCAAAGAAGGGCAAAACGGTAATTTGTAAAATCAATTTTATAAAATAACACAAATCCTCTTTTCTCTTCACTTTTTCTTCTTCTCTTCCTGGCGTTCACGAACAGAGACCAAACCCTCTCTCGGCCGCCGACGACTTCCAACATTCCGACCTCCGTCCGACCTCCGTTCGTTCCGATTTCTTCACGGTTTCTTCTTCTCTCGCTACCCTAGGTATGTAGCTTCGGTCTCTGAGCATTTATTTTGAGTTTTCGGTTCGATTTAGGATTAGGGTTTCAATTAAGGTTTCGATCGATTTTCGTTAAAAACGCGAATTAGGGCTCGTAATTAATAGGTTAGCCGTAATTATGTATATGTTGAACATGTTGGACGTTATTGGACGAAGAAAAGTCAATTTGCGAAAAAGTTATAAATCGGTAAAATGTCGGGTTTTTAGGAAACACTCGTAACTAGAGATTTTGGATTATAAAGCTTTAATTAACGTTCGAAATGCTCTAAATAGCTAAGTGGAGAATTTAGGAGAATTCGTTAATTGAGGATTTTGTAATTTGGATGTTTAATAGCTTAATTCGGTTTTAACGGCAAATATCGTGTTTTACCTTAGACACGCGACTCCAGTGGACGAAGCTTGAGATCCAGCGCGCTCAAGGTAAGTTCTCGTGACTTGCTTGACCGAAAGGTCTACACCATACTCGTCGTTGTATCATGGATCCTTGAGGATTCCTTGGTTTACGTTGTTTAGGTTGGGTAGTAGGTTAGTTGTTTATAGGTTATGTTGTATTGTCCTGTTGATATGTATGCTGTTTGTTTACTTTCCGCTGATTAACTGTTCATGCATCACGTATTTCAAATGTCATAGAAAATGGATTTCCGCACGTGTTTTAAGGAAAGAAATGAACCTCTGTAATTAATGTACGTAATCTGTATCTGTATCTGTATCTGGTTACGCGAGGTGGGGCTCAGGCATGGCTGTAGGGTTTGTGAGCATGTACCCCCCTCCTCTAAATCGAAAGTGGTAGTCCGACCGCGGGATGTATCCTTTCCATTTAGAGGGCTGATATCTCGGTAACAATCTGTCTGTGACGTAATGAAAAGAATGAAAATGTATCTGAATATGAATCTGTAATCTGCACATTTTATGAATGGCATACGCACGCATGCATCTGCATTTACGTAGCTTACTGAGATTTCAATATCTCATAGGTGTCTGTATGGTGTAGGTGACGTTATAGGTTACGTTGACCCAGGTGAGGATGATATTCCTCCTCCTGACGTAGGAGCAGCTGATGGATGATGGCCGTGGGAGTGCGCTGAGCAGTCGAGGCGCGATATGACCCGTGGGGATGTATGTATGGACTCTGGGTTGTTTTGGGATGTTTTGATCTGATAATTGTATAGAATATTTAGGTTGTTTGGATCTGGATAGGAGTTAGATAACGTTTTGGTAAATGTATGTAAAATGTCTTTGTTTAAACTGTTTTGATAACGTTATGAAATGTTTTGGTTTAAATGTCTAAGTCAAATGAAAATGTTTTGAAATGTTGTTTGTAGGTTGTTACGGATAGCTCGGTTTTTAGAGCTATCCACGCAGTTGGACTTCGCAAAGTCCAAAGCGAGTCGATTGAGTTTAGGTTATGTTTTAATCGGTTGAGTGCATGTGTGAGTTTTAGTGATTACTGGTGAAAGGAAGAAGGTGATTTGCTCTCTGGAGATCGGATTCCAGAGAACAAATAAATGTGTGAATTTTGAAGTGTTAAAGTCTTGAAGGAAAAGGAGGATCACTGCCCTTGATGTAGGCAGCAGCGATCGATCTCTGTTGAAAGCAGAGATCGATTGCTTGCTGCATGCAAGCATGCAGCGATCGATCTCTGTAAACTACAGAGATCGATCGCTTGGTGCCAATATGCAAGCAGCGATCGATCTCTGTAGTTTACAGAGATCGATCGCCCCCCCTTCCTTTTGGCAGCTAGTTCCGATTCTGCCCTCTGTATTTAATGTTATTAAATGTTTAAATGATTTAAGTTTTATTAATAGTTTTAGTTTATATTTTAAATGATTTACCAAACGAACTTCGATTTCGATTCCGGTTTCGGCTTCGATTTCATTTCCGCTTTAACGTTAGGTTTTAAAGTTTTATTTAAAATGTAAAAAATAAAAATGAAAAATTTATACGGGTAAATGGGTACAGTATTAGGGGTGTTACATTTATGGTATCAGAGCCCCCGGGTTTTAAAATCGATTCTGTAGACTGCTCGACTGCACAGCCACTACGCGGACATCCTTCATCAACTGTAAGTCTGTTTACACCTTTATTCGATTTTGTTTCTTAGAGGTTACATGTTTTAAATTTTATAGGAGTTTTATAATTATGGTTCGAGGAAGGGATCCTAGAGATGACGCGATGGATCGACTTACGGAGTTGTTAGACCGCCAGTCTCAGCATATGGACCGGCAAGCGCAGCAAATTACAGATTTAGTGAACCGAGAGAACCAGCGGGAGACCCAGAGAGCTCAGGAGCTGGTAGTCCCCAGTAATCTGGGTATGCAGAGGTTTCAAAGCCTACGGCCTCCAGTATTCGAGGGCCAGTCATCGGATCCGACACGAGCCGAGGAATGGATCCGAGTTATGGAGGACATGTTAGCTTACGCCGAGGTAGGGAACGGGAGCAAGGTGGCGTATGCTACCTTTCATTTAGCGATGGATGCCCGTTTCTGGTGGGACTCGATCAAGATGACGACGGATGTATCTGTGATGACTTGGGATCGGTTCAAGTTTCTATTCTTCGATAAGTATTTCAGCCGCACGGTGAGAGTGGCCAAGAGGAACGAGTTTATGCAGCTGAAGCAGACTGGTTCAGTTGTAGATTATATTCGGAGATTTGAGGCTTTATCACGATTCGCACCTCGCCTTGTCAGCAATAATGAGGAGAAGGTGCACCACTTTATGGAGGGACTTAATCCGGAGATTCGGATGCACGTGGTAGTCTCAGGTATTATCGATGCGACATATTCTGATATTACAGCCAGAGCTCTGGATATTGAGGCTGCCAGAGCCACTTGTATTAGGCCGAGGGAGCCAGCTAAGGGCTTCTTCCGTGAGATACGACCTCAGTCGCAGAGCCGAGGTTGGCAGCCCAGAGCCCGCCCCAGCCACAGCAGCGGGGTGTGAAGAGACCTCTCGAGGGAGGTAATGATCGGGGTAAGGGGAAGCAGATACAGGGGGCTTCTCAGATGCCATGGTGCCCCTTGTGCCAGAAAGAACATAGTGGCGAGTGCCGTGTTGGCTCCAATAAATGCTACAGATGTGGTGGAGTCGGCCATTTTGTTAGAGATTGCCCGCATCCGGGTCGAGATCTACCAGGCGATGATCAGAGGAGGGTTATACCCAGGGTTTTTGCGTTGATCGGGCCTGACGATGTTGATGACGAGGCTCAGCCTGCCGTGATTGCAGGTACTATTTTGCTTATGGGCGCTACTGTGTTTACTTTGATGGATACTGGAGCTACGCACTCCTTCGTATCGACTGCATGTATGGCTAGATTGGGGTTAGAGTCTGGGCCGTCAGAGTATGAGTACAGTGTGATGCTGCCTTCGGGAGAGCATATACGTTCAGATCGTATTCTCTAGGGCAATATCGTCTCGGTGGGGAGTATTACCCTTTATGCTCGTTTGATAGTTATGAGCATAGAGCGGTACGATCTTATTTTGGGGATGGACTGGCTAGCACAGCACTTCGCCACCATCGATTGTCGCTCCGGGATTGTGACCTTCCGACCCCCGGATAGAGCCGAGTTTTCCTATCAGGCAAGGAACAGATTGACTGGATTTCCTATCTCTTATTCTATGGAGGTCAACGAGCAGTTCAAAGGTGCGTGCTCTATTTATTTGGCCTCTGTCTTTGATTGTCGGTTGCTCAGCGGATTGAAGCTGAGCGATATTCCTATAGTCAGAGAGTTTTCTGGCATCTTTCTCGATGATCTTCCCGGACTATCACCGGACCGGGAGATTGAGTTCACTATTGACGTATATCCTAACTCTGCACCGAGGTTTAAGAACCCGTATCGATTGGCACCAGCTGAGTTGCGAGAGTTGAGGACTCAGCTTGATGAGTTATTGGAGAAAGGTTTCATTCGACCCAGTGTTTCACCCTGGGGTGCGCCTGTTCTATTCGTCAAGAAGAAAGACGGGACCCTCAGGATGTGCATTGATTACAGGGAGCTGAATAAGCTCACAGTGAAGAATAAGTATCCACTGCCCCGGATTGACGACTTATTTGATCAGTTACAGGGTGCCCGAGTATTCTCCAGGATTGATCTTCGCTCGGGTTACAATCAGCTGAAGGTCCGTAAGGATGATATACCGAAGACAGCCTTCCGAACGAGGTATGGGCATTATGAGTTCCTTGTCATGTCTTTTGGACTTACTAATGCCCCTGCAGCGTTTATGGACCTGATGAACCGTGTCTTCAAGGAGTATCTGGACAAGTTCGTGGTGGTTTTCATCGACGACATATTGATCTACTCTAAAACGAAGGAAGAACACGAGGAGCATTTGAGGATTGTTCTAAGGACCCTATGTCAGCACTATCTGTATCCAAAGTTTTCGAAGTGCGAGTTCTGGCTTGACAGGGTGAGCTTCCTTGGCCATATTATATCACAGGACGGAGTTTCTGTGGATCCGAGCAAGATTCAGGTGGTCAGAGATTGGCCACAGCCGAAGAACGTATGTGAGGTGCGTGGATTTCTCGGGTTGGCCGGTTATTATCGGAAGTTTATAGAGGGATTCTCGAGGATTGCACTTCCTCTTACGCGACTGACTCGGAAGAACGAGAAGTTTGTATGGTCGCCTGCTTGTGATGATAGTTTTATGGAGCTAAAGCAGAGATTGACCACCGCTCCAGTACTGGCGCTACCTGATGAAGGTGTCAGATACAGTGTTTATTGTGATGCATCGGGAGTGGGACTAGGTTGTGTATTGATGCAGGAGGGGAGAGTTATTTCTTATGCTTCTCGGCAGTTGAAGCCGTACGAGCAGAATTACCCCACGCACGACCTCGAGTTAGCAGCTGTGGTGTTCGCACTGAAGATATGGAGGCATTATTTATATGGGCAGCAGTGCGAGATATTTTCCGACCACAAGAGCTTGAAGTACTTATTTACGCAGAAAGAGCTGAATATGCGACAGAGGCGATGGCTTGAGTTCGTCAATGATTACGATTTTGATATCAAGTACCACCCAGGAAAGGCGAACAAGGTGGCCGATGCATTGAGTAGAGTGCCTCCTGCGAGTCAGCCATCATTAGCAGCGATGTCAGTTACGCTGCGGTCTGAGATTGAGAGATTCGACGTGGAGATAGTGGCAGAGTTGTTCTATATGCTTGCCAACATTTCTCTCAGGCCAACTATTCTTGATCGTATACGCGAGGCTCAGCAGAGTGATACGGAGTGTATGGAGCTTCGATCGAGCATGACATTGGGAGACTCGTCAGATTTCCATTTATCAGAGGATGGTATTCTGAAGTTCAGGCATAGGTGGTACGTGCCTAGTGACGAGGATCTAAAGAAGGAGATATTGGCCGAGGCACATTCTTCGGCATATTCTGTGCACCCGGGGAGTACCAAGATGTACCGGGATTTGAGACAGCACTTCTGGTGGCCGAACATGAAGAGGGAGGTTGCTAAGTACGTTGAGACCTGCCTAGTATGTCAGCAGGTAAAGGCTGAGCACCAGAGACCCGCCGGAACACTGTTACCACTGCCGATTCCGGAGTGGAAGTGGGAGCAGATCTCCATGGATTTCATTGTGGGGCTCCCGAGGACTACGAGAGGCCATGACGGCATTTGGGTTATTGTGGACCGATTGACAAAGTCGGCTCACTTTTTGCCTGTGAAGATGACATCGTCTATGGATCAGCTCGCCGAGCTCTATGTACAGGAGATTGTCAGATTACACGGCGTGCCAGTTTCTATTGTCTCCGACAGAGATCCGAGATTCACGTCCAAGTTCTGGAAGAGTTTACACAGAGCTATGGGGACTCAGCTTAATTTCAGCACAGCGTTCCATCCTCAGACTGATGGTCAGACAGAGAGGACGAACCAGATTCTTGAGGATATGCTCAGAGCGTGTGTGCTGGAGTTTCAGGGATCGTGGAGCAGGTATTTGCCACTGATCGAGTTCTCTTATAATAACAGCTTCCAGGCTACTATTGGCATGGCACCGTACGAGGCGCTATACGGTCGGAAATGTAGGTCTCCGTTACATTGGGACGAGGTTGGCGAGGCCAGCATCGTTGGTCCAGAGATTCTACAGCAAACGGCAGAGAAGATTGTCGTTATCCGACAGCGTATTCAGGTAGCTCAGAGCCGACAGAAGAGTTATGCCGATGTGAGACGGCGAGAGCTAGAGTTCGAGGAGGGCGACGAAGTTTATTTGAAGGTTTCTCCGTTCAAAGGTGTCGCGAGATTTGGAAGGAGGGGTAAGCTAAACCCTCGTTTTGTGGGGCCCTTTCCTATTCTGAAGAGGATCGGGAAGTTGGCGTACAGACTGCAGCTTCCAGCTTCTATGGAGGGTATCCACGATGTGTTCCACGTATCTATGCTTCGGAGATGTCTACGTGACCCATCGCATATTGTGGAGGCTACAGAGATCGAGGTACAGCCTACCTTGAGCTATGAGGTGAGGCCGGTACGTATTTTGGAGCATTCCATCAAGGTTCTACGCAACAAAGAGATTCCGCTGGTCAAAGTCCTATGGCGGAACCACGAGGTGGAAGAGGCTACGTGGGAACGACAGCAGGATATGATGACTAAGTATCCTGATTTGTTTGCATGATTTAATTTTGTGGACAAAATTCTGAATAAGGAGGGTAGAATGTAATATCCGGCTTGTACGGGTTTTTGGATATATTATATTATATTCGTATTTTATTATATAGTGGCATTTTTGGTAAATATGTCAAACCAGGTCCGTTTCACAAAAAGAAAACGTCATTACGATTCTATCGAATAATAAGAATTTTAATGAATTTACGGGAATTTTCAGAGATCAAACACGATATTCCGAGTAAATACACTTTTCGTAATGTAAAAGACGTTCTCGTAAAAATAGTAAACGAGGTCCAAATTGCAAACGGACAGTTTTATTAAATCCCAGATAATAAAATGGACGTATTAGTGAAGTATGGAGATTGGGTGAAACCGAATGGCTAGACGATTAACGAACCGAAGGACGGAATCAATATAAAAATCAAAGAAGGGCAAAACGGTAATTTGTAAAATAAATTTTATAAAATAACACAAATCCTCTTTTCTCTTCACTTTTTCTTCTTCTCTTCCTGGCGTTCACGAACAGAGAGCAAACCCTCTCTCGGCCGCCGACGACTTCCAACATTCCGACCTCCGTCCGACCTCCGTTCGTTCCGATTTCTTCACGGTTTCTTCTTCTCTCGCTACCCTAGGTATGTAGCTTCGGTCTCTGAGCATTTATTCTGAGTTTTCGGTTCGATTTAGGATTAGGGTTTCAATTAGGGTTTCGATCGATTTTCGTTAAAAACGCGAATTAGGGCTCGTAATTAATAGGTTAGCCGTAATTATGTATATGTTGAACATGTTGGACGTTATTGGACGAAGAAAAGTCAATTTGCGAAAAAGTTATAAATCGGTAAAATGTCGGGTTTTTAGGAAAAACTCGTAACTAGAGATTTTGGATTATAAAGCTTTAATTAACGTTCGAAATGCTCTAAATAGCTAAGTGGAGAATTTAGGAGAATTCGTTAATTGAGGATTTTGTAATTTGGATGTTTAATAGCTTAATTCGGTTTTAACGGCAAATATCGTGTTTTACCTCAGACATGCGACTCCAGTGGACGAAGCTTGAGATCCAGCGCGCTCAAGGTAAGTTCTCGTGACTTGCTTGACCGAAAGGTCTACACCATACTCGTCGTTGTATCAAGGATCCTTGAGGATTCCTTGGTTTACGTTGTTTAGGTTGGGTAGTAGGTTAGTTGTTTATAGGTTATGTTGTATTGTCCTGTTGATATGTATGCTGTTTGTTTACTTTCCGCTGATTAACTGTTCATGCATCACGTATTTCAAATGTCATAGAAAATGGATTTCCGCACGTGTTTTAAGGAAAGAAATGAACCTCTGTAATTAATGTACGTAATCTGTATCTGTATCTGTATCTGGTTACGCGAGGTGGGGCTCAGGCATGGCTGTAGGGTTTGTGAGCATGTACCCCCCTCCTCTAAATCGAAAGTGGTAGTCCGACCGCGGGATGTATCCTTTCCATTTAGAGGGCTGATATCTCGGTAACAATCTGTCTGTGACGTAATGAAAAGAATGAAAATGTATCTGAATATGAATCTGTAATCTGCACGTTTTATGAATGGCATACGCACGCATGCATCTGCATTTACGTAGCTTACTGAGATTTCAATATCTCATAGGTGTCTGTATGGTGTAGGTGACGTTATAGGTTACGTTGACCCAGGTGAGGATGATATTCCTCCTCCTGACGTAGGAGCAGCTGATGGATGATGGCCGTGGGAGTGCGCTGAGCAGTCGAGGCGCGATATGACCCGTGGGGATGTATGTATGGACTCTGGGGTTGTTTTGGGATGTTTTGATCTGATAATTGTATAGAATATTTAGGTTGTTTGGATCTGGATAGGAGTTAGATAACGTTTTGGTAAATGTATGTAAAATGTCTTTGTTTAAACTGTTTTAATAACGTTATGAAATGTTTTGGTTTAAATGTCTAAGTCAAATGAAAATGTTTTGAAATGTTGTTTGTAGGTTGTTACGGATAGCTCGGTTTTTAGAGCTATCCACGCAGTTGGACTTCGCAAAGTCCAAAGCGAGTCGATTGAGTTTAGGTTATGTTTTAATCGGTTGAGTGCATGTGTGAGTTTTAGTGATTACTGGTGAAAGGAAGAAGGTGATTTGCTCTCTGGAGATCGGATTCCAGAGAACAAATAAATGTGTGAATTTTGAAGTGTTAAAGTCTTGAAGGAAAAGGAGGATCGCTGCCCTTGATGTAGGCAGCAGCGATCGATCTCTGTTGAAAGCAGAGATCGACTGCTTGCTGCATGCAAGCATGCAGCGATCGATCTCTGTAAACTACAGAGATCGATCGCTTGCTGCCAATATGCAAGCAGCGATCGATCTCTGTAGTTTACAGAGATCGATCGCCCCCCCTCCTTTTGGTAGCTAGTTCCTATTCTGCCCCTCTGTATTTAATGTTATTAAATGTTTAAATGATTTAAGTTTTATTAATAGTTTTAGTTTATATTTTAAATGATTTACCAAACGAACTTCGATTTCGATTCCGGTTTCGGCTTCGATTTCATTTCCGCTTTAACGTTAGGTTTTAAAGTTTTATTTAAAATGTAAAAAATAAAAATGAAAAATTTATACGGGTAAATGGGTACAGTATTAGGGGTGTTACACATAAGCTTCAGTCTAGACACACAAGCAATGGAAACAAAAGAGTGCGTAGCTCCCGTGTCTATCAAAGAAAATACCGTCATGCCCATAATCAAAATAGTACCCACTATCACTGAGGGCTGAGCCTCATCGTCGATATCACCAGGCTCAATAAATACAAAAATCCTCGGCATAACCCTCCTCTGGTCTGTGCCTGACTGCTCACGGCCCTGCTTCGGGCAGTCTTTAACGAAGTGGCCAACTACTCCACACCGATAGCACTTATTGGTGCCCATTCTGCACTCTCCACTGTGTTCTTTCTGGCACTTAGGGCACCAAGGCATTTGAGAAGCCCCTTGTACCTGTTTTTCCTTCCCTCAGTCATTGCCTCCCTCTAAAGGCCTTTTAACGCCCCGTCGTTGTTGCTGTGGCTGTCCTCTCGGTTGCCAGCCCCTATTCCTGAGCTGAGGGTGGATCTCTCGAAAGAAGCCTTTAGCTGGCTCTCTTTGTTTGACATAACTTTGATCAACGGCCTCAATCTCAAGTGCTCTGGCCACGATCTCATCGTAGGATACATTCCGCACCCCTGATATTGTAAGACTTTTCTGAATTTCTTGACCAAGCCCTTGCACAAATCTGCGTACCTTGTCCTCGTTAACACTAACCTGACGCGGCGTAAATCGGGACACGGCCTCAAATCTTCTCACATATTCGGTAATCGAACTAACCTGTTCCAATTGCATGAACTCTACCATCTTCGCCTCCCGCACTGTATGGCTGAAGTACTTTTCATAAAATATCATTTTGAAACGGTCCCAACTCATAATCGTCACATCGGTTGTTGCCTTGATGGAATCCCACCAGAATCGGGCATCTAGTGCTAAGTGGTAACTCACCAACGCAACCTTCTCTCTGTCCTCTATACTTGCATAGGCCAGCATGTCCTCCATGGTTCGAATCTACTCCTCGGCTTAAGAGGGATCCGCAGATTGCCCATTGAACACGGGAGGTTGGAGCTTCTGAAACCTCTACATCCCTCGATTACAAGGAGTCGCTGTCTCCCGAGCTCTAACGCCCCCTCGGTCTATTAGGGTGCCCAACTGCTGGGACTGCCTCTCCATTTGTTGAGCCTGTCGTTCTATGTGTTGGGACTGTTGGGTAATAAATCCCTTAAGCTTGTCTATCGTATCGTCTCGGTCATCTCGGTCATTCCTTCGACGCACCATGTTTCTATAACTCCTATAAAGGTTAAAAGCACATAACTCTAAGAAATCGAAATCAAATAAAACTTTTAAACAAACTTACAGTTAAGGAAGGATGTCCGCGTAGTGGCTGTGCAGTCGAGCAGTCTACAGAACCGTTTTTAAAACCCGGGGGCTCTGATACCAAAATTGTAGCGACCCTAACACTATACCCTTAATTTCCCATACAATTTTTTTTTATCCTTATAAACTTCGTAACTTTTGAGCAGAATTTAAATCGTAGACTCTATCGTTAAAATCGTTCAAAAACTATTTGTAAAACCACTTAAATAAACTTAAAACAATTGGAATAAAACTTAAAACAAATGTTTAAACAATTAGAATCATCGGCGAGGGCAAAAGGGACAATCGTCCCATAAAAGTAGGGGCGATCGATCGCCCCAATGCTAGGAGATCGATCGCCCATTGAAAAAAACTGAGGGGCGATCGATCGCCCCTCATTTTGGCGATCGATCACCCATATAAAAGTTAGGGGCGATTGATTGCCCCACTCTCTGGAAAATCCAAAGAGCGGCGATCGATCATGCTGATCCATGGCGATCGATCGGCATGTCCTCTGGAATCCGATTTCCAGAGGACTTGCTCCCCATCTTTTTTTTTCTTTCTTCATCCTTCTTCCCTGCACATATTCCTCACCACATATACACACTAAAACTTCAACAAAAACCACTCTATAAACATGTAACATACAATCGCTCAAACCTCACCAAAAATAAACGACTCAAAACACATTTAAAACATAACCCAATTTCATAAAAAACGAACCGCGTGGATTCATTTAAAAACTTAACATTTCCTCCTGTTCAAAATCACCAAGCGGTTGTAAAATAAGTTTCCAAGACGTTTAAAAACATCAAAACATAAACCTATCCACTATCCAGATTCCCAAACATCCTAATATGTTCAACTACACAATTATAAAATTATCGTGTTCCCAAAACATACATTTACTTCCCCCACGGGTCAAAAGGCACCTAGGCCGCCCAGCACACTTCTACGGGCCATCCTCCTTCAACTGCATCATTCCTCGGGTGGAGGGATCTCGTCCTCACGTATATCAAGATCACATACACCATACAGATAATCTATGAGCTAAAGGCTCAGCAAGTTTCATAAATGCAAATGCATGCTGTGCGTATGAGTTCGTAAATCATGCAACATTTTCTTATCATTACATAGGTTGTCACCGAGATCTCAACCCGCTAAATGGAGAGGGCACATTCGGTAGTTCGACAACCCTTTCCACCTAGCGGAGGAAGGTACATGCTTACATACGTACAACCATGCCTGAGCCCCACCTCGCATGACCATAAACATACATGGGTTCTTATTAGATGCGGTATTGTGACCGGCCCATCTCAGTCTTCACAATAGGTCAATAGCCCCCTTTCGGGCCACATCGCCATTTTCTTTAAAACATAGTGCAGAAATTCATTTTCTATGCATAATTGAAAATCGTGATGCATGGACAATTACGTGCTTAAAGTAAACATACATCATACGTACCATCGAGACAATAAAAGCAATTAAAAGCATATCCTATAAAAGAACTAATCCTAACTAACCAACCAAATCGTTTAAACAAACAATTCTACAATAACCCTCGACGCAACTTTGATATACGTTGTAGGCCAATCGGCCAGAGTAAGTCACGAGAACTTACCTCGTGCGCGTTGAACATCTAGCTCCGTCCACGAGCGTCGTTTACCTAAGGCAAATTCACAATATTTGTCATTAAAACGAGTCTAAACCAATAAACGTCTAAACTTACGAAACTCTTAACTAATGAAATTTCCTAAAACTCTTATTTAACTCATTGAGGCATTTTTATTGAGTGATTCACGCTCGACACCTCAAAACTTTCATTAAAGGAGTTTTCCAAACCTCGAAATTTCAACAATCTTAATATTCCACAATGGATAGACCAACCTTCGTCCAATACGACCAATATGTCCATTATATTCATAACTACGATAACCCTACCGATTTCTAACCTTAAATCACGTTTTTAACAAAAAACTAAACGAAACCCTAATCATTTAAACTTTGTAAAAATCGAAATAAACCTTCCTAAAACCTTAGAATCGTACCTATGGTCGGGATTAGAGAAGGAAACGTGAAGGATTGGAGGTCGATCGGAGAGCGTTGGTCGCCGGTATGGAGAACACCGTGAGAAGAGAAAGAAATCGCCGAAGGAGAGAGAGAGAAACACATAGAAGCCGTGAAGTGCTGGAGAAGAAGAGATTTTGTGTTTTTATTATAATTTTGGCTTGTTAAATTACCATACCGCCCTTCCTTTGATTTTCTATTTGTTTCGTCCTTCGTTTTGTTATTTAGCTAACGGTTTGGTTTCTCCAAAATTCATTATTTCACCAATTATTCTAACTTATTACTAGGGTTCAATTAAAACTGTCCGTACGCAAAACGAACCCCGTTTACTATTTTTACCAAAGTATCCTTTATATTACGATAAAAGTAATTCTCATAAAATTAGCGTTAAACTCTTAAAATTCCCAAAAAATTTTTAAAATCCATATTAATTATTAGGATCGTAATAACACTTTCCTTTTACAAAATCAACTTAATTTGACATAATTACCAAATGCCATTATATATATATATTTACAAAATCTCATTAAGATTCGGGTGTTACAGAGAAGGGCCGTAATATTCCTTCTTGCATTTAGGACAAATAGGCTTTTGAGTAGCCTCTTGGACTTGCTTCCCCTTGCCTTGGTCACCTTTACCATCATAGGGCCTCTTTGCACCCCTCTGTTGTTGTTGTAGCTGTCCCCTCGGTTGCCAACCCTTGTTTTGAGGCCGTGGCTGTATCTCCCGAAAGAACCCTCTAGCTGGCTCCCTCGGTTTGTCAAAAGTCTGTTCGGCGGCCTCAATGTCTAGCGCTCTCGCTACAATCTCAGTATAGGGCACATTCCGCACCCCTGATATAATGACACTTTTTCTGATCCCCTGGCTTAGCCCTTGCAAAAATCGACGCACCTTGTCCTCATCAACACTGACCTGGCGTGGTGCGAACTGGGATAGGGCCTCAAACCTTCTGACATATTCGGCAACTGAGCCAGCCTGTCTCAATTGCATGACCTCCATCATTTTTGCCTCCCGTACCGAATGGCTAAAATATTTATCATAAAATATGGCTTTAAACCGCTCCCAGCTCATCGCGGTCACATCTGTGGTCACCTTAATCGTATCCCACCAGAAACGGGCATCTAGTGCCAAGTGATAGGCAATGAACGCGACTTTCTCCCCATCCCCTATGCTTGCGTATGCCAGCATATCCTCCATAGTTCAAATCCACTCCTCAGCTAAAGAGGAATCCGACGATTGTCCGTTGAACACAGGGGGTTGTAATTTCTGAAACCTCTCCATTCCCTGATTACTAGGAGTTGCCACCTCCTGAGCTCTATTGCCCTCTCGGTTAATCAGCATATCGAGCTGTTGGGACTGTCTTTCCATATGTTGAGCCTGTCGTTCTAAGTGTTGGGACTGTTGGGCAAGGTTTTGAGACTATTGGGCAATAATTTCCTTGAGTTGGTCTATGGTGTCGTCTCTCAAGCCTCTATCATTTCCTTTTTGCACCATTTTGCTAACCTATAACAATTAAAGACAACAATTCTAAGAAATCAAAACAAAGAAAGCATATAACGTACTTACAGTTGAAAAAGCAAGTCCGTGTAGTGGCTTGCACAGTCGAGCAGTCTACAGAACCGTTTTTAAAACCTGGGAGCTCTGATACCATAACTGTAATGACCTTAACACTGTACCCTTAACTTCCCCGTATTATATTTTTATTTATTTTTTATCCCTATAAACTTTAAGTTTATTGTTAAAGTGGAAAACCACTTGAAAATCCTTTAATAAAACGTATTTAAAGTAAAGAAAACATTTAAATAAAACAATTAAAACAATAAAAGAAGAATCAGCCAAGCAGAACATAGGGCAAAAAGAGCCCAAGCCCAAAATTTTCCTGTGCCTAGCAACATCCACCGCTCATTTCTGCCAAGCCACTTCCACTGCTGATCACATCCACCGCTCACTTCTGCTTAGCCACATCCACCGCTCAACACTTCTATCGCTCACATCCACCGCTCAACAGTAACCTAACACATCTACCAATTGACTTTGACCAAGCAACATCCACCGGTGATGTCAGTCGGATGACTTATTCACCCAGCATCTACCGATCCATAACACTCAACATCCACCGGTGAACAGTAACACTCAACATCCACCAGTGACGTCAGCCGGATGACTTATTCACCCAGCATCCACCAATCCATAACACTCAACCGAAACTCATACCATTTTCCCCTGTATTTACACCTCATTCACTCAGAACTTCCAAAAACATTAAAAATAACATTCTCCATTTCAAGAGACATCAAAATGAACATTATATACATTTATGTTCACGAACTATCCATACCTAGCGGAAGCTATCAAATATCATCAAAACATAAATTTTCAACCTATCCAGATACCAAGCATCCTAATAAGAGTTTCTATACATTTTATCAAAATATCATCACCTAAAACATTTAACCTATGCTCCCACGGGTCAAGTGTGCATCGACTACGCCAACCGCTCCCCGAACATCCTCCTTCAAGCTGCAGGCTCGTCTGAGAGAGGAATATCCTCCTCACATTGCTCTATAACACCTACACCATAAAGACACCTATGAGATAAAAATCTCAGTAAATTCTACGTAAATGCCAATGCATGATCATGTATGCTCAATGCTAAGAAAACCATCCATGTCATTTCATACATCGGTATGTGTCAGTCTATGGTTATCGGAAACGCTCGACAGATTGATAGGGCACGTCAAGCGGTTAGACAGCCCACACTATTTGAAGGGAGAAAAATCTGCTCACCATAGAACGCCAGGTCTGAACCTCATCCCCGATAACCCCATGCCATGGTTGTTTACTGTGATACTTTACTTGCCTTTACATGCATGTTCTTTTCATGAAACCCATACGTAAATTCATTTTCATGACGTTTTGAAACCATGTTGCATGAACAGTTCAATATGCACAATATAACATATATAACGTGAATACCATCAAAACCTCACAAATACCATCAAGACATCACAAGCACAGACTATAAAGTAATTACTCGAAAATACCCAACCAAAGCAGTTAAACAGGCAAAGCACCAACATTCACCAACAATCCTCGAGGGACAAAGTTCGACATATGGTGTAGGCTAATCGGCCATAGTAAGTCATGAGAACTTACCTCAAGTCCTCATCACACCAAGCATTATCCGTGAGCTTGTTCACCTAAGATAATTTATAACACACGGCATTAGAACCGAGTCTAACCCAATCAGACTCTGTTAATTCCACTTAACTATCCTCCAAAATCATAAATGCCTTATTATCATTCAACATTCCAATAGTTAACGATTTCTAACTTCCATCGGCAATTTATAACGAAACCCTATTTAAATAACAACTCTAAAATCGAAGGCTAACAATCCAGAACATTAAAACCTTACCTAGGGTCGCGATTTAGGAATGAATCGTGAAGGAAATTGATCGGTTAGAGGAGCCATTGAATTGTGAAGAAGCGTAGGGGTGGAGAGAATTTTCGTGGCTGTGAAAGTTAAAGGAGAGAAAGAGTGAAAGTGAATGTGGTTTCTCGTAAGGGAGGGAAAAGGAAGGTGTTGCCTTCGCCAAGCTTCTCCCACAAGTTTTGACACTTGTCACACTGTCACTTGGTGCTCCCAACTACCCCCTTTTTACTTCCTAATTTGCAATTCCATCCAATTGCTTGTTTGGTTGAACTTAGTTTGGTTTCTCCAACTTATCTCATTATTTGACTAACTATTCGTTTTCTCCAAATTTTCTTATTTCCCAATAAAACTTTCTATTCGCAAAACAGACTTAATTTGACATATTTACAAAAATGCCATTATTTATTGGAATTACAAAATCCCGTAAAACCGGGTGTTATACTCCATCAACCAACTTATACATCGAGTGGAGGAACGTCGTCCTCACCTGTATCAAAATCACCTACATCATAGAGATATTCTATGAGCTAAAGGCTTAGTAAATCTGTGACGACCCCAACCCGATCAGGGCCGACACGGACAGACCATGACGTAATTTTAACTTTAAACCCTCAAATAGTTCACGTAAATTTTTTTTTTCTTTCATTGTATTTTTCATTCGTTTATAGTTTCATTCATCCTTTGTCCATTCCCTTTTTTTTTTGTTTCGCTCGTTAGAGAACGGACTCGGGCATTACAATCCATATCTATCAACATTTTGGCTCTAACTTAAACGTACCCAAAATGACTCGTCTAAGGTTTCAATCCATTACCCTCACTTGTTTAGAGGCAATTAACCTCATTTGGCGGAAGACTACTGTGCGTGGAAGACTCGTTACACGATAAAATTAACCAAAATCTCAAGTTTAACACTATAAAAAGCACTCTGGTCGACCCCCAAAGCTTTCGGTCGATACTTCATAACAGTGGTCGACTACTAAAAAGGTTCTGGTTTTTGGTTGTACTGAAATCGGTCGACACCTTGCAATAGCGGTCGACCCCTAATCTAAGTGGTCTACAGTGCAAAAAAAGTTTTGTTCTCGGGTTGCATTCCTTTGTAAGTTCGGTCGACACCTAGCAATAGTGGTCGACCACTATTCTACATGAGCTATAGTGAAACAGTTTTTTTTTACTTTTCCTTTCTTCTCTTTTTTTTTTTTTTTTTCATTATGTACCTCATCAACACCTCCAATCACTTCCAAACTTAACCAACTCTACCTATTCAATACCAATTCCATCACCATCCATAAACCGAACATTCAAGCTCATCAAATCCCAACACAAAATACCCATTTCGATTTAAAATCGCAAACCTACTTCCAAATCACCAAAACTCATCCAAAACTCAATTCTATTTCATCAAAATATTAACAAACATCGACATTCATCCAAATGCACATCAAACATCACTATCCTATCTATTACATCAACATCCGTCCTTACATAGCAGAAGCTATCAAAATCATCAAAACATTGGTTTATAATCTATCCGAAATACATAACTTCAAACCAATATTCAATACGAAATTTCCAACATATTAAACTTCTACTTACACGCTAAAATCTATCAAACACCCAATGTTCATCAAACTTACATCTAATTACCACAAAATGACTCGGAGCATACCCACGGGTCATCACGCCTAGCCAAAACACATCCCGTCGCCACGAGCTCCGTCCATCGACTAACTATGCCTGATCATCAGGAGGAAGTTCCTCACCTTCGTTATCGTCACCTACATCATACGATAAACACATTAAGCCTAATGCTTAGTAAAGAGGGGAACTAAAACATGAGTATACATAATGCATGGTTTTTCAAAACATGTACATTTTTCATTTATTCATTTTACGTAGCTTATACATATATATCATTAGGCATGAGTAGGCACCGGCACCACTTCGTCTACCCTGTAGACCAAACACTTGCCATGAGTTGTCATTAACATAATATCGTGCCCTGAGTTGCCATTAACATAATATCGTGCCCTGAGTTGCCATTAACGTACACTGTGTCCTACTTATCCTTCAACTTTAATTACTTTACGTCATTTACTTGAAAACGTGCATACGTAAACATTTCATTAATCTTAAAGAAGAAAACACGATTCATGAAAATAGTGCTACAACCAATTATCCAAACATTCATAACGTACATAAACGAGCCTAACCAACCACTATTAGGAAACTACCTAGTCTACCCGACTCCTTAAAACCCTTAAATCATGAAAACATCATTAAGACATTTAGTTCCTAACATCGATATGACGTAGGGCCGTAAGGGCCGGAAACCTAACACCACTTACCTGGAGTCCTAGCTATGCCGAGCACCGTCCTTTGAGAGCTTGGGTTACCTAAGGCATTTCCATTACACGTTATTAGCATCGAGTCTAAATCATCCAATTCAAAGCTAAAAGAAATCCCGAGCTAAGACATTTTTCTTAAAAACTCATGCTCACTTTATTCGGGCCTTTTGTCGAGCACATTGTGCTCACTAATTCAAAAACTCCATTAATGGCTTCCAACAACCTTCCAACAACCAAAACTTAACCTTAAACATCAACCCACACCATTAATTCACACAAACTACCATAATAGTCATAAATACAACATTATTGGGCATTAATATTGTCAAACCATCGATTTCTACTAAAACCCCAATTTCTCACAAAACCCTAAACCGAAATCACCATAAAACGAAAATTATACTTGCCTAAAACTAGGACTTACCTTGAGTATCAATTTGGGGAAGAAAATGGAGGAGAAATTGCTGGAACGGAGGAGCACGATCAACGTTGAAGAGAAATGGAGTGGGAGAAGAGAAAATCGTGAGGGAGAGGGAGCTCACGTAGGAGAAGGAAAGAAATGAGAGAAATGAGGGATAATTTAGCTTATAATAAATTTTTTAACCTATAAATTACAATTTTGCCCTTCACTCAATTCTTTGCTTATTTCGTTAATTAGTCTATCGTTTCGGTTTCTCCAAATTTACTTATTCCTCTAAAAAACCTCATTAATTCCTAGGACCATAACCAAACCTCCCGCTTACGAAACGGACCTATATTGCTTATTTACAAAAATACCCTTGGAGCAGAAACTTGACAAACTCGGGTGTTACGTCCTTCCCTCCTTATTTAGAATTTTGTCACCAAAATTTCGTACCTGAACAATTCTGGATATCTCTCCATCATATCCTGTTGGCGCTCCCACGTCGCTTCCTCTACGTTTTGGTTCCTCCATAACACCTTAACCAGTGGGATTGACTTATTGCGTAAAACTTTCACAGCGCACTCCATAATTTGCACTGGCCTCTCTTCGTAAGTTAAGGTCGGCTGTATCTCAAGACTAATCGGTTCTACCACGTGCATCGGATCTCGTACACATTTCCTCAACATTGACACGTGGAAGACATTATGAACACCCTCCATAAACAATGGCAACTGAAGCTTGTAAGCTGTAGCTCCAATCCTTTCTGTAATCGGGAACGGTCCAACAAACCGTGGATTCAACTTCCCTCTCTTACCAAAGCGAACCACGCCCTTGAACGGTGAAACCTTCAAAAATACTTCATCACCAACTACAAACTCCAAATCTCGTCTCCTTCGATCTGCATAGCTCTTTTGGCGACTTTGTGCAGTTTCCATTCTTTGTCTGATCAGAGCAACCTTCTCAGATAGCTGTTGTAAAATTTCAGGTACAATCAACTTAGCTTCACCCACTTCATCCCAATATAGTGGCGACCTACACTTTCTGCCATACCGCGCTTCGTACGGAGCCATACCAATCGTAGAATGATAACTGTTATTATACGCAAATTCAACCAACGGTAAATACCGGCTCCAAGATGCTTGAAATTCTAGCACGCACGCTCTCAGCATATCCTCAAGTATCTTTATCGTCCTTTCAGATTGTCCGTCAGTCTGTGGGTGGAAGGCCGTGCTAAAAGTTAACTTAGTACCCATAGCGCTTTGTAAACTCTTCCAAAACCTCGAAGTAAATCTGGGGTCCCAAAACTTCAGAATGCCATCCTCCGAATAACTGAATTTGGAAGACGTATCAGTCAATTTGGTCACAATACCTTCCTTTTCTTCCGAGTCCATCTGTTGAGCCTCCTTAATTTTTTCCAAAAGAGTAGGCCGTATAGTCAAATCGGCAAGTAGGGTCGAAAGCTCAGAAACTACTTCAAGTTCATACCTCTGAATCTCCTTTCTCAATGAAGCTGGCATACAGCAAGCGACTGACTCCTTGGTCTTAGGCATCCTACTCAATGCGTCTGCCACCGTATTCGCCTTTCCTGGATGATACTTGATTTCAAAGTCGTAATCCTTCACAAATTCCAACCATCTCCTTTGCCTCATGTTTAAATCTTTCTGTGTAAAAAGATACCTCAAACTCTTATGATCAGAAAACATCTCACACTTTTGACCGTAAAGGTAGTGCCTCCATATTTTCAACGCAAATACCACCGCCGCCAATTTTAAGTCATGCGTCGGATAGTTCTGCTCATGCGTCTTCAATTTCCTAGAGGCGTAGGCAATTACCTTTCCATCCTGCATCAACACGCATCTTAACCCTATTTTGGACGTGTCACAATAGATACTGAACGTTCCATTCTCCACGGGCAGAATCAACAATGGCGCTGTGGTCAACTTTTGCTTCAAGATCTGAAAACTTTCTTCACATGCCTTAGACCACACATATTTCACTTCCTTCTTCGTTAAATTCATTAGGGGTTTGGCTATGATTGAAAACCCTTTAATAAACTTCCGATAATACCCAGCCAGGCCTATAAAACTTCGCAGTTCACTTGCATTCCCCGGCTGAGGCCACTCCTTCACGGCTTGAACCTTAGCCGGATCTACTGAAACTCCTTCTTTTGAAATTACGTGGCCTAAGAAGTTCACCTGATTCAGCCAAAATCCGCACTTGAAAAACATAGCATACAATTGGTGCCGCTTCATCGTCTCCAAAACGGTGCTCAAGTGCTTCGCATGTTCTTCGTCATTTCGGGAATATATCAGAATGTCGTCTATGAACACTATCACAAACTTATCCAGGAACTCCCGAAACACTCGGTTCATGAGATCCATAAAAGCTGCCAGAGCATTCGTTAAACCGAAGGACATAACCCTAAATTCATAGTGCCCATAACGTGTTCTAAAAGCGGTCTTTGGTATATCCTCGGACTTAATCTTCAATTGGTGGTATCCTGACCGTAAATCGACCTTTGAGAACACACTGGCCCCTTGCAACTGGTCGAACAGGTCATCAATCCTCGGTAGTGGATACTTATTTCTGACGGTTAGTTTATTCAACTCTCGGTAATGCACGCACATTCTTAGGGAACCATCTTTCTTCTTCAAGAACAAGACTGGAGCGCCCCAAGGAGAAACGCTCGGTCGTACAAAACCCTTGTCTGTTAGCTCCTTCAGCTGAACGTATAACTCTTTCAGTTCAATCGGTGCCATTCTATAAGGATTCTTGGACACTGGCGACGAACCAGGTATAATCTCAATAGTGAACTCTATTTCCCGATCTGGAGGCAAGTCGGGCAACTCGTCCAGAAACACTTCTATAAAGTCCTTAACTACCAGAATGTCACACAACTTCAACTCATTTTGCATGTTCACTTCCTCAACGCTTGCTATAAATCCAAAACATCCATGCTTCATCGAATATAGGGCATTCATAGGCAAGCTAGGCAACTCGTCTAAGAACACTTCCTTAAGGATATCAACTGCCGAAATGTCACATAGCTTTAATTCATCTTGCATTCGTACATCCACAATACTCGCTATAAAACTGAAACATCTAGGTTTTATCGAGTACAGGGCA
Source organism: Begonia masoniana (assembly GCA_022432975.1). Classification (NCBI taxonomy): domain Eukaryota; kingdom Viridiplantae; phylum Streptophyta; class Magnoliopsida; order Cucurbitales; family Begoniaceae; genus Begonia; species Begonia masoniana. The sequence continues at coordinate 26,995,816 of CM039509.1, read as the reverse complement.
CACATTGACGTTACTAGAGGCATCCTACTCGAACAGAGGGTCGCTCGAAAGAAATAATCCTCCCCATTTCGGGGTCAAAAATCTACCACACCCAACCGGCAATTGATTGTGGCATAATGCAAAAACAACCAATCCATGCCCAAGATTACATCGTACCCCTTCATACATATGACGATCAGGTTCGCATAAAGCTGCCGACCACCAATAGATATAACCTCTCCCTGTATTGCTTGGTCGGAACATAAAAGCTCCCCGGAGGGCAACATGACACTATAACCACGATCAGCTGGGGCGGAATGTATTTTCCACTTAGATACATAATACTGTGCTATGAATGAGTGGGTTGCCCCGTGTCAATTAAAACGTGAGCTGCATGTCCACAAACCAGAACAATACCTGAAACAATAGAAGGCTGAGCAGCTTCCTCATCTTCAATAAGAGCAAAGATCCTAGGAGGACCACCCGGGGGTCTCTTGGCCGATCTAGGACAATCTACGGCCTTATGTCCCACCTTATCACACCTAAAGCATCGGCCCGTATATAACTTACAATCGCTCGGATGATATTTCTGACAGATTGAGCACAAAGGAGCCAGTGGTGCCCCTTGAGGGCGTTTGCCCTTGTCTTGAGCTCTAGGTGTCTCATTCGCCCGTTTGACACCACGTTGTGGTTGTGGCTGCCATCCTCTATTCTGCTGCGGTTGCACCTCTCTAATGAACCTTCTCGGCACATCTCTCTGCCACTGCAGTTTCATTTCAATGTCATCAAGCTCGAGGGCCTTGGCTACAACTCAATGATACGGCATATCTTCAACTTCTGCCGTCTTCACCCCCTTCAAAATCTCCAATTTCAAACCTTGAACAAACTGGTATATTTTATCTTCCTCATCGCTGACCATCATACCTGCGTATCTGGACAATGATTCAAACCTGCACACATACTCGGCCACATATCCTGTCTGGCGTAGTTGAGAAAACTCGGCCCTCTTGTTGGCACGAAGGGCCCGGTTGAAATACTTGTTGTAAAATATTGTTTTGAATCTCTGCCATGTCATAACCCCCACATCCATAGTGACCATCACAGAATCCCACCAGAATACGACATCCTTCTCCAGATTGAACACTGCACATGTTACCTTGTCCGCTTCCTCTACCTTCGCATAAGTGAACATGCTTTCAAGTTTGCGGATCCACTCTTCCGCACTAGTGGGATCCGAGGACTGTCCATCGAAAGTTGGGGGCCTAAGCCGTCTGAACCACTCTCCACTTAATTCACGGGAATTGCTACTATGTCCACCACCGTTTCCATCCTTATTGAGTAAGATTCCTATTTGTTCGGACTATTGACGTACTATTTCCATTAGTTGGCTATTAGGGATTTCATCATCTTGTCTAGGTGCTCTCGGCATTTTCTCCTTCCTAGGCACATTAGACAATATAACAATATAAATATCTAGGAATCATACTTAAACTTAAACACTTACAGTCGATGGAGAGTTCCCGTGCAGCGGTGTGTTTTGACAGGCAATCCTCAGAATCGCTTTTAAAACTCAATCGCTCTGATACCATAACTGTGACGACCCCAACCCGGTCAAGGCCGCCACGGACAGACCATGACGTAATTTTAACTTTAAACCCTCAAATAGTTCACGTAAATTTTTTTTTCCTTTCATTTTATTTTTCATTTGTTCATAGTTTCATTCATCCTTTGTCCATTCCCTTTTTTTTTTTTTGTTTCGCTCGTTAGAGAACGGACTCGGGCATTACAATCCATATCTATCAACATTTTGGCTCTAACTTAAACATACCTAAAATGACTCGTCTAAGGTTTCAATCCATTACCCTCACTTGTTTAGAGGCAATTAACCTCATTCGGCGAAAGACTACTGTGCGTGGAAGACTCGTTACATGATAAAATTAACCAAAATCTCAAGTTTAACACTATAAAAAGCACTCTGGTCGACCCCCAGAGCTTTCGGTCGACACTTCATAACAGTGGTCGACCACTAAAAAGGTTCTGGTTTTTGGTTGTACTTAAACCGGTCGACACCTTGCAATAGCGGTCGACCCCTAATCTAAGTGGTCTACAGTGCAAAAACAGTTTTGCTCTCGGGTTGCATTCCTTTGTAAGTTCGGTCGACACCTTGCAATAGCGGTCGACCACTATTCTACGTGAGCTACAGTGAAACAGTTTTTTTTTTTACTTTTCCTTTCTTCTCTTTTTTTTTTTCATTATGTACCTCATCAACACCTCCAATCACTTCCAAACTTAACCAACTCTACCTATTCAATACCAATTCCATCACCATCCATAAACCGAACATTCAAGCTCATCAAATCCCGACACAAAATGCCCATTTCGATTTAAAATCGCAAACCTACTTCCAAATCACCAAAACTCATCCAAAACTCAATTCTATTTCATCAAAATATTAACAAACATCGACATTCATCCAAATGTACATCAAACATCACTATCCTATCTATTACATCAACATCCGTCCTTACATAGAAGAAGCTATCAAAATCATCAAAACATTGGTTTATAATCTATCCGAAATACATAACTTCAAACCAATATTCAATACGAAATTTCCAACATATTAAACTTCTACTTACACGCTAAAATCCATCAAACACCCAATGTTCATCAAACTTACATCTAATTACCACAAAATGACTCGGAGCATACCCACGGGTCATCACGCCTAGCCAAAACACAACCCGTCGCCACGAGCTCCGTCCATCGACTAACTATGCCTGATCATCAGGAGGAAGTTCCTCACCTTCGTTATCGTCACCTACATCATACGATAAACACATTAAGCCTAATGCTTAGTAAAGAGGTGCACTAAAACATGAGTATACATAATGCATGGTTTTTCAAAACATGTACATTTTTCATTTATTCATTTCACGTAGCTTATACATATATATCATTAGGCATGAGTAGGCACAGGCACTACTTCGTCTACCCTGTAGACCAAACACTTGCCATGAGTTGCCATTAACATAATATCGTGCCCTCAGTTGCCATTAACATAATATCGTGCCTTGAGTTGCCATTAACGTACACTGTGCCCTACTCATCCTCCAACTTTACTTACTTTACTTCGTTTACTTGAAAATGTGCATGCGTAAACATTTCATTAATCTTAAAGAAGAAAACACGATTCATGAAATTAGTGCTACAACCAATCATACAAACATTCATAACGTACATAAACGAGCCTAACCAACCACTATTAGGAAACTACCTAGTCTACCCGACTCTTTAAAACCCTTAAATCATGAAAACATCATTAAGACATTTAAATCCTAACATCGATATGACGTAGGGCCGTAAGGGCCGAAAACCTAACACCACTTACCTGGAGTCCTAGCTATGCCGAGCACCGTCCTTTGAGAGCTTTGGTTACCTAAGGCATTTCCATTACACGTTATTAGTATCGAGTCTAAATCATCCAATTCAAAGCTAAAAGAAATCCCGAGCTAAGACATTTTTCTTAAAAACTCATGCTCACTTTATTCGGGCCTTTTGTCGAGCACATTGTGCTCACTAATTCAAAAACTCCATTAATGACTTCCAACAACCTTCCAACAACAAAAACTTAACCTTAAACATCAACCCACACCATTAATTCACACAAACTACTATAATAGTCATAAATACAACACTATTGGGCATTAATATTGTCAAATCATCGATTTCTACTAAAACCCCCAATTTCTCACAAAACCCTAAACCGAAATCACCCTACAACAAAAATTATACTTGCCTAAAACATAGGACTTACCTTGAGTATAGATTTGGGGAAGAAAATGGAGGAGAAATCGCCGAAACGGAGGAGCACGATCAACGTTGAAGAGAAATGGAGTGGGAGAAGAGAAAATCTTGAGGGAGAGGGAGCTCACGTAGGAGAAGGAAAGAAATGAGAGAAATGAAGGATATTTTAGCTTATAATAAATTTCTTAACCTACAAATTACAAGTTTGCCCTTCACTCAATTCTTTGCTTATTTCGTTAATTAGTATATCGTTTCGGTTTCTCCAAATTTACTTATTCCTCTAAAAATCCTCATTAATTCCTAGGACCATAACCAAACCTCCCGCTTATATTGCTTATTTATGAAAATACCCTTGGAGCGGAAACCCGACAAACTCGGGTGTTACAAAATCTACGTAAATGAGAATGCGTGAGATGCATATATCGTTCGTAATTCATGCAATCATCGGAATCATTTAGTTACATAACGGGATGTCACCAAGGTCTACTCTCACCAGATGGAGAGGGCATTTCTAGCAGTTAGACAGCCCTTTCCATCTACTGGGGAGAAAACATGCTTCACCAACTAGACAGCCATGTCTGAATCCCACCTCATCGTGACCGGGATTACGTGCATTCGTTTCTTTACATCAATTCATTTCTTTTCATAAAATCGTGCAGAAACTCATTTTCATGCTAATTTGAAAAAGTGTGATGCATGTGTATGAACGATGCAAGAAACATACAATGAACGAAAAATAGTAGATAAAACCTAGAATGGGCATTCTATAACAGTAACATCCTAACTACCCATCCTATCTCCGCAAAACGTTCAGATTCACCAAGACATCGATCAACAACTACTCTTAGGGTGTAGGCCAATCGGCCAAACAAGTCACGAAGACTTACCTCGCGTCCGTAGCACACCGAGCTCCGTCCACGATCGTTGTTCACCTAAAACATTCACGACAAACGGCATTAAACCGAGCCTAAATCATCGAACTTTGAAAACTAACGGAACTCCTAGCTAAAGGAAATTTCCTAAAACTCTATTTTAACTCATTGAGGTATTTTATCGAGCAATTCATGCTCGACATACTCAAACCTCCATTAATGGAGTTTCTAAGTTATCCAACAACCAAAAACTCCCATATTCATCAATAAACCTACTAACTACGTCCAATAATCACTAATACATCCTTTAGAGGTGTAATCACGGTAAACCTATCGATTTCAATCCTAAATCCATGGTTTTGACAAAACCCTAACAAATCCCTAACAGTATAACTCTACAAAACTTAAATCTAACATTCGAAAACTATAGAATCTTACCTTGGGCTGTGATAGGAGAAGAAAAAGCGAAGAACGGAAGTTGATCGGAGGAGTGTCAATCGCCGGAGGAAGGAATCGCGTGAGAGGGAGGGAGAGTTGCCGTTGAGGGGGAAATATGCAGGAGAAATCGTGAAGTGTGGATGGATGGAAGGAAATGTGATTTTTATTAAAATTTAACCTATTGAATGACCATTTTGCCTCCCTTTTATCTTCTATTTGTTTCATCACTTATTTTGTCAATTGATCCATCGATCCGTTTTCTCCAAATTTTCTTATTTCACCATAAATTCGAATTTATTGTTAGGGCTCCATTAAAACTTTCCGTTCGCCAAACAGACTTAATTTGACATATTTACTAAAATGCTATTTTATATTGGATTAAATAAAATCTCGTAAAACCGGGTGTTACATTCCATCCACCTTAATTAAAATTTTATCCTCAAAATTTGACTACACAAATAGTTCGGGATACTTAGACATCATATCCTGCTGCCTCTACCAAGTAGCTTCCTCTACATCATGATTCCGCCATAGAACTTTTACCAGCAAAATTTCTTTATTGCGCAATACTTTGATAGAGGACTCTATAATTCACACTGGCCTCTCCACATAGGTCAGTGTTGGTTGCACCTCGATCTCCTTTACTTCTACAACACGAGATGGGTCACGCAAGCACTTCCTGAGCATAGACTCGTGAAATCAATTGTGGATGCCTTCCATCGATGCCGGATGCTGTAATTGGTAAGCTAACTTCCCGATCCTCTTCAGAATAAGGAAGGGCCCCACGTATCGAGGACTCAACTTGCCCTTCCTTCTGAATCTCATAACACCTTTAAACAGAGAAATTTTAAGATGAACCTCGTCACCCTCATTGAATTCCAATTCCCTCATTCTAGTGTCAGCATAGCTCTTTTGGCGGCTCTGTGCTATCTCTATACGTTGCCTGATAACGGCGATCTTTTCCGCTGTTTGCTGTAAAATATCTGGGTTGATTATACTAGCTTCACCAACTTCGTCCCAATATAGCGGAGGAGCCATGCCAATCATAGACTGCAAGCTATTGTTGTACAAGAACTCAATCAAGGGGCTCCACGAGCCCTGAAACTCCAGCACACAAGCTCTAAGCATATCCTTAAGAATCTGATTTGTTATTTCTGTCTGTCTATTAGTCTTAAGATGAAACGCTGTGCTGAAACTTAGCTGAGTTCCCATTGCCTTATGTAGACTCTTCCAGAATTTCAAAGTAAATCTGGCATCTCTATTAGAGACAATCGAAATGGGTACTCCGTGCAATTTGATAATTTCTTGCACATACAGCTCGGCAAGCTGATCCATAGAATAGGTCATCTTCACTGATAGAAAGTGGGCCGACTTTGTCAAATGGTCCACTATCACCCAGATGCCATCGTGCCCTTTCGTCGTTCTCGGGAGTCCAACTATGAAATCCATGGAGATCTGCTCCTATTTCCACTCCGGAATCGGCAGTGGCTGTAAGGTTCCAGCCGGTGTTTGATGCTCTGCTTTGACCTGTTGGCAAACCAAACAGGTTTCCACGTACCTGGCAATCTCTCTCTTCATGTTCGGCCACCAGAAGTGTTGTCTTAGGTCTCTATACATTTTCGTGCTCCCTGGATGCACTGAGTATGCCGAGGAGTACACCTCTATTAAGATCTCTCTCTTCAACTCCTCATCATTAGGCACGTACCACATATGCCTGAACTTTAATACGCCATCATCTGACAGGCTGAAATCGGAAGGGTTCTCAGATGTCATGCTCGACCGATATGTCTCACACTCCAAGTCTTCCTTCTGAGCTTCTCGGAGTTTGCCAATTATTGTCAGCCCAAGAGAAATGTTCGTGAGCATAGTGGACAACTCAGCCACAATCTCTACATCAAACCTCTCAATCTCAGAACTCAGCATTACCGACATTAATGCAAGCGAAGGCTGACTCGTAGCGGGCATTCAGCTGAAGGCATCAGTGACTTTATTTGCCTTCCTTGGGTGGTATTTAATTTCAAAGTCATAATCTTTAACGAACTCCAACCACCTTCTTTGCGGCATGTTCAACTATTTCTGGGTAAAAAGATACTTTAAACTCCCGTGATCTGAGAACACCTCACATTGTTTCCTATACAGATAGTGTCTCCAGATTTTTAACGCAAAGACGACGGCTGCTAATTCCAGATCTTGCGTAGGATAATTTTGCTCATACAGCTTCAACTACCGAGAAGCATAAGCAATGACTCTACCCTCCTGCATTAATACACACCCAAGTCCGATCTTCGAGGCATCACAGTAAATACTGAACTTATCGGCTTCAACTGGCAATGTTAAAACTGGTGCCGTAGTCAATTTCTGCTTTAGCTCCTGAAAGCTCTTATCACAAGCAGTTGACCATATAAACTTTTCATTCTTCCGTGTCAATCAGGACAGAGGAACAACAATTTTTGAAAACCTTCAATGAACTTCCTATAATACCCGGCCAATCTGAGAAATCCATGTACTTCTCGCACGTTTTTAGGCTGCGGCCAATCCCTGACAACTTCAATTTTTGAAGGATCTATTAAAATTTCCTCCTAAGATATGATATGGCCAAGAAATTTAACTCGATCCAGTCAAAACTCGCATTTAGAGAACTTAGAGTACAATTGGTGCTGACATAGAATCCTCAGAACAATTCGCAAGTGCTCCTTGTGCTCTTACTTTGTCTTTGAATAGATCAAGATGTCATCAATGAAGACGACGACAAACTTGTCTAGATACTCCTTAAAAACACGGTTCATCAAATTCATAAACGCTGCAGGGGCATTCGTAAGTCAAAAGGACATCACAAGAAATTCGTAATGCCCATACCTCGTTCGGAATGCAGTCTTTTGAATGTCTTCTCTCCGAACCTTCAACTGATAATAACACGAGCGTAGGTCAATCCTCGAAAACACTCGGGCACCCTGCAGTTGGTCAAACAAGTCGTCAATCCGGAGCAGTGGATACTTATTCTTCACTGTCAATTTATTTAACTTTCTGTAATCAACACACATCCTGAGAGTTCTGTCCATTTTCTTAACGAACAGGACTGGTGCATCCCAAGGAGAAAAGTTGGGTCGAATCCCTTGTCTAACAACTCTTCTGACTGAGACTTCAGTACTTTAGTTCAGCAGATGCCAGTCTGTACGGATTATTCGATACAGGCCCGGAGCCTGGACAAACATCAATGGTGAACTCGATCTCCCTGTCCGGTGGTAATCCGGGAAGATCGTTGTGAAAGATCTCAGAGAATTCTCTAACTACCGAAGGTCCTCTGGTTTTACCCCGTTGAGCAAATGAGTATCAACAACTGTAGCCAAATAAACTGAGCATTCACCTCTAAACTGCTCTTGGACCTTCATAGAATAGGAAGTAGGCGACCCACTCAACCTATTCATTGCCTGATAAGAAAACTCTTCTTTATTTAGAGGCCGAAAAGTCACTAACCCGGATCGGTAGTCTATGGTGGCGAAATGGCGTGACAGCCAGTCCATTCCAAAAATTAGATCGTACCGCTGTATGCCCATAACTATCAACCAGGCATAAAGGGTGTTATTCCCCACTCAGACGACGTTGCCTTGAAAAATATGATCGGACTGCATATACGCTCCCGAAGGCAGCATCACTCTGTACTCACACTCTGCTAACTCTGGCACTAACCCCAATCTAGACGCACATGCAGTTGAAATAAAGGAGTGCGTAACCCCCGTGTTTATTAGAGAGAATACCACAATACCCATGATTAAGATAGTACCTGCTACAACAGAAGGCTGAGCCTCGTCGTCAATATCACCAGGCTCGATGAAGGTGAAGATTCTTGGCATGACCCTTCTCTGATCTCTGCCTATCTGATTTCAACTTGGCTTCGGGCAATCTTTAACGTAATGGCCAATCTCACCACACCGATAGCACCTGTTAGTGCCAAGTCTGCAAGAGCCACTATGTTCTTTTTGGCACATAGGGCACAGAGGCAGTTGAGTAGTTCCCTGTACTTGTTTTCCCTTGCTCTGTTCATTTCCTCCCTCGTAAGGCCTTTTAACACCTCTTTGTTGTTGTTGCTGTGGTTGTTGTCCTCTAGGTTGCCAACCTCAATTCTGTAACTGAGGCTGGATCTCTCGAAAGAAGCCCTTAGTTGGCTCACTTGGCTTGATGCAAGTCAACTCTGCAACCTCAAAGTCCAAAGCCCTTGCTGCAATGTCTGAGTACGGTACATCTTGAATCCTAGATACTATAATGTTCTTCCGAATCTCTGGGTTCAGCCCATCCATAAACTGGTGCACCTTATCTTCATTATCGCTCACTAGACGTGGCGCAAACCGTGATAAGGCTTCGAACTTCTGAATATACTCAGCAACTGAACCGGTCTGCTTCAGCTGCGTGAATTTTGCTCTTTTTGCTGCTCTCACCGTACGGCTGAAATACTTATCATAGAACACGGCTTTAAACCGTTCCCACGTCATCGTCGTCACATCGGTAGACGCTTTGATGGAGTCCCACCAAAACCGAGCGTCTAACGCCAAATGAAAGGCGACGCATGCGACCTTCTCCCCATTGTCAATCTTAGCATAGCCCAACATGTCTTCCATTGTCCGAACCCACTCCTCAGCAAATGAGGGGTCCGAAGACTGTCCGTCCAATACTGGAGGCCTAAGTTTCTGGACCATCTCCATACCGTGATTATTTGTGACTATCAATTCTTGAGCCCTCTGATCCTCACGGTTTAGCAGTCTCTCAATTTGTTGGGATTGTCTATCCATATGCTGAGCCTGATGGTCCAGCAAATCTGTTAGCCTATCCAAGGCTTCGTCTCTTGCGTCTCTCGCTCGGACCATTTTATAACTCCTATAAAAGTTAAAACAATAATCCTAAGAAACAATAGCAAAGAAATAAAATAAAACGTACTTACCGTTGTGGAAGGATGTTCACGTAGTGGCTGTGCAGTCGAGCAGTCTACAGAACTGATTTGAAAACCCGGGGGCTCTGATACCATAACTGTAGCGACCCTTAACCGTATCCTTGAATTACTGTAAAATTTTTCTTTTCTAGACCTTAAGTAAACTTTGACTTTACTTTAAATCGAAGTCTCAGATTATTGGAATTGTTTACATAAAATCATTTCTGTAAAACAATGTATTAAAATATAGGAGAAATGCGTTTCAAAATGCCGAGGGCAAACATGTCCAAAACAAGAAAACGAAGAGGAGATCGATCGGCCATGTGACCGCCGATCGATCAGCTCAAGAAAAACAAAGGGGCAATCGATCGGCCACTTGACAGCCAATCGATCGGCCCATAGACAGCCGACCGATCGCCCCTCTTTGGCGATCGATCGGCTGCCGTTCTGGTATTGCTCCAGAACGTAGCATTCAGGAGCCGATCGTTCGCCCCATTGCTGGCGAACAATCGGGGAGCTCTCTAGTTTTCCAAAGAATTCTACGTTTGAACGCCCCCTTTTTGGCGTTCGATCAGCTACCCCATTTTCCTTCCCCGTTTCTTTCCTTCAACACTCTCACAACTTGCACACACACACACTTCACCATTTCACTCACAACCTTCATCACTTTATCAATTTACTTCTAAATACAACTCATAACATACACTTTAACACAAAATCATTCATAACCTCATTCTTTCTTTCAATCCACCGATCACTATGAACACGACTCAAAATGTTTAAAACGAAGTAAATTTTCCTGAAGACGAACTGCGTGGATCCATTTAAAAAACTGAATAAATACCCTATGAAACTTAACAACCAAGCAGTTCCAATATAATTTCAATAAAAGACTTCACCAAAGGAATTCATAAAACGGGTTTTCCAAAACATCAAAACATGTAAGTTTTCTAGCTAATCACCCATCAACCTGAACCCCCCTATACTTTTATTGACGTTTCTAACTATCAAAATCCGAAAATATCTACGTGATGTCCCCACGGGTCAAAATACTCGTTGACTTCCCAGCGCACTCCCACGGGCCATCCTCCATCAACCTGCTTATACAACGGGTGGAGGAACGTCGTCCTCACCTGTATCGAAATCACCTACACCACAGAGACATTATATGAGCTAAAAGCTCAGTAAATCTACGTAAATGCGAATGCGTGCTGTGCATATGTCATTCGTAAAATCATGCAATCATCGGGATCATTTAGTTACATAACGGGATGTCACCGAGGTCTACTCTCACCAGATGGAGATGGCACGTCTGGTGGTTAAATAGACCTTTCCATCTACCGGGGGAAAAATGTGCTTTACCAACTAGACAGCCATGTCTGAACCCCACCCCGTCGTGACCGGGATTAAGTGCATTCGTTTCTTTACATTAATTCATTTCTTTTCATAAAACCGTGCAGAAACTCATTTTTATGCTAATTTGAAAAAGTGTGATGCATGTGTATCAACGATGCAATAAACATACAATGAACGAAAAACAGTATATAAAACCTAGAATGGGCATTCTATAACAATAACATCCTAACTACCCATCCTATCTCCCCAAAACATTCGGATTCACCAAGATCTCGATCAATAACTACTCTCAGGGTGTAGGCCAATCGGCTAAACAAGTCGCGTAGACTTACCTTGTGTAACGACCCGAGAAGGATCGCCACGAAACCATAATCTTTTATTAATCGTTTACTTAACTTTTACTATTATTTCATCTTTCCTATTTCTCGGCAAGCATTTACATTCGCATATCCTCCCTTTTTTTTTTACTAAACTGAAAACAGAGACACAGAATCATCAAGGAAGACGAACCCTCTCGTGACTCGACTTCCTACACCTCGTCGACTCAAACCTTCACAGAGTGGGGCGACTAAGCTCAATCAATTAATCTGTAACTTAATCGGACAAGGAAGAGATACCCCAGACCACTTGACGTTATACAATTCAGATTTGCATGGGTTTGCATGTATCAACCCTCAGAAATTACATCGTCCGGTCATCACGTGCAATGCGCGTGACTCGCTTAACATCGCCTAATAGAAGATATCTTCCGGTGGGCACGAGGGTTTCACGTGTCTAATTAAAACATCGCCCAGTGGTGGACATCCACCGGCGAACACGAGCCAAACACGTGACTCATTAAAATCATGCCCGGTCACTAAACGACAAAATAGCATTTACATCATCCGGTGAAGGAATACACTTAATCCACCGGTCACTAAACGACAAAATAGCATTTACATCATCCGGTGAAGGAATACACTTAATCCACCGGTCACTAAATGACAAAATAGCATTTTCGTCACCCGGTGGCTTAAACACTCTATATCCACCGGTGACGTCAGCCGGATGATCACTCCATCCAGCTTCTAATACATGGCAGAAAACATTGCAAATCCTTGAATGACATTAATCAACAGGAAATACCACAACTCATTCAGAATGCATATAGCGGAAGACTTAAGCAATAGATCATTCATCAAACCTTAAAATCATATCCAGACTCTAAAGACGAGCCCCTTTCAAATCCAAGTCTCATTACTATAGGAAATTCTATTCTAATTAGTCATCTGTTCATCGTAAACTTTTCTGACTTACAATGAGCATAACCAGGGAACTTAATCGCCTATCCAGCCTTGCACTGTCATTCTGAGCATCCTCCAGCAACCAGCTTCAAACATCCTCTTTGAACATAGTGTCCTCACCTGAACCTTCTTCACCTACACCATAAGGTTTAACTATAAGCCTAATGCTTAGTAAGGAATGCATGCTGGCAGACATACATGAGTGTACAAAATAAGAAACATAAGTCCGTAAATCTTTCTTCATTCATGCTCATTTTCATTATTTACATAGCATGTATTAAGGCAGGAAACGAGGGAGAAAGATAGCGGTACATAATCAATTGCCAATCGGGCAATCATAGTAATGACTAGCTCGGCCTCCACCGGTGGGAGAATTCGCGAACTATCATGCAGTATTAACTCGGCCTCCACCAGGGTGAGGATTCGCGAGTTTTCCTGCCAATTCGGTCTCCACCAGCGGGAGAATTCGCGAACCGTACTTAACATCCACTCGGCCTCCTCCAGTAGGAGAATTCGCGAGCCATACTGATCATCAACTCGGCCTCCACCAATGGGAGAATTCGCGAGCCATACATACCATCATCTCGGCCTCCACCAATGGGAGAATTCGCGAGCCATTCATGAGCCTTGTGAACATATCATAGTCATTTCCCCCGTTCTGCACTTAATCATGATTACATTTATTCTTCATGTTCTTAACTCAATCATAAACGTGTACATAATGCATAGACATGAAGTTCACAGAGAAATATCGTACTGTATGAACGTGTAAAACATCATGTAACTTAACATCTTCCTGCTCAAATACTTCATATCATGGCAACTATTAGTCATAATCATCAGACAAACATTTCAACAATTTTTCCTAGTATCCTTGCGGTGTAGGGCCCTATTGGCCGGAAATCTTAATACATCCACTTACCTGGTTCCCTTAGCAATCCGAGCTTCTTCTCTTTAAACTTCTTCACCTAAAACATGTTCATTACAGTAGTTAAAATAAAATCCTAATAGTTCTAATCATAAATCGTCCTAGATTCTAATAGCTAAAGTCATTCTGATTCCTCTGTTTGATACACTGCAGTCTGAAATCCGAAAACTAGGCGGACAGGTCTTACCATCGATTAAATCCGAGTTGGTTACTTTGAATGTTCAAAATTGATTCGGAATGACATCACTACTCTCAGATTTTAAAAGGTCTTAAACTGCTCGGCCACTGTTAAAACCAAACTCAAATGCCGAGTTGAAAGCAAAGCTCTATTCACTAATAAATGACTACATTATCCATTTCATACCTCGGGTGCGGATTTGCAGGGATATGCAGGCTTGAAACCGGTCGTCGGAGGGAGGTTGATGGCAAGCAGGGTGCGAGCTCGGGGAAGGAGAAATTGCCGAGAGTAGAAGGTGTCGGCTATAGTGGGGTTTAATGAGGTTTAAGGTTTCCAATTTCTTTAAATACTGGTCCCAGACTTCAATTATTACCATAATGCCACTCAACCTAGTTTAAAACCCACATGTAATTAATTAAACTTGTCATAAAATTCTAAACCGCGAAGATTAAATATTCATGACGGTTAATACAGTTAGAAAAATTACCTAGTCGTGTCTCGGGTGTTACATCCACCCCTCCATAAACAAAATTTTCGTCCTCGAAAATTGCTCAAGCAAATAGCTCTGGATATTTGTCTAGCATGTCCTGCTGTCGCTCCCATGTGGCTTCTTCGATGCCGTGGTTTGTCCATAAAACTTTCACTAATGGAATTTCTTTATTCCTCAGAGTCTTAACTTCATACTCCAATATTCGTACCGGTTTCTCTTCATATGCCAGTGTCGGCTCCAACTCAATTCCCGTTGGTTGAATAACTTGTGTCGGATCTCGTATACATTTCCTTAGCATTGACACATGGAAGACATTATGAACTTTATCCAATGATGGGGGTAGTTGCAGTCTGTAAGCTGTACCACCATTTCTAGCCAAGACAGGGAAGGGTCCAATAAATCGTGGAGTGAGCTTTCCTTTCTTGCCAAATCTTAGGACTCCTTTAAATGGTGAAATCTTTAAGAACACTTCATCACCGACTGCAAACTCAAGATCCCTTCTCCTTCGATCAGCATAACTCTTCTGCCGACTCTGCGCAATCATCATCCTTTTTCTGATAATAGAAATCTTATCCGACATCTGCTACAGAATATCGGGTCCAAGAAGCTTTGCTTCACCAACTTCATCCCAATAAAGAGGCGACCTACATTTCCTACCATACAGTGCTTCATATGGTGCCATACCAATGGTGGACTGGTAACTGTTATTGTAGGAGAACTCAACCAGAGGTAGATGTCTGCTCCAAGTCATCTGAAAGTCCAACACACATGCTCTCAACATATCCTCAAGTATCCGAATAGTCCTTTCTGATTGGCCATCTGTCTGTGGGTGAAAAGCAGTGCTGAAGGATAATTTTGTACCTAATGTGCCCTGTAAGCTTTGCCAAAACCTCGAGGTGAATCTAGGAATACGATCAGAGACAATAGATGCAGGAATCCCATGCAACCTAATAACTTCTTGTACATAAAGATTAGCAAGCTGGTCCATCGAGTAGGTTGTCCTTACTGGTAAGAAATGGGCCGATTTTGTCAGTCTATCAATCACAACCTAAATGCTATCATGTCCTTTAGTTGTCTTAGGTAATCCTACTATGAAATCCATAGCTATGTGTTCCCACTTCCACTCGGGATGGGCAGAGGTTGAAAGGTACCTCCTGGACGTTGGTGCTAGGCTTTAACCTGCGGGCAAACCAAACACGACTCTACATACTTAGCAACATCTCTCTTTAAGTTTGGCCACCAGTAGAGTAACTTCAGGTCTCGATACATCTTGGTGCCTCCAGGATGCACAGAAAAGGGAGACGAGTGCGCCTCAGCCAAGATTTGCTTACGTAATCCTTCATCACTAGGGACATACCATCTATTCCTAAACTTCAGAATCCCGTCCTTGGAGAGACTAAACTCGGAGGTGGTGTTCTTCACCTTGTTCATCATACTGATATTCTCCTCTGAACTCCTCTGTTGTGCCCCCTTGATCTTTTCCACAATCGTTGGTTGAATGGTCAACTCAGCAAGTAAGGTTGATAATTCTGGAACTAACTCCAATTCAAACTTCTGTACTTCTGTTCTCAATGGTATAGACATGGTTGACGTTACGGGTTGCATCGTTGATGACATCCTGCTCAAGGCGTCAGCCACGGAGTTAGCTTTACCCGGGTGATACTTGATCTCAAAATCGTAGTCCTTAACAAATTCCAACCAACGCCTCTGCCTCATGTTCAATTCCTTTTGTGTGAAGAGATACTTCAGACTTTTATGGTCGGAAAACACCTCACATTGTTGTCCATATAAATAGTGTCTCCAAATCTTCAAGGCAAAGACAACAGCAGCTATTCCAAATCATGGGTGGGGTAGTTCTGTTCATAACTCTTTAGCTGTCTAGAGGCATACGCTACAACTTTACCTTCTTGCATCAAAACACAGCCCAACCCAACTTTAGATGCATCACAATATACGCTAAACTTTCCTTCTTCGGTTGGAAGGGTCAATACCGGGGCTGTTGTTAACTTCACCTTCAATAACTGGAAGCTATCCTCACAAGTTTCGGTCCAAGAGTATTTATTGTCCTTCCTTGTCAAACTCGTCAGGGGTTTAGCTATCATAGAAAATCCTTTGATGAACTTTCTGTAATAGCCTACCAATCCAAGAAAACTGCGGACTTCACTAGCATTCTTTGGTTGTGGCCAATCCTTTACTGCCTGAATTTTGGTCGGGTCCACTGATATTCCATTAGCAGAAACTACATGTCCAAAAAAATTAACCTTGTCCAACCAAAATTCACACTTGGATAATTTGGCATAAAGCTGGTGCTCCTTCAATGTTGTCAAAACTACTCTTAAATGTTCTCCATGGTCAGCTTCGGTCTGTGAGTAAATCAGGATATCGTCTATAAACACAATTACAAATTTGTCTAAGTACTCCCGAAACACTCAATTCATTAAGTCCATAAAGGCTGCAGGTGCATTGGTCAGTCCAAATGACATGACCAAGAATTCATAGTGTCCATAACGGGTTCTGAAGGCTGTCTTTGGTATATCTCATTCCTTAACCTTCAGTTGGTAATAACCCGAACGTAAATCTATTTTCGAAAACACCTTAGCTCCTTGCAATTGGTCAAACAAATCATCAATCCGAGGTAAGGGGTACTTATTCTTAATTGTCAACTTATTTAGTTCCCTGTAGTCTATGCACATTCTAAGGGAACCATCTTTCTTCTTGACAAATAAAACAGGTGCACCCCAAGGGGAACTGCTAAGGCGTATAAATCCTTTGTCTACTAATTCCTGTAGTTGGACCTTTAACTCTTTTAGTTCTACAGGTGCCATACGGTAAGGGTTCTTAGATACCGGTAATGCCTCGGGATACGTATCAATTACAAACTCTACTTCTCTATTAGGTGGTAATCCTGGCAAGTCATCCAGAAATGCCTCAGGGAACTCTCTGACTATGGGGATATCTTGTAACTCTATCTTATTCTTCACCCGAACATCCATTATGCTAGCTAAGTAACTCTCACAACCATTTTTCAGTAACCGGTAAATTTCTAGTGAGGATATAATCGGTATTTTGCTTATCTTAGGAATAGCTTGGAAGGAATAATGATCACCATTTGGGGGTCGAAAATCAACCATTCCAGATCTACAACTTATTGTGGCATAATGCCTAATTAACCAATCCATTCCTAATATCACCTCATACCCTTTCATGTCAATTACAATCAGTTCTACATATAGTTTCTTACTTCTTAAGGACACAACATCGCCTTTAACAATCTGTTCGGAATGTAGTGATTTTCCTGATGGTAACATAACACTAAATGACCTTTCAGCTGGTAAAGATCCTATGTTATGATTGCATACAAACGAGGTTGATATAAACGAGTGTGTGGCTCCTGTATCTATAAGCGTGTAAGCAGCAAAACCACAGATCATAATGGTACCTGTTATGACTGTATACGGCACTGTATCCTCATCTTCCAGCATAGCATAAACTCTGGGTACTACTCTTGCACGGTTCGGGTCTGGCGGCATGGGGCAGTCTCTGACTAGGTGTCCAGCCTTATCACACCTGAAACAGCGGCCAGAAGGCAACCTGCACTCACCAGGATGGTTCTTCTGACAAGTGGGGCATAGGGGTGCCAAAGGTCTCTTTCCTTTTCCTTGGTCATCATCCTGGTTGAGGGGCCTCTTTATTCCATGCTGTTGTTGCTGTGGTCCCCTGTTCTGTCGCGGCTGCCAACCTTTGTTCTGACGTGGTGGCGGCTGAGTGTCCTTCATGAGTTTCTTTGGCTGTTCGCGTTGTGCATATGCTGTCATTTCTGCCTCTTCCAGCTCTAAGGCCTTAGCCGTCACTTCACCATAAGGTACATTGTGTATCCCAGCAGTCTTCACTTTCATGTACAGACTTGGCTTCAGTCCTTGAACAAATTGGTAAATCTTGTCCTCCTCATCCTCAATCATACGGGGAGCAAACCGTGATAAAGCATCAAATTTGCATATGTAGTCCGTCACAGAGCCAGTTTGCCGTAGATTCATGAACTCCTTCTTCTTGTTGGCCCGAACAGTCCTATTGAAGTACTTGTCAAAGAAGGCAGTCTTGAACATCTCCCAGGTCATAACTTCGGCATTAGCGGTGTTCTGGATCGAGTCCCACCAATGCCTCGCACTTAACTCCAAATGAAAGACAACATAGGTGACCTTATCCCCTTCATCAACCTTTGCATACTTAAACATGTCTTCTATCTTTCGAATCCACTCCTCAGCATGAATAGGATCTGAAACATATCCATTAAACACCGGGGGTCGAAGCCGGTGAAAACGCTCACCCCCATGATCATGAGTTGCATTAGTACTGGAGTTGCCTTGTTCCTCTCTAGCAGTCATCAGTCGTTCTATCTGGTGAGATTGGCGCATGTCCAACTCAGTCAACTGAGCGATAGCATTGCTATCCTCATTGGTCTCTCTCTGCTAACCTCTAACAATTTTGGGATTCCTAGACAAATCATTACAGGTATATCTTAACTTAATGACATATATGAAATCATAAATACTTACAGTTGCTGAGGTGTGCTCATGTGACAGTCAGTGCTGGAAGGCAGTCTGCAGAATCGGTTTTAGAACCCGGTTTTGCTCTGATACCATAATTCTAACGACCCGAGAAGGATCGCCACGAAACCATAATCTTTTATTAATCGTTTACTTAACTTTTACTATTATTTCATCTTTCCTATTTCTCGGCAAGCATTTACATTTGCATATCCTCCCTTTTTTTTTTTACTAAACTGAAAACAGAGACACAGAATCATCAAGGAAGACGAACCCTCTCGTGAATCGACTTCCTACACCTCGTCGACTCAAACCTTCACAGAGTCGGGCGACTAAGCTCAGTCAATTAATCTGTAACTTAATCGGACAAGGAAGAGATACCCAGACCACTTGACGTTATACAATTCGGATTTGCATGGGTTTGCATGTATCAACCCTCAGAAATTACATCGTCTGGTCATCACGTGCAATGCGCGTGACTCGCTTAACATCGCCTAATAGAAGATATCTTCCGGTGGGCACGAGGGTTTCACGTGTCTAATTAAAACATCGCCCAGTGGTGGACATCCACCGGCGAACACGAGCCAAACACTGACTCATTAAAATCACGCCCGGCACTACAAGCATTTACATCATCCGGTGAAGGAATACACTTAATCCACCGGTCACTAAACGACAAAATAGCATTTACATCATCCGGTGAAGGAATACACTTAATCCACCGGTCACTAAACGACAAAATAGCATTTACATCATCCGGTGAAGGAATACACTTAATCCACCGGTCACTAAACGACAAAATAGCATTTACATCATCCGGTGAAGGAATACACTTAATCCACCGGTCACTAAACGACAAAATAGCATTTACATCATCCGGTGAAGGAATACACTTAATCCACCGGTCACTAAACGACAAAATAGCATTTACATCATCCGGTGAAGGAATACACTTAATCCACCGGTCACTAAACGACAAAATAGCATTTACATCATCCGGTGAAGGAATACACTTAATCCACCGGTCACTAAACGACAAAATAGCATTTACATCATCCGGTGAAGGAATACACTTAATCCACCGGTCACTAAACGACAAAATAGCATTTACATCATCCGGTGAAGGAATACACTTAATCCACCGGTCACTAAACGACAAAATAGCATTTACATCATCCGGTGAAGGAATACACTTAATCCACCGGTCACTAAACGACAAAATAGCATTTACATCATCCGGTGAAGGAATACACTTAATCCACCGGTCACTAAACGACAAAATAGCATTTACATCATCCGGTGAAGGAATACACTTAATCCACCGGTCACTAAACGACAAAATAGCATTTACATCATCCGGTGAAGGAATACACTTAATCCACCGGTCACTAAACGACAAAATAGCATTTACATCATCCGGTGAAGGAATACACTTAATCCACCGGTCACTAAACGACAAAATAGCATTTACATCATCCGGTGAAGGAATACACTTAATCCACCGGTCACTAAACGACAAAATAGCATTTACATCATCCGGTGAAGGAATACACTTAATCCACCGGTCACTAAACGACAAAATAGCATTTACATCATCCGGTGAAGGAATACACTTAATCCACAAACGACAAAATAGCATTTACATCATCCGGTGAAGGAATACACTTAATCCACCGGTCACTAAACGACAAAATAGCATTTACATCATCCGTGAAGGAATACACTTAATCCACCGGTCACTAAACGACAAAATAGCATTTACATCATCCGGTGAAGGAATACACTTAATCCACCGGTCACTAAATGACAAAATAGCATTTTCGTCACCCGGTGGCTTAAACACTCTATATCCACCGGTGACGTCAGCCGGATGATCACTCCATCCAGCTTCTAATACATGGCAGAAAACATTGCAAATCCTTGAATGACATTAATCAACAGGAAATACCACAACTCATTCAGAATGCATATAGCGGAAGACTTAAGCAATAGATCATTCATCAAACCTTAAAATCATAGCAGACTCTAAAGACGAGCCCCTTTCAAATCCAAGTCTCATTACTATAGGAAATTCTATTCTAATTAGTCATCTGTTCATCGTAAATTTTTCTGACTTACAATGAGCATAACCAGGGAACTTAATCGCCTATCCAGCCTTGCACTATCATTCTAAGCATCCTCCAGCAACCAGCTTCAAACATCCTCTTTGAACATAGTGTCCTCACCTGAACCTTCTTCACCTACACCATAAGGTTTAACTATAAGCCTAATGCTTAGTAAGGAATGCATGCTGGCAGACATACATGAGTGTACAAAATAAGAAACATAAGTCCGTAAATCTTTCTTCATTCATGCTCATTTTCATTATTTACATAGCATGTATTAAGGCAGGAAACGAGGGAGAAAGACAGCGGTACATAATCAATTGCCAATCGGGCAATCATAGTAATGACTAGCTCGGCCTCCACCAGTGGGAGAATTCGCGAACTATCATGCAGTATTAACTCGGCCTCCACCAGGGTGAGGATTCGCGAGTTTTCCTGCCAATTCGGTCTCCACCAGTGGGAGAATTCGCGAACCGTACTTAACATCCACTCGGCCTCCTCCAGTGGGAGAATTCGCGAGCCATACTGATCATCAACTCGGCCTCCACCAAAGGGAGAATTCGCGAGCCATACATACCATCATCTTGGCCTCCACCAATGGGAGAATTCGCGAGCCATTCATGAGCCTTGTGAACATATCATAGTCATTTCCCCCGTTCTGCACTTAATCATGATTACATTTATTCTTCATGTTCTTAACTCAATCATAAACGTGTACATAATGCATAGACATGAAGTTCACAGAGAAATATCGTACTGTATGAACGAGTAAAACATCATGTAACTTAACATCTTCCTGCTCAAATACTTCATATCATGGCAACTATTAGTCATAATCATCAGACAATCATTTCAACAATTTTTCCTAGTATCCTTGCGGTGTAGGGCCCTATTGGCTGAAAATCTTAATACATCCACTTACCTGGTTCCCTTAGCAATCCGAGCTTCTTCTCTTTAAACTTCTTCACCTAAAACATGTTCATTACAGTAGTTAAAATAAAATCCTAATAGTTCTAATCATAAATCGTCCTAGATTCTAATAGCTAAAGTCATTTTGATTCCTCTGTTTGATACACTGCAGTCTGAAATCCGAAAACTAGGCGGACAGGTCTTACCATCGATTAAATCCGAGTTGGTTACTTAGAATGTTCAAAATTGATTCGGAATAACATCACTACTCTCAGATTTTAAAAGGTCTTAAACTGCTCGGCCACTGTAAAAACCAAACTCAAATGCCGAGTTGAAAGCAAAGCTCTATTCACTAATAAATGACTACATTATCCATTTCATACCTCGGGTGCGGATTTGCAGGGATATGCAGGCTTGAAACCGGTCGTCGGAGGGAGGTTGATGGCAAGCAGGGTGCGAGCTCGGGGAAGGAGAAATTGCCGAGAGTAGAAGGTGTCGGCTATAGTGGGGTTTAATGAGGTTTAAGGTTTCCAATTTCTTTAAATACCGGTCCCAGACTTCAATTATTACCATAATGCCACTCAACCTAGTTTAAAACCCACATGTAATTAATTAAACTTGTCATAAAATTCTAAACCGCGAAGATTAAATATTCATGACCGTTAATACAGTTAGGAAAATTACCTAGTCGTGTCTCGGGTGTTACACCTTGCGTCCGTAGCACGTTCACCTAAAAAATTTCACAACACACGGCATTAAACCGAGCCTAAATCATCGAACTTTGAAAACTAACGGAACTCCTAGCTAAAGGAAATTTTTGAAAACTCTATTTTAACTCATTGAGGCATTTTATTGAGTAATTCATGCTCGACATACTCAAACCTCCATTAATGGAGTTTCTAAGTTGTCAAACAACCAAAAACTCCCATATTCATCAATAAATCTACTAACTACGTCCAATAATCGCTAATATATCCTTTAGAGGAGTAATCATGGTAAACCTATCAATTTTAAACCTAAATTCACATTTTTGACAAAACCTTAACCGTATAACTCTGTGAAAATGGAAATCTAACGTTCAAAAACTATAGAATCTTACCTAGGGCTGTGATTGGAGAAGAAAACGCAAAGAACGGAAGTCGATCAGAGGAGTGTCAGTCGCCAGAGGAAGGAATCGCGTGAGAGGGAAGAAGAGTCGCCGTTGAGGGGGAAATATGAAGGAGAAATCTTGAAGTGTGGAGGGAGGGAGAGAAATGCGATTTTTATTAAAATTTAACCTATTGAATGACCATTTTGCCCTCCCTTTTATCTTCTATTTGTTTCATCACTTATTTCGTTAATTGATCCATCGATCCGTTTTGTCCAAATTTCCTTATTTCACCATAAATTTCAATTTATTGTTAGGGCTCCATTACAACTTTTCGTTCACCAATCGGACTTAATTTGACATATTTACTAAAATGCCATTTTATATTGGAGTAAATAAAATCTCGTAAAATCGAGTGTTACATGCGGAACTTGTCAAGAGAAAATACTACAACAAGCAACTCTTTCTTAGTCGTGGTATAGTTCATTTGAGCGTTGTTAAGAATTCTTCTTGCGTAGTAAATGATGATGGGCTTCCTTTCCCTTCGTTGACCAAGGACGGTCCCCAGAGCGTGATTGCTTGCATCACACATGATCTCGAATGGAAGTGACCAATCTGGTGACTGAATGATAGGGGCAGAAGTCAGTTTTGACACAAGAGATTGGAAGACATCCTCACACTCCTTTGTCTAATTGAATGTGGCGTCTTTTGCAAGGAGGTTGCATAATGGTCCAGATATGGCTGAAAAATTTTGTATGAACCTCCTATAGAATCTGGCGTGTCCAAAGAATGAGCGAAGGTCCTTGACATTTTTGGGGTGGGTAACTTAGAGATGAGTTTGATCTTGGACTGATCAACCTCAATGCCTCTCTCAGAAACAATGTGCCCCAAAACAATACCAGATGACACCACGAAATGACATTTTGTGACGACCCTTAATTTACCCTTGTACTATTCCTAAAATCTCACAAAATTTGAACTTTTCTTTTCCATCCTTATAATTGGACTTGCCTATTACCCTCGTCTATTCTTACACAAATTTCACTTTCATTTATCCATTCATTTTCCTTTTCATTCATTCATCAATCGTGAGAGAATAGACTCGGCATTAAATCTATATCTATAACCTTTAAAGACTAATTACTTTATTCAGCGGAAAATATAATCCTTGTACTAAAGTTTAACTTAATTTAAATTCCTCTCGGGTTCTATCAATTTGAATAGTGGTCGGGGTGATTAACACTTAGCTTCTCTTGGGTTTCTTTAATTTGAATAGTGGGGGTCGATAGAAATAGAAGATAGCGTGGACAACAGAAGCCGTGGGCAACAGTGACTGTGGTCAACAGAGATTGTGGACAACAGAAACTGTGGTCTACAGAGACTGTGGACAACATAAACTGTGGACGACATTATCGCTTACAGCGTTTATTCATCCACGAGACTCATTCGTCCACGTGACTTATCGTCCACGAGACTTATTTGTCCACGTGCCTTATTCATCCATGTGACTTATCACCACGGGACTTATCGTCCATGGGACATATTTGTCCACGTCTTTAGACGACAACTTTGGACGATGACTTTCTTCTGCCAAAATACTTAACTAGACTTTATCGTCCACGGACTTTGGACGATGACTTTCTTCTGCCCGAATACTTAACTGCACTTTATCGTCCACAGACTTTGGACGATGACTTTCTTTTGCCATAATACTTGACTGGACTTTATTGTCCACGGACTTTGGACGATGACTTTCTTACTGAACACTTAACTGAAAACGTATAAAATCCCGACTCTAAACAATGCATTACCCGATCGATCGCTCCTTCCAGGCAATCGATCGGCTAGCTCTCTGGATTTTGTCCAGAGAGCTGCCTTCATAATCTTTCCCCTGTATCTACACATCATTTACCCCGTACTTCCAGAAACATTAAAAACATCAAACCCATTTACCATTTCATCAACGTCAGTACTTACACTATCCAGATACCAAACACCCTAAAATGAGTTCTATACAATTCATATACTATAATCCCTTCAGCCCAACACAACCCAAAACCACTAAAATACTTAACCTGTTACTCCCAGGGGTTAAGGTTAGCACCGACTGCACAGCACACTCCCAAGGCATTCTTCTTCAATCGATTCGTTCCTCGGATGGAAGAAGAACATTCTCACCTTACTCAAGATCACCTACACCATAAAAACATTATATAAGCTAAGGCTCAGCAAGCTTCATAAATGAAAATGCATGTGCTATTCATAAAAATCATGTTGTTTTCTTTCTGTCTTTAATTATCTGGGATCCATGGTAGAGGGAGTAGGCACACCTTGTGGTCCAAACCTTACGGGACAGCCATACTCGTTCTTTAAGAAAATAAAGTAGGCACACCTATTGGTCCAAACCTTACGGGACGGCCATACTCGCTCTTTAAGAAAATAAAGTAGGCACACCTATTGGTCCAAACCTTACGAGATGACCATACTCGTTCTTTAAGAAAATAAAGTAGGCACACCTATTGGTCCAAACCTTATGGGACGGCCATACTCGTTATTTAAGAAAATAAAGTAAGCACACCTATTGGTCCAAACCTTACGGGACGGCCATACTCGCTCTTTAAGAAAATAAAGTAGGCACACCTATTGGTCCAAACCTTATGGGACAGCCATACTCGCTCTTTAAGAAAATAAAGTAGGCACACCTATTTGTCCAAACCTTACGGGACGACCATACTCCTTTTCCACCCACATATTACACTTACGTACTTTCTTTCATTTCATTCATTATCTTTCTTACATAAAAACGTATGCATAAATTTATTTTCTATGCTTTCATAAAAACAGAATGCATGAACAATACATATCCTCGGTTTAATATAATCATAAACATAACATGACTATCTAGACAGAACTATCCATTAACAACTAATTGTATAACCTATCTACCCAACCACATAACCATAAACCATATACCTAACAATCTACATACATCATCAACTCCTCGATCAATAAACTCTCTTATGGTGTAGGCCAAATCGGCCAAACAAGTCATGAAGACTTACCTCGAGTCCTAAGCAAATCCGAGCGCTGTCCGTGATCTTGTTCACCTAAACCAATCCACAACATTCTTTAGAGGCGCAAGTACAGCAACCTTAACCATTTCTAACATAATTCAGTCGAAACCCTAACCGTTAACAATTCTAAAACAATGAAACCTAACGTCCAAAACCATAGAACTTTACCTAGGTTGTTGGTTGGAGAAGAAAACGTGAAGGAGAATCGATGATCGGAGGAAAAAATTGGCCGAATCGTGAAGAATGGAAGAGAGGCGATAAAAATTGCCAGAAAGCTCTCTAGAGCTTTTCTTTTGTGAAAGCAGAGGGAAATAAGGGGGAGAGAGAAATACTTAGGTTTTCATTAACATTTTAACACTTAGATTACCATATTGACCTTTATTACATTTTTCTATTAATCCTCCTCTTATTTCACTAATTTGTCTATCGTTTAAATCAATCCATCAATTATTATTAATAGGAGAAGGAGTACCAAAGTTTCGGGTGTTACACATTTCTCCCAGTTAAGCACGAAACCTTTTTCAATGCATCTTCGGAAAACAGCTTGGAGATTAAGTAAACATGAGTCGAACGAGTCTCCAAAGACGGTTAGGTCATCTATGAAAACTTCCATACATTTCTCGACCATATCACTAAATATGCTCATCATGCACCTCTAAAACATGGTTGGGGCATTACATAATCCAAATGGAATACGCCGAAAAGCATAAGTGCCAACCTATCATGACCTTTGTAGCGACGAGATCTCCTTTTTCATTCTCAACGACCGTGACTCCTGATTTATTGGGAACTACTTGAGTCGGACTAACCCACTTGTTGTATGAGACCGAATAGATGATTCCTGCATCTAACAACTTCAATACTTCATTCTTAACAACCTCCTTCATTGTTGGATTAAGTCTGCGTTGTGGTTCTCGACATGGAGTAGCTCCTTCTTTGAGATGAATGTGGTAGGAGAAAATTAAGGGGCTATTACCTTTTATATCGGCAATCGTCCAACCTAACGCACTTTTATACTCATGCAAAATATCGACCAATCGCTGTTCCTGTAATGCGTCAAGTTTGGATAAGATGATCAGTGGAAAGGTATCACCGTCACCGAGGAAAACATGTTTGAGACCCTCAGTAAGTTGAGCTATTGTGATGTTCGGGGTCTCTTCAGAAGATGGTTTTGGCTTTGCCCTATCTTGTTGTAGATCTTTAAAGTACATTTGCCAAAACTGTGTTCTTCCAACATGTGGATCATGGAAAATGGCAAAAACATTCTCCACATGATCAGAACTTTGAGGATCTTCGAGGAGGTAGTCAATCCGATCAAGATTCTTCCAAAGGGTGACTTCCTCTTTGACAAGTGTATCGATCATGTAAGATTGGACAAACTCGTCATCCTCTTGTGGTTGCTTGATGATGTTGAAAACGTTCACTTCTAGTGAGACGACCCTAACACTATACCCTTATTTTTCCCTATATATATATTTTTTATCCTTGTAACATTTGAGCAGAAATTTAAATCGTTAAAATCGTTCAGAGAATTGAAAACCGTTTAAAATAATTTATAGGAACTTAATAAAAAAATTTATAAAAATTGAGTTTAAACATTTTTCTGCAATCACGATCGATCGTGGTCATATCACGATCGATCGTGATCAGCTAAAAAAAATGAAATTTAAACATTTTCCTGCAATCACGATCGATCGTGGTATTATCACGATCGATCGTGGTCACGCTGAACTGATCCCGATCGATCATGGTAGTGTGCCCGATCTATCGGGCCGCCTCTGTAATCCATGAAGAAAGTTTTTCTTGAATCACGATCGATCGTGGTAAAATCACGATCGATCGTGATAGGCCTTTTTCTCTTTTCTGCAGATCACGATCAATTGTGGTAAAATCATGATCGATCGTGATAGGCCTTTTTCTCTTTTCTGCAGATCACGATCGATCGTGGTCAAATCACGATCGATCGTGATTTCCTGCACAACCTCCTTACTACACACACCCTAAAACTTAAGCACTTAACCAATTTTCTTTCACCAATCCTCTATACATTTGTAACACCCATGAATTTAGATTTATTTAAATTATGGATCTTAGAATTTTCTAAATTAGATTTATGTTCGGATATTCTAATTGGAAAAATTAAGCCGGGTACGGGGTGAGGATCAATCTAGGAAAATGTATAATTTACGAGATTTAACGAAATTCGAATGGTCAAAAACGAGAGAGCAAAACGGTATATTAATGTTTTAATAGGAATTAATAT
This sequence comes from Begonia masoniana, assembly GCA_022432975.1. NCBI lineage: Eukaryota > Viridiplantae > Streptophyta > Magnoliopsida > Cucurbitales > Begoniaceae > Begonia > Begonia masoniana. The sequence continues at coordinate 26,967,582 of CM039509.1, read as the reverse complement.
TAGTATTATTATTATTATTATTAATTAAAACAACAGAATGGTTTTAACCATTCTGTTGTTTGTGTTCGAGCTCGAGCCCGACGGCCGAGAGGAGAACAGGGGAGAGGGGAAGGCGACGCGGTGCCGTTCACCGGCAATTTCAGACGGTCTCCGGCCAGACGACTGCGACGAACCATGGGCTAGCATTTCCGGCCGACTCCGCGCACTAACTGACCCAGTAAGTTGGTTTTACTCTGTTTTGGCATTCGGTCTGTGCGGGGGATCGCCGAGCTGCTAGAGCTCCGATCGCCGGTCGTTTTTGGCTGCCCTTAGCGTCTGATTGCCGAGCTCAACGCCGGTAAAGATTGCCGAGCAACAGGGAGCTCGGATTGAGCCAAAATCTGAGAACCCCTTTCTCTGAGCTTCGGGTTTCTTGTGTGAAACCTTGATTTTTCGTTAGATTATGTTAATTGGATGTTAGGGTAGTTGATTGGTGAGGAATTGGATGAGAATTGATGAAAAATTAGAAAAGGGGAAATTCCGGGTTAAGGGGTAGTTCGGGTTTTTGCCATTTTGACCTAGCCACGGTCGTTTGTTTTAAAATTCCTTTTGGCATGTTAAAATAGACTATTAAAGGAGTACGTGGCCGCTGGAATTGTTCGATTCCGATATCCGACGCAAAAGTTATGCACATTGAAAGTTTTGGGTCGGTTTTTACCGAACCCAAATTAGTGGCCCGTTTAGTTAGGTTTTAGTTGAATTTTTCTAGAGATAGTAGTTTGAGAGTAAATAGGTGAATGTTAGCTTGATTTAATGAAGTGTAAATATTTGTCATAGGTAGAGCCGTAGGTGGACAGGTAACCGAGTATCCTCAGCGAGCTAGGACGACTGGTAAGTAGTGGGTAATGTTCTTTCGCCTTCAGGCCTACACCATATGATGGGAACCCGGGTGCCAACCATGACACTCAGTTCATATTTGCGGAAGCTAATTACAAGAAAAGAAATGCACAATAAAAGACGACAAACAGAGGAGAGAAACAGAGAACAGATCAGGGGAAAGGAAATTGTACCGAGCGAAGATGAAGTGGGTGAAGTATTCTACGAGTTGAGTTTGTGAGAAACAACCTGTAGACGCTTCAGAGGATCGTCGTTGGATGAGAGGAGGTCCTGGCTGGTCCATAGGTGATCGCAGCGCCAATTTGGAGAAAACTGCTTCGGAGAAGCAAGTTCCAGCAAAAGATGATAATCCCTCTTGCAGTCCTTGCTTCTTCCACAGAGGAGGCCGACGGGGAGGATGGAATGTGATGAACCCGAAGCTGACCCAGAAGCAACATCATGCTTTGGGTGAAAGAATCCTCGTTGCCGACGATTCACAGCGCAAGGGCGAATGGTTTTTACCCAACTTCCTCTGCTTTCCATCTCCTTCTGAGATTGGAGGGAAGATTGGGGATGAGAGCTCAACCAAGCAACCTGAACTTGGAGGAGCAATGGAGGCGCGACTCCTCGGTGAATCATCACCGAACTCACGGTGCTACGCACCAACGAAGGAACTCCTTCAAGAAGAAACAATCTTCTGATTTTCCAAATATTTCATTCAACAACTAAAAATTACAAAGGAGGAAAGAAAGCTTTAATACAGAGGGAAAACTTCAGAAAGCTACGGGAGGAATGAAAAAGCTAAACGCTTCAGAGAGCCGTTGGAGCGCTTAGAGAGGGAATAGCCGTTAGCGTGAACCGACTGAAGAATAGGCGTTGGGTGAACCGGTTTGGTCTAGCAATCTTTCTTCAATTGTTCTCCACGTGGCAGCTCCTCTTGATCTTCTCTTGTTCCATTCTTTTGGTCATCTCCTTTGTGCAATTGAGTGCTACAAAAATATTAAGGCATGCATGCCTTTTACAATACTAATGCTTGTTTTACCAAAATAACTTGGCAATTAAAGCCATAAAATATATGGTAATGATTGCCAACAAAATAAGATAAAAGCTTTCTAAAATAATAGAAGCTTGGTTACAATATTTGATAAGGGAAGACAAATTCCCTCTTTTGAATCCTTTTCCAAGCTACATAGAAACATTTTCCTACAAAACTCAAGAACCAATTAGTAGATAAAATAATTAAAATAAGTACCTTGGTTCGTGTTCAGAATCGGGGCCGTGGGCATATCATACTCTTCGGGTTGATATGCATATCCCGGTGCAATCGCTTAGATCTCACATCACGATTTTGCATTGATTCATTACGTCCTCCGAATCACCACGGAAATAGCCACTCCCCATACCCTCTCATCAATTAATCTAAGTTTTAATTCTTGAATATCATTTTCATCTAGATACTTCCAGCTTCCCGTGGATCTAGGTTATTTAAATTTCTGCTAATTGTACGTACTAACGGTACCTCAACAATCTAGAACATTCCCTAGTAAGTCTTACATCTAAACTCCAAATTTCTCCTCAATTAATCATATTCTAAACCTTAAGGGTCTGTCAAGTAGGGTCTAGTTCTATTTATTTAAACCTTACATCCCGTAAGTTGTACTCTTCTCTATTTTTAGCTTACTTCAACCTATCACACAATTATCATCTCCACAATTTTATTTCTACCCTACATCCCCACTCTAATATTCTTCATTCCTTTAATTATCGAAATAAAACTATATCTAGAACAACTAATTGTTGGCCGTTATCCTCGTCTTTGTTCTGGACAATTATCCTCGATGTAACCCTATTCTTATCCCTACCAGGTCTTGGGTACTCCTTGACGTAGTGACTAATCACTCCACATCTAAAGCATCTTTCTGTGCCTAATCAACATTTGCCATAGTGTTCCTTCTGGCATTCAGGACACAGAGGTCTCTGAGAAGTTCCTTGTACACACTTTCGGCGGCTTTGTTTGATTTCTTCCTTGCCCACCCTCTTCGTGTCGTGGTTATTGGGAGTAAATAGTCCTTGGATCATAGGGTTTTCTCGGTTCGTCAACATCTTAAGCTGACGAGATTGTCTATCTATAAGCTGCGCTTGTCGGTCAATGAGTTGGGATTATTGGGCAATGAAATCCTTAAGGTGATTTATCGTATCGTCTCGGTTGTCTCGATCATTCCCTCGACGCACCATGTGACGACCCCGACCCGGCCAGGGCCGCCATGGAAAGACCATAACGTAATCTTAACTTAAATCCACTAAATAGCTCGCGTAAAATTTTTCTTTTCATTTCACTCGTAACGTTTCGACTTCTAAACCACTAAATCGAAGTCTCGGATTATTGAAATCCCTTAAAATCATTCGTTTAAAACAAATACTAAAACAATTAAAACTTAAAACAATTAAATCAATTAAAACTATTAACTAATTAAAATTAAACTTAAAATAAAAGAAAACATTCTATGGCGATCAGTCGCCCAAAAAGGGGCGACTGATCGCCCTTCGGCGATTGCAACAGGCGACCAGTCGCCTGTTGCAAATTGCCTGTTGCGACTGATCGCCACAGTTTGTGGAGATCAGTCGCCACGCTCTCTGGATTTCTCCAGAGAGCGGCGACCAACAATCGCCTCCCTGCGATTTCCAGGCAGGGAGAGGCGATTGATCACCTCCAAGAGGCGATCAATCGCCATGCTCTCTGGAATTTCTCCAGAGAGCACAGCTCCTTCATCCCTTCTTTCTTTCTTCCTTCCTCGCCCTGTACTTCTCATTCACAACACTCTTCTCCTTTCTCACTACTTCTTCACACAATCCTTACATACATCTCACAAAATACACTCCCCACATGAACTTTATCCAAACACTCAAAACGTGCACAATTCACTTTTAAACATAATCAAATTTCATAAAGACTGACTGCATGGATCGCTCTAAAACCGTGCGTATCCATACAGTCATAAATCACCTAAAATCATCAAATAAAACCCAATCAAATCATCAACACAAACATCGAACATAAACATGAAATTTCCTTAAAACATCACCAAAGACATACATTATCAAATCATTCAAATAGCACTACTTCAAGCCTACATCCACTATAAATTTTCTAAGTAATAAACCTAACTATACACCCTAAAACCCATAATCTTTTTAACCAACAAAAACTAACTCACATCACTTTACCACAAAACAATTCGGGCGCACCATCGGACCATCAAGCCGAACCAAAACACACCCCGTCGCCACGAGCACAATCCGTCGACCGCCTATTCCTTGTCATCGAGAGAAACTCTCACCTTCACACCTGTCACCTACATCATACAACATAAACATTAAGCCTAATGCTTAGCAAGGGAATGCACTATAGATGACGTATGCATGAATGCATGACTTTTCATAAAACATGTTCATTTACTTGTTCTTATTCTTTTTCATTTTTGTTAACATGGATTAAGGTGGGGATCTTGCTAGGGAGTAGGCCAAGTGCGTGTACATAGTCCTTTCGGCCGTATTCATAGTCCATCGCGTGGAAGTGACATTGGTTTTGTTGTTATGGCCATACTGTCCCAACCCACACTTAATCGTTACTTTTCCTTTACATAATTCATGCATGGAGACATTTCATATGACTTTTGAGCAAAACATGATGCATGAGGAATCTACGTACACATATCATCAAAACATATCATCGAACAATTCACATTTTACATGGACATACACTGCTCGCAACAAACTTCACAACCAACTAATAAATAACATCCTAGGCTACCCGATTCATTAAACCTGACAATCAGAAAATCATCATCAACACACAAAAGCCTAACGTTGACACGATGTAGGGCCTTAAGGGCCGGAAACCTAGCACCCACTTACCTGGCGTCTGTAGCAAGCCGTGCACCGTCCGTAAAGTCGTCTCGACCTAAAGCATTTCACAATTAAGGACATTAAAATCGATCCTAATTAAATGAATTCTAAACTTAAATTAAGCTTCTAGCCAAAGCTATTTTCTCCTAAAACTTCTATTTTCTCCATTCGAGCATTTCATCGAGCACGTGGTGCTCACAAAATGCCAAACTCCATTAATGGAGATTCTTACAACCTTCAACAACCAAAAATCTAACCTAAATCCGTCAATAACCACAATCTCACATAACTATCGTCAATAGTCGTAAATACATCATCAAATGGCACTAATTTAAACATCCTAACGATTTCTAACCAAAAACGTAAATTTACACAAACCCTAAATCAATAAAACCTAACGAATAACAACCCTAAACCGAAAACTAAACGTGTCTAGAGCTTAGGGCTTACCTAGAGGATCGATTAGAGAAGAAAGTCGAAGAGGAAATCGTCGGAAGGGGAGTGTTGATTGGCGTTGAAGGAAGCGGCCGTGGGGGAGAAAATGTCGCCAAGGGAGGGGGGGAAAACCCCTTTTTCGTTGTCATGAGATGGAGAAACAGAGAGGGGAGGGGGGAAGGTTTTATTTAATTTAACACAATTTACTCTCTAAATTACACAAACGCCCTTCCCTCAATTCTTTAGTTTAACTCGATGTTTCGTCTCTCGATTTAGTTTCTTCAAAATTTGTTTATTCCTCCAAATATTCCAACTTATTTCTAGGCTTCTAACAAAACTCTCCGTTTGTAAAACGGACTTAATTTACTATTTTTATGACTTAAAACACTATAGGCGGAAAACTGTAACTCGGCGTTACACTATCGATTTAAATTTCTAAAAATTTACTTATTCTTCTAAAAATCCCCATGAACTCCTAGGGCCCTAATAAAACTATCCGCTCACAAAACGAGCTTATATTTCTTATTTATGAAAGTACCCCTAGAGCGGAAACCCAAAAAATCTGGGTGTTACACACCATATTTATAAATAACTCCTATAAAAGTTAAAACAAATAATCCTAAGAAACTAAATTCAAAGAAAGCAATAAACATACTTACAGTTGATGAAGGATGTCCGCGTAGTGGCTGTGGAGTCGAGCAGTCTACAGAACCGTTTTTAAAACCCGGGGGCTCTGATACCATAATTGTAACGACCCTCATACTATTCCTAATTTCCCGTACAAAATTCTTCTTTTTCTTTTATACTTTGCGTTTAAGTGGAAAACAATTTAATAAAACGTTTAAAACAATTACAAAACAATTATTTAAACCAACACGTACACAAACACCTACAAAATACAACCTCACCATTTGGCTAACACGATTCTATCTATACCACAAATTCTATCCACATCACAATCATACACTTCACAATACAACTTAATTTCAAACCACCAATACTCCTACCTCTCCATAATCTCGCTCAAAACAACTCGTGACATATTTAAACAGAACACATTTCCATGAAAACAAGCTGTGTGGTTCCGTTTAAAAGTTTAACATTTCCTCCTGCTTCAAAGAAAATACCAAGCAGGTCCATATCATTCGAATAACTGATTTAACAAAACGCTTTATAAAACAGTTTGCCAAAACATCTGTATATAAATCTATCAGCTAACCAGAACCAAAAATCCTAATATGTTCAACTATACAGTTTCATCTAACTAACCCATCATTTACCCAAAGCATCTCTATACCTTTAATTACATCCCCACGGGTCATAATGCGCACCGACTGCACAGCACACTCCCACGGGCCATCTTTCTTCAACTGATCATTTCTCGGGTGCAGGAATCTGGTAGTCACCTGTATCGGGATCACCTACACCATACAGACACCTATGAGATAAAATCTCAGTAAATCCTACGTAAATGCAGATGCGTGCAGTGCATATGGAGTTCAGAAATCATGCATAACATACAGAGCGTCGCAGACAGAATATCACCGAGATCTCATTCCCCTAACCGAAGGGGGCCCATCCAGCGGTCGGACTACCCCGTGCAGTTAGAGGAGGGGGGTACACGCTTACAACACATACAGCCGTGCCTGAGCCCCACCTCGCGTGACCAGATAACAGATTACGTTCATTAATTACATTACATGAGATGTGGTATTGGTCAGACCCTTAATCGGTCCACACAATAGATCGATAGCCCCCAATCTCTGGGCCACATCGGTTTTCTGAAAAACATCGTGCGGAAATTCATTTTCATGCTTAGTTGAAATACGTGATGCATGAACAGATATGAGCATAAATAAACAACCAACATTCATAACATCAAGACGAATAAAAGCATAACCTAATAAGCGACTAACCTAACTACCCAACCAAAGCAATTTAAAACAAACAATCCACTAAGATCCTCGACGCGACATCGAAGTACGGTGTAGGCCAATCGGCCAGAGTAAGTCACGAGAACTTGCCTGTCGTCCGTAGCTCGCTGGGGATGCTAGGTTACCTGTCCATCTATGGCTCAACCTACAAAAAATATTCAAACTTTATTAAACTCAAGGTTAAAATCACTAATTACTCTCAAACAACTATTTCTTTCCTAATCCAACTAAAACCTAACTAAACAGGCCACTAATTTGGGTTCGGTAAAACCGACCCAAAACTTTGAACGCGCGTAACTTTCGCGTCGGTTATTGGAATCGAACGATTCTAGCGGCCACGTACTCCTCTAATAACCTATTTTAAACTACCAAAAGGAATTCTAAAACAAATAACCCTAGCAAGGTCAAAATTGGCAAAACCCAAACTGCCCCCCTTAATTAGAAAATTCCCTTTTCTGGTTTTTCATCGAACCTCCTCCATTTCCACACCAATCGACCACCCACACCTTCAATTAGCATAATCTAATCAATTCCAAGACTTTACATAGGAAAACCCGAATTCCCCAATTTGAAGCCCTCGGTTTTTCCTTCAATCCGAGCTCTCTTTTGCCAGGAGACCTTCGCCGGCCTTAAGCTCGGCCATTCACCGTCGAGAACGGCCAAAAGCGGCCGGTGACCGGAGCTCAATGCAGCTCGTCACCCACGGCCACAAATCGAGCGAGAAACAGGGGAAAAACTCACCGGTTTTTGATCGGGTCTGGCGCGGAAAAGCCGAACCGAGCACTGGCTTCAGCTCGCCGGAGTTTGCTCGTATGAACGGTGACCGGAATCGCGTGGTCGCTAGAGGGACGTCGCTCGGCTCACTCAGTCGCTTTCGGGTGCTCGGGCCGAAGTGAAGAAGCAGAATGGCTTCGCGAGAAGCCATTCTGTTTTAATTAAAAATAAGATTTTAATTTTAATTTTATTTCTTTATTTATTTTATTAGTTTATTTATTTATTTTAACTAATTACTAAATCTCCCTCATGTAAAAGCTACGTACGTCATATAAATCTTTCCGGGTGTTACAAATGCTGTGGACACCACTTCATTGAATGACAACCTTTTAATACCACAAAATTTGACTCCTATGTAAATTTCCGGCTTTAGTCCATGCACTAATTGAAACACCTTATCCTCATTCTTGTGAACAAAATGTCCAGCAAACCTGGACAAGTACTCGAATTGCCTACTGTACTCAGCCACAGACCATGTCTGGTTCAAGTTCAGAAACTCCAACTTCTTTGCGGCCTGGACTGTGCTGTTAAAATATTTCTCATAGAAATTCTCCTTGAACTGTGACCAAGACATAGCCAGAACATCAGTGGTGGTCTCTATTGTTTCCCACCAAAGTTGAGCGTCCCCAGCCAAATGGAACGTTGCCAGAGTGACTTTGTCTCCTTCACCAACATTGGTACACATGAACATACTCTCAATCTTCCTGAGCCACTCCTCAGCAACAATCGGGTTGGACGACTTTCCATCAAACGTGGGCTGCTGTAGCCTCTGGAATCTGTCTCCTGAATGCTCATTGCTGGAACCCGAGTTGACACTTTCTTGTACATCCACCGATAGACTACATCCACCGATAGACTACATCCACCGATAGACTACATCCACCGATAGACTACATCCACCGATAGACTACATCCACCGATAGACTACATCCACCGATAGACTACATCCACCGATAGACTACATCCACCGATAGACTACATCCACCGATAGACTACATCCACCGATAGACTACATCCACCGATAGACTACATCCACCGATAGACTACATCCACCGATAGACTACATCCACCGATAGACTACATCCACCGATAGACTACATCCACCGATAGACTACATCCACCGATAGACTACATCCACCGATAGACTACATCCACCGATAGACTACATCCACCGATAGACTACATCCACCGATAGACTACATCCACCGATAGACTACATCCACCGATAGACTACATCCACCGATAGACTACATCCACCGATAGACTACATCCACCGATAGACTACATCCACCGATAGACTACATCCACCGATAGACTACATCCACCGATAGACTACATCCACCGATAGACTACATCCACCGATAGACTACATCCACCGATAGACTACATCCACCGATAGACTACATCCACCGATAGACTACATCCACCGATAGACTACATCCACCGATAGACTACATCCACCGATAGACTACATCCACCGATAGACTACATCCACCGATAGACTACATCCACCGATAGACTACATCCACCGATAGACTACATCCACCGATAGACTACATCCACCGATAGACTACATCCACCGATAGACTACATCCACCGATAGACTACATCCACCGATAGACTACATCCACCGATAGACTACATCCACCGATAGACTACATCCACCGATAGACTACATCCACCGATAGACTACATCCACCGATAGACTACATCCACCGATAGACTACATCCACCGATAGACTACATCCACCGATAGACTACATCCACCGATAGACTACATCCACCGATAGACTACATCCACCGATAGACTACATCCACCGATAGACTACATCCACCGATAGACTACATCCACCGATAGACTACATCCACCGATAGACTACATCCACCGATAGACTACATCCACCGATAGACTACATCCACCGATAGACTACATCCACCGATAGACTACATCCACCGATAGACTACATCCACCGATAGACTACATCCACCGATAGACTACATCCACCGATAGACTACATCCACCGATAGACTACATCCACCGATAGACTACATCCACCGATAGACTACATCCACCGATAGACTACATCCACCGATAGACTACATCCACCGATAGACTACATCCACCGATAGACTACATCCACCGATAGACTACATCCACCGATAGACTACATCCACCGATAGACTACATCCACCGATAGACTACATCCACCGATAGACTACATCCACCGATAGACTACATCCACCGATAGACTACATCCACCGATAGACTACATCCACCGATAGACTACATCCACCGATAGACTACATCCACCGATAGACTACATCCACCGATAGACTACATCCACCGATAGACTACATCCACCGATAGACTACATCCACCGATAGACTACATCCACCGATAGACTACATCCACCGATAGACTACATCCACCGATAGACTACATCCACCGATAGACTACATCCACCGATAGACTACATCCACCGATAGACTACATCCACCGATAGACTACATCCACCGATAGACTACATCCACCGATAGACTACATCCACCGATAGACTACATCCACCGATAGACTACATCCACCGATAGACTACATCCACCGATAGACTACATCCACCGATAGACTACATCCACCGATAGACTACATCCACCGATAGACTACATCCACCGATAGACTACATCCACCGATAGACTACATCCACCGATAGACTACATCCACCGATAGACTACATCCACCGATAGACTACATCCACCGATAGACTACATCCACCGATAGACTACATCCACCGATAGACTACATCCACCGATAGACTACATCCACCGATAGACTACATCCACCGATAGACTACATCCACCGATAGACTACATCCACCGATAGACTACATCCACCGATAGACTACATCCACCGATAGACTACATCCACCGATAGACTACATCCACCGATAGACTACATCCACCGATAGACTACATCCACCGATAGACTACATCCACCGATAGACTACATCCACCGATAGACTACATCCACCGATAGACTACATCCACCGATAGACTACATCCACCGATAGACTACATCCACCGATAGACTACATCCACCGATAGACTACATCCACCGATAGACTACATCCACCGATAGACTACATCCACCGATAGACTACATCCACCGATAGACTACATCCACCGATAGACTACATCCACCGATAGACTACATCCACCGATAGACTACATCCACCGATAGACTACATCCACCGATAGACTACATCCACCGATAGACTACATCCACCGATAGACTACATCCACCGATAGACTACATCCACCGATAGACTACATCCACCGATAGACTACATCCACCGATAGACTACATCCACCGATAGACTACATCCACCGATAGACTACATCCACCGATAGACTACATCCACCGATAGACTACATCCACCGATAGACTACATCCACCGATAGACTACATCCACCGATAGACTACATCCACCGATAGACTACATCCACCGATAGACTACATCCACCGATAGACTACATCCACCGATAGACTACATCCACCGATAGACTACATCCACCGATAGACTACATCCACCGATCACAAAACGACAAAATCTATCACTCACATCCATCCGTCACAAACCAAAAGCTCATTCTCAGTCTACCGACATTAACAACAAAGCAATTACTCACCTCTCCGATCACTAACGATAAATCTATTACTCACATCTACCGATAGACTACATCCACCGATAGACAACATCCACCGGTGAATAGTAACATTCTACATCCACCAAGAGACTACATCCACTGATAGACAACATCCACCAGTTAATAGTAACACTCTACATCCACCGATAGACTACATCCACCGATAGACAACATCCACCAGTGAACAGTAATACTCTACATCCACCGATAGACTACATCAACCGATAGACAACATCCACCGGTGAACAGTAACACTCTAAACAAACGGACAACTCTGTCTACTAAAAGAACTTGTTAATTTTTAACAGTAGCTATTCAAAACAACATAAATCCACAACTTTATAAATCCAGAATAACAATCTATAACTAAAATAAAATCGTGTTTTCATAATCAAAAAAGCTCCAAAATTATTAAAAACATTAAACTCCTGTTGTCATTAACATACTCAACATACTAAAACTGAACCATTGTCAACTAGACTTTCACACCTACTGACATTAGCTAAACCGCTCCATCAGATTGCCAAGTCGAGGTATAGGTGTGCTCCATCAACTGCTCCTAGTCTTCATAAATTCAGAGAATTCTCCAGTAGTTACCTCAGCACCTACATCACAAAACTCATCTATTAGCCTAATGCTAAATAAGGAGAGCAATGATGAAATGATAAGCTGAAACATAAATCCTAGTTATGCAGTTTCTACTTTCACATCTCAGTTGCATTCACATTCTTTCTCTGATCTGATCCCTTGGTTCCATTGGGAGTTGGATCAATTTTCCCAAAGTCATACTTCCTCTTCATCGATTAAGGGGTGGATTAGTTCCCTTAACAGCTAATCTGATCCTATATTCCATTGGGAAACGGATCAATTTCCCAAAGTCATACATCCTCTTCATCGATTAAGGGGCAGATTAGTTCCTTTAACCGTTGGTCTATTACAATATGTTCATGCCTTACCATGTCATTACATGTAAATTCATTTTCGTGTTCTTTCCAAAAACATGATACATGACATACAGAAAACATTCAAACAAGCATAAACCTACTGTTTTGTGATGTAGACCCGAAGGCACACACATACTCTACTTACCTGGTCTCCTGAAAAACTTGATTAAAATCTACCTCGGGAGTTTGCTCAAACCTAAAACCATAAACCGAGTATTAATTAAATCTTCACTAAACTTCATTCTAACCATCTAGAAATCTAAGGAAACTAATTTGGGAGTTCTATTCATTGAGTATTCCCGATTTGCCCCAAACCCAAACTAACTCTCACTTACAGCATTCTCAAAACTCGCATTTAAAATCCCCTCTAACATCGATAGTTACAATGTAGCAAGAAATTGAAGTAGAACTCACCTAGCTTGGAGAAAATGGGAGAGAAAATCACCGAGAGAAACTCTGCTTAGCTGAACCAAATACCGAGAAAGGAAAATGAGAAAAAGTGGCGGCTAAACCTTCATTAAACCTTCCATTTATAACACTACTTCACAATTACTCAAATACCCTTGGCTAACCAACTTTAACCTATTTAACCAACCAATCAAATTCACTAAAATTCCATAAAGATAAAAGTTACAAAATGACGTTATTAATTAAATAAGGTGGACAATACCGGTTGCTACATTATGACATTAACTTCCTTGACATTCTGAGAAGATTTGTCTAAGGTTTCGGCCATGTGGAGTTTCTTTGGGTTTGGTCGAGCCTGAGATGGAAATTTGTTGCGCTCCTGAATGGCTAATGAACGGGTCAACTTTGTGATTTGACTCTTGATGTCCTTGTTGTCTTTCACCAATTGGTTGAGGACAGATTCAAACTTGTTGTTCGTCGTGAATTGTGCATCTATGAATTTTTTCAAAGCATCCTCGAGTGAGCTCCTCGATGGTTGGGCACTGTATTGTGGTGCCGAGTGTGCTCATGGTGGATTAGCCTGTTGGTCAGGTTTCCATTGGCCCCCAGATGATTGTACTTGTTGATGGGAGTCTCTTCAGCTAAAGTTTGCGTGGTTCAGCCCGCTAGGATTGTAGGAACTAGAGTAGGGTGAATAAGGGTTCGTGTAATTCCCTAGGGCGTTACATTGTTGCTCATAAATCCCCCTTATCTCTCCGTAACTGGCACAGTCTTGAGCATGATGATCCATTCCCCCACAGAAAAAGCAGACATCATTAACCTCTGCCTTGGTGACCGTATGGATTGCCTTACCACTTTGGGACTTGAGGACTTCGAGCTGCTTGGTTAAAGCTTCGACTTGCGCTTTTAGATTGTCTTCTTCCTTAAGTTGATAGATTCCAACTAGTCGGGACCTACTGGTACTTTTGATAGCACTCGGTCCACTTCAAGTGTGAGAGTTTTTAGCTAGATCATTCAAGTACTTGATGGCTTCGTCAAGGTCCTTGTGAAGGAATTCCACATTGCGCATCATCTCGACAAATTGGCGATAACGTACTGTAAGTCAGTTATAGAAATAGTTAACGAGACGCCAACTTTCATAACCGTGATGGGGACAAGAATTCAACAGATCTTTAAGCCTATCCCAAGCTTGGGTTAAGGTTTCACTTTCCTTTTGATAGAAAGAATATGTCGTTTGAGACCATTGGTTTTGTGATGACCCGAATCTGTAAGTCCCGAATCTGTACTGGTACGATGGCTGCACGAACCGGAACCCGGATGGCGATACGTCCGCGCGGGCGAGCCGGAAGGTGACAGGTCGTAAAGAGGGGGTCGTCACAATCCCACAACGCTTAGGGAAGTATATGGAAATGAAACATACGTAAAGAGACCCTCCCAACATAGTAAGACGCGTTTTGGAGCACAATTGGCAACGGATCCCATAAGAACTCCGAAGTTAAAAGTGCTTCGGCGAGAGCAATTCCAGGTTGGGTGATCTTCTGGGAAGTTCTCGCCAAACAAAGCCGTGAGGGGAGGATATTGGGCTAAGGCCCAATCCCCAGAGCAGACAATATCTTGCTGGGAATCGGGGTCGTTACAAATGGTATCAAAGCCTGTACCCAACCGGAATTGTGGCCAACGAGGACGTTGGGCCCCCAAGGGGGGGTGATTGTGATGACCCGAATCTGTAAGTCCCGAATCTGTACTGGTACGATGGCTGCACGAACCGGAACCCGGATGGCGATACGTCCGCGCGGGCGAGCCGGAAGGTGACAGGTCGTAAAGAGGGGGTCGTCACAATCCCACAGCGCTTGGGGAAGTATATGGAAATGAAACATATGTAAAGAGACCCTCCCAACATAGTAAGACGCGTTTTGGAGCACAATTGGCAACGGATCCCATAAGAACTCCGAAGTTAAAAGTGCTTCGGCGAGAGCAATTCCAGGTTGGGTGACCTTCTGGGAAGTTCTCGCCAAACAAAGCCGTGAGGGGAGGATATTGGACTAAGGCCCAATCCCCAGAGCGGACAATATCTTGCTGGGAATCGGGGTCGTTACAAATTGTATCAGAGCCTGTACCCAACCGGAATTGTGGCCAACGAGGACGTTGGGCCCCCAAGGGGGGGTGATTGTGATGACCCGAATCTGTAAGTCCCGAATCTGTACTGGTACGATGGCTGCACGAACCGGAACCCGGATGGCGATACGTCCGCGCGGGCGAGCCGGAAGGTGACAGGTCGTAAAGAGGGGGTCGTCACAATCCCACAGCGCTTGGGGAAGTATATGGAAATGAAACATATGTAAAGAGACCCTCCCAACATAGTAAGACGCGTTTTGGAGCACAATTGGCAACGGATCCCATAAGAACTCCGAAGTTAAAAGTGCTTCGGCGAGAGCAATTCCAGGTTGGGTGACCTTCTGGGAAGTTCTCGCCAAACAAAGCCGTGAGGGGAGGATATTGGACTAAGGCCCAATCCCCAGAGCGGACAATATCTTGCTGGGAATCGGGGTCGTTACAAATTGTATCAGAGCCTGTACTCAACCAGAAATGTGGCCAACGTGGACGTTGGGCCCCCGAGGGGGGGTGATTGTAATGACCCGGATGTGTACGTATGGTACGATGGCTGCACGAACCGGAACCTGGATGGTGGTACGTCCGCGCGGGCGAGCCGGAAGGTGACAGGTCGTAAAGAAGGGGTCGTCACAATCCCACATCGCTTGGGGAAATATATGGAAATGAAACATATGTAAAGAGACCCTCCCAAGATAGCAAGACGCGTTTTGGAGCACAATTGACAACGGATCCCATAAGAACTCCGAAGTTAAAAGTGCTTCGGCGAGAGCAATTCCAGGTTGGGTGACCTTCCGGGAAGTTCTCGCCAAACAAAGCCGTGAGGGGAGGATATTGGGCTACGGCCCAATCCCCAGAGCGGACAATATCTTGCTGGGAAAAGGGGTCGTTACAAATGGTATCAGAGCCTGTACCCAACCGGAATTGGGCCCCCGAGGACGTTGGGCCCCCGAGGGGGGGTGATTGTGATGACCCGAAAGTGAACGTATGTGTACGACTGCGGGGCAAACCTCAGGTTGCGGGGCAAACCTCGGGACCTAAGCCGAGTGTAGGCGAATCCCGGACTCGAGTATAGGCGAATCCCGGGTCGTAAAGAGGGGGTCGTCACAATCTCACATCGCTTGGGGAAGTATATGGAAATGAAACATATGTAAAGAGACCCTCCCAACATAGCAAGACGCGTTTTGGAGCACAATTGGCAACGGATCCCATAAAAACTCCGAAGTTAAAAGTGCTTCGGCGAGAGCAATTCCAGGTTGGGTGACCTTCCGGGAAGTTCTCGCCAAACAAAGCCGTGAGGGGAGGATACTGGGTTACGGCCCAATCCCCAGAGCGGACAATATCTTGCTGGGAAACGGGGTCGTTACAAATGGTATCAGAGCCTGTACCCAACCGGAATTGTGGCCAACGAGGACGTTGGGCCCTCAAGGGGGGGTGATTGTGATGACCCGAATCTGTAAGTCCCGAATCTGTACTGGTACGATGGCTGCACGAACCGGAACCGGATGGCGATACGTCCGCGCGGGGCGAGCCGGAAGGTGACAGGTCCGTAAAGAGGGGGTCGTCACAATCCCACAGCGCTTGGGGAAGTATATGGAAATGAAACATATGTAAAGAGACCCTCCCAACATAGAAAGACGCGTTTTGGAGCACAATTGGCAACGGATCCCATAAGAACTCCGAAGTTAAAAGTGCTTCGGCGAGAGCAATTCCAGGTTGGGTGACCTTCTGGGAAGTTCTCGCCAAACAAAGCCGTGAGGGGAGGATATTGGGCTAAGGCCCAATCCCCAGAGCGGACAATATCTTGCTGGGAATCGGGGTCGTTACAGGTTTTATGGTACATGAAGTATTTGTTGAAGAATGTTGTTGTCATCTCCTCCCATGAACCAATAGACCTATGTCGAAGAGAATATAGCCAGTTTTTTGCCTTATCCTTCAGGGAGAATGGGAAGAACTTCAACCTCATGGAGTTTATGGCATCAGCACAACTATGGAAAGTGGCCACCACCTCCTCGAATTCTCTAATATGTACATATGGATTCTCAGTCTCTAACCCGTGAAGGTTGGCAATAATTGAATCATGCCTTGCTTGAAATCCAATTGTAGCATGTTAGGGAGGAACATGATGCATGATGGGATGGCCGTGCGAGTGGGGTGAAGGTAATCCATTAACCTCCTTTGATTGTTGTCCTCGTGTTGCGACATGGCTCTTAAGTTGTCAATCTCAGGTGCCAAAATTTGGAACGTCAAGAGAACGATGTGATGAGGAAGAATGAGATGAAGAAGGAGGATTGGACGAAGAGGATGGAAGATGAGACGAAGTTTCGCTAGTAAAGTTTTGAATTGGTTTCTTCGCAAAACGTCCTAGTTCATCTCTAAATGGAACCATTCGCCAAAAACTACTAAACAATTAACCTAAATCTATTTAGATTAGGAAAGCGCCTATTAAAAGAAATCTCTAAACCTAGATTTACTATTAAAAAGAGATTACCCAATTAATACATTACATCTAAATAAATTAGGAAATATCTTATTATGATTATAAAACTAAAATCTAATTTAAAAAAAGAAACTAAAAAAATTATGGGAATAAAATCTAATCTTATCAAATAAATTAAAAGATAAAGTCAAAGATATATTCTATTTTAAACAAATGAAAATAAAAGAGATTGTCTTAAGGAAATACAATCTAATAACAAAAATATGTAACAAATTGATTTAAGAGATTTGTTTTTTTTTTTAATTCTAACTTTGCTGGAAATAAAAGAATTGCAAAAGTTTTTTTTTTTAATTACAAAAATTACAACATAAAATAAATAAATACTTACCTCTTGAAGCATTATATTGGTTGACAATCTTGATCGTTACACCTCCCCGACAACGGCACCAAAATTTGATTACGCCCAAATTGTTCACTACTAAGCAGTCAGATGCAGCACGGTTTCAGGCAGTTGATTCCACGAAGAGGTAGCTAAAAGCTTAATCAAGAACGATAAATTAAAATAAATCAAGAGATATGTTAAACCAAAAACAAATAAAAACTGAATTTTATGATTAAAAGGAAGCAATTTAAAAGACATTATTTTTATGTGGAAAATTCAATAACAAAATGGGTAGCGGGGGTTCGAGAATCATTAGTTGTTTAATCGCATCAACTTTAGTTTTGATTTTGCGGTAAAATATGTATTCGAGTGATTTAAATTTAGTTTAAAGAACAATACGATTATTATTATTAGAAATCAAAAATCGACACTATGCTCGTGAACTTATAATGCAGTAAAAAATTATAAATAAAATAATATGATAGATTTGTATGCAAATTACATATGGAAAACATGACTGAAATTATATAAAATTAACATGCAAAGGGGAATATAGAATAATAATGTAACACCGGCATTTTTGGCTGTATAAATTATTCCTTGAGTTATGAAATGGGATTAAATTGCCATTAATGTTATAAATATTTATTGGAATTATGGGACGTTTTGTGGAGAAAAAGGATGTCGAGGAAACCGAACTGACGAACCAAATAACAAATCGATTAGAATCAAATCGACAGAGTTCATGTTGAATTGGATAATGGCATAAAAAACCAAACTAATGTGTAATTAAACAAAACCATTAGTTAGAGATGCATGGAGGGGCAGTTTGGGAAGGAATTAAGGTTGGTGGGAGGGAGCCAATGGTTGGATGCCAAATGTCCAAAACTTGCTGAGAAAACCTACCTCTTATCTTCTCCTCTACGTAAACCTCCATATTCTTCCTCTCCTCTCTGTTTCTCTCTTCCAGGCGACCAACGGCGATTTTAACCTCAACCTTTTTCCCGTTTTCTCCATTTTCTCCACAAAAGGTGTAACACCTAGGTATTTTCTGTAACGCACTTGTGCTTTAAAATAGAAGAGTTAGGATAAATGTTAAGTGTTAAAGCTTTGAGTTTGAGTTTGAAACAAGTGAAGAGTAGAAGAGAAGGTGACAAGTCAAAATAAAAGTGTAATGGTTGAAAATTCAAAGTGTTTGAAAAGTCAAAATTCATGAACCAATAAAAAACCATGTAAATGGAAATGAAAAGTAATTGAAAGTGGTAATTTTGATGAAGTTCTCACGTTGGATTTAAAGAAGGAAAAGGGGGGGTTTGGAATGAAATTTTTAAGGCATCTTTCGATGCAGGCAACTAAGGCATCTTTCGATGCAGGCAACTAAGGCATCTTTCGATGCAGGCAAATAAGGCATCTAACGATGCAGACAAATTTTTAAGGCATCTTTCGATGCAGGCAAATAAGGCACCTTTCGATGCAGGCAACTAAGGCATCTTTCGATGCAGGCAACTAAGGCATCTTTCGATGCAGGCAACTAAGGCATCTTTCGATGCAGGCAACTAAGGCATCTTTCGATGCAGGCAACTAAGGCATCTTTCGATGCAGGCAACTAAGGCATCTTTCGATGCAGGCAACTAAGGCATCTTTCGATGCAGGCAACTAAGGCATCTTTCGATGCAGGCAACTAAGGCATCTTTCGATGCAGGCAACTAAGGCATCTTTCGATGCAGGCAACTAAGGCATCTTTCGATGCAGGCAAATAAGGCACCTTTCGATGCAGGCAAATAAGGCACCTTTCGATGCAGGCAACTAAGGCATCTTTCGATGCAGGCAACTAAGGCATCTTTCGATGCAGGCAACTAAGGCATCTTTCGATGCAGGCAAATAAGGCACCTTTCGATGCAGGCAACTAAGGCATCTTTCGATGCAGGCAACTAAGGCATCTTTCGATGCAGGCAACTAAGGCATCTTTCGATGCAGGCAAATAAGGCACCTTTCGATGCAGGCAACTAAGGCATCTTTCGATGCAGGCAACTAAGGCATCTTTCGATGCAGGCAACTAAGGCATCTTTCGATGCAGGCAACTAAGGCATCTTTCGATGCAGGCAACTAAGGCATCTTTCGATGCAGGCAACTAAGGCATCTTTCGATGCAGGCAACTAAGGCATCTTTCGATGCAGGCAACTAAGGCATCTTTCGATGCAGGCAACTAAGGCATCTTTCGATGCAGGCAAATAAGGCATCTAACGATGCAGACAAATTTTTAAGGCATCTTTCGATGCAGGCAACTAAGGCATCTTTCGATGCAGGCAAATAAGGCACCTTTCGATGCAGGCAACTAAGGCATCTTTCGATGCAGGCAACTAAGGCATCTTTCGATGCAGGCAACTAAGGCATCTTTCGATGCAGGCAAATAAGGCACCTTTCGATGCAGGCAACTAAGGCATCTTTCGATGCAGGCAACTAAGGCATCTTTCGATGCAGGCAACTAAGGCATCTTTCGATGCAGGCAAATAAGGCATCTAACGATGCAGACAAATTTTTAAGGCATCTTTCGATGCAGGCAACTAAGGCATCTTTCGATGCAGGCAACTAAGGCATCTTTCGATGCAGGCAACTAAGGCATCTTTCGATGCAGGCAACTAAGGCATCTTTCGATGCAGGCAACTAAGGCATCTTTCGATGCAGGCAACTAAGGCATCTTTCGATGCAGGCAACTAAGGCATCTTTCGATGCAGGCAACTAAGGCATCTTTCGATGCAGGCAACTAAGGCATCTTTCGATGCAGGCAACTAAGGCATCTTTCGATGCAGGCAACTAAGGCATCTTTCGATGCAGGCAACTAAGGCATCTTTCGATGCAGGCAACTAAGGCATCTTTCGATGCAGGCAAATAAGGCACCTTTCGATGCAGGCAACTAAGGCATCTTTCGATGCAGGCAACTAAGGCATCTTTCGATGCAGGCAACTAAGGCATCTTTCGATGCAGGCAACTAAGGCATCTTTCGATGCAGGCAACTAAGGCATCTTTCGATGCAGGCAACTAAGGCATCTTTCGATGCAGGCAAATAAGGCATCTAACGATGCAGACAAATTTTTAAGGCATCTTTCGATGCAGGCAACTAAGGCATCTTTCGATGCAGGCAACTAAGGCATCTTTCGATGCAGGCAACTAAGGCATCTTTCGATGCAGGCAACTAAGGCATCTTTCGATGCAGGCAACTAAGGCATCTTTCGATGCAGGCAACTAAGGCATCTTTCGATGCAGGCAACTAAGGCATCTTTCGATGCAGGCAACTAAGGCATCTTTCGATGCAGGCAACTAAGGCATCTTTCGATGCAGGCAACTAAGGCATCTTTCGATGCAGGCAACTAAGGCATCTTTCGATGCAGGCAACTAAGGCATCTTTCGATGCAGGCAACTAAGGCATCTTTCGATGCAGGCAAATAAGGCATCTAACGATGCAGACAAATTTTTAAGGCATCTTTCGATGCAGGCAACTAAGGCATCTTTCGATGCAGGCAACTAAGGCATCTTTCGATGCAGGCAACTAAGGCATCTTTCGATGCAGGCAACTAAGGCATCTTTCGATGCAGGCAACTAAGGCATCTTTCGATGCAGGCAACTAAGGCATCTTTCGATGCAGGCAACTAAGGCATCTTTCGATGCAGGCAACTAAGGCATCTTTCGATGCAGGCAACTAAGGCATCTTTCGATGCAGGCAACTAAGGCATCTTTCGATGCAGGCAACTAAGGCATCTTTCGATGCAGGCAACTAAGGCATCTTTCGATGCAGGCAACTAAGGCATCTTTCGATGCAGGCAACTAAGGCATCTTTCGATGCAGGCAACTAAGGCATCTTTCGATGCAGGCAACTAAGGCATCTTTCGATGCAGGCAACTAAGGCATCTTTCGATGCAGGCAACTAAGGCATCTTTCGATGCAGGCAACTAAGGCATCTTTCGATGCAGGCAACTAAGGCATCTTTCGATGCAGGCAACTAAGGCATCTTTCGATGCAGGCAACTAAGGCATCTTTCGATGCAGGCAACTAAGGCATCTTTCGATGCAGGCAACTAAGGCATCTTTCGATGCAGGCAACTAAGGCATCTTTCGATGCAGGCAACTAAGGCATCTTTCGATGCAGGCAACTAAGGCATCTTTCGATGCAGGCAACTAAGGCATCTTTCGATGCAGGCAACTAAGGCATCTTTCGATGCAGGCAACTAAGGCATCTTTCGATGCAGGCAACTAAGGCATCTTTCGATGCAGGCAACTAAGGCATCTTTCGATGCAGGCAACTAAGGCATCTTTCGATGCAGGCAAATAAGGCATCTAACGATGCAGACAAATTTTTAAGGCATCTTTCGATGCAGGCAACTAAGGCATCTTTCGATGCAGGCAAATAAGGCACCTTTCGATGCAGGCAACTAAGGCATCTTTCGATGCAGGCAAATAAGGCATCTAACGATGCAGACAAATTTTTAAGGCATCTTTCGATGCAGGCAACTAAGGCATCTTTCGATGCAGGCAACTAAGGCATCTTTCGATGCAGGCAAATAAGGCATCTAACGATGCAGACAAATTTTTAAGGCATCTTTCGATGCAGGCAAACTTTATAAGTACAACTGAGCGTTAGAAACTGCACGTGATAGGATTGATTCCATTGTGTGTTATTGTATTCATTATCCTACCTTGCTAAGCATTAGGCTTACGTTTTGTGTTCTGTGGGTAGGTGACGAGATTTTTAAGGTGAGATTGATGGGGAGGGTCAGGCTTAGGAGCAGTCGGGGACCTACATGGCAAGCGGTGCAGATAGTTGTCGGGGAGCCTCGGCCTAGGTTTTCGGAGATGTGGGGTTTGTGTTTGGGAATTGGGTATTTTGTGCTCGTTTTGGATAAATTTGAATTGTGTTAATATTTTGTGGTTTTGGAATGGTTGTGGAGATATTTAGATGTTTTATAAATGTATATTTTCAGGTTTTGGGTTTCGAGAATTTTAGGCGTTATGCCGCTTGATTTTTCATAGATTAAACGGCGTCGTTTTTCAATTATTTTACGTTTCGGTTTAAATTTTCCGTTGGTTCTTTTTGGGATTTTTTTACGTGCCAAGGAGTCGGGAGTTGTTGAAAATGCGTGGGGGTAGTTTTGGGTGTTTTGGAGGGGTTAGTGTGAGGAAATTTGAAAAAGAAACATTTTTGGCCGAAAAACACCCGAGGAGGCCCGATCGATCGGGCCCGAGGCGCGATCGTCGGGCATGGGGCGCATAGGCGCGTACGCCCAGTACCCCTTTGAAAAAAAACAGAGAATTTTTTTTTCTTATTTCTACTATGTTTTAACCCGATATTTCTGTCATATTTTAAATGTATTTTGGGCACGCTTTGCAACAAAAGTTGAGGGTTCGAGAAACCCAAAAACCGAGTCAAAAATTTATCAAAAATTATTTAAACGTCGTTTAAATGTGGGTTGAGTTAGCAAAGTACGCACCGAGTCGGGGTGGGTTCGGGGGCGTTACAAAAGGTAATCTTCTAAGCTAGTTAGTAAGTATGGACAAGTTAAACGTTAGTTTTATTGAAGTTTTAGGGTTAATGTCCGATCGTAGCATGATGTAGATCCGTGCATCGCAGAGGTAACACGAACAAAGCTTGCAATTCATGGACAGCAGTAAGTTCATACCCGTAGGTTGGCCCTTAAGGCCCTACATCACGGAGACGCTAGGATTTCACTTCTGTCGGAAGGTTTTGGGTAGATAATTTGGAGTTATATTCCGAGTCGTCTGTTTTTCTCATTTAGGTTCGTTTGTATTATTCTGTTGTCTGCTGTTTTAATTTTAAGCACTGTAAACGTCCATGCATACACGATTTCCCGAAAGTTCATGTAAAAATATTTTCTGTACATGGTTTGAAGTTAAGAAAGATAAAATCTGAATGTAATGTTGTGACAGTCCCAACCTAATCGGGGTGGAGGACCGTCACTCCGAGCATTTCAAAAAGGGGGGACTATTTTTTTTTAATAAACGAGCTGAACTTCTAAAAAACAAACCCTTGAAACTTTACAGAGGGAGAAAACGAGTTCTCTAGATTTGAATGCAAAACGGGATGACAGGAATGGGTGATAAAAATAACAGACAGATACGGACAATTGACATACAGTGGAAAACTTAATAGAATGGAGAACCGAAAACTGGAAGTCGTATCTAACATTCCGACGAGACATATTTTTTTTTGAACTCTAAAGCTTTACACAGTAATATCCTTCTCTGGAATTTAGATGAGAAAGACAGGATGAGCAAGAATAAACAACAAAAGGAAACGGGACAAACAGAAATATAAAAACATAAACTGGAAAATAATAATCTAGAAGGCATACTAGGAGGAGGCTATAGTGAATGACGGGATCGAGTGATGCAGGGAGGAGAAGTAATGTCTAAGATGTTACTCCGGGGCGATGAAGCAAGGGCGGGAAAATGCAGATAAACCGGGGCGGAAGAGGTAAACTCGGTAACAGGGGCGGATAACATAAATAAACCGGGGCGGAAGATGTGGGATGGATGACGTTAGGCTGTAGAAGTGAATTTTAAAAGCAGTGGTGGATGTAATCGAAAGATGTGAGATGGATGACATCAGGCGGAGGATATGCGGATGACGTCAGGCGGTAGAAGTGAATTACAGGCAGAAGTGATGTAACACCCGAATTTTTGGGTTTCCGCTCCAAGGCTATTTTCGTAAATAAGTAAATTAGGTCCGTTTTGCGAGCGGGATGTTTCCTTAGAGCCCTAGAAATTTACGGGAATTTTTAGAGGAATAAGTGAAATTTTAGAAACTCAAATCGAAAAGAGTAATGCTAGAGTTCCCGTTTTACCCTTTTAGTATGTTAATTCGTAAAAATAGCAAAATAAGTCCGTTTTGAGAACGGTGAGTTTTGTTAGAACTCTAAGATTAAATTGGAATATTTGGAGAATTAAGAAAATTGCAGAGAAACCGAATTGATAGACTAATTAAAGAATTAAGCATAAAATTGATGGAGGGGCATTTAAGTAATTTGGTAATTAAAAAAAAGAAAATTATAATTTCATTTATAATTTTATACACAAACTGAATGGCTTCATGAGGAAGCCATTCCCCTGCCCGAGCTCCCGACACCGAGAGAGACGAAGAGCGCGACTCTTCTCCGGCGACCACGCGGCTCCGACCTCCGTTCTGACGAGCAAACGCCGGCGAGCTGAACCAGGGCTCGGTTCGGCCTTCTCCGCGCCAAACCCGACCGAAAACAGTAGAGATTTCTTCCCTGTTTCGTTCTGCTTTTGGCCGTGAATGGTGAGCCAGCTTGGGCTCCGATCTCCGGCCATTTTGGTTAATCTCGGCATCAAATGGCTGGCTTGGAACGGCTATGTCGCCTAGCTGTGTGGTGCCAATTTGGGAACGATGAAACGAAACGAAACGATTATGAACGATGAAACGAAACGAAACGAAACGAAACGATTATGAACGATGAAACGAAACGAAACGATTATGAACGATGAAACGAAACGAAACGAAACGATTATGAACGATGAAACGAAACGAAACGAAACGAAACGATTATGAACGATGAAACGAAACGAAACGATTATGAACGATGAAACGAAACGAAACGATTATGAACGATGAAACGAAACGAAACGAAACGATTATGAACGATGAAACGAAACGAAACGAAACGATTATGAACGATGAAACGAAACGAAACGAAACGATTATGAACGATGAAACGAAACGAAACGATTATGAACGATGAAACGAAACGAAACGATTATGAACGATGAAACGAAACGAAACGAAACGATTATGAACGATGAAACGAAACGAAACGATTATGAACGATGAAACGAAACGAAACGATTATGAACGATGAAACGAAACGAAACGATTATGAACGATGAAACGAAACGAAACGATTATGAACGATGAAACGAAACGAAACGATTATGAACGATGAAACGAAACGAAACGATTATGAACGATGAAACGAAACGAAACGATTATGAACGATGAAACGAAACGAAACGATTATGAACGATGAAACGAAACGAAACGAAACGAAACGAAACGAAACGATTATGAACGATGAAACGAAACGAAACGATTATGAACGATGAAACGAAACGAAACGATTATGAACGATGAAACGAAACGAAACGATTATGAACGATGAAACGAAACGAAACGAAACGATTATGAACGATGAAACGAAACGAAACGATTATGAACGATGAAACGAAACGAAACGATTATGAACGATGAAACGAAACGAAACGATTATGAACGATGAAACGAAACGAAACGATTATGAACGATGAAACGAAACGAAACGAAACGATTATGAACGATGAAACGAAACGAAACGATTATGAACGATGAAACGAAACGAAACGAAACGAAACGAAACGAAACGAAACGAAACGAAACGATTATGAACGATGAAACGAAACGAAACGAAACGAAACGAAACGAAACGATTATGAACGATGAAACGAAACGAAACGATTATGAACGATGAAACGAAACGAAACGATTATGAACGATGAAACGAAACGAAACGAAACGAAACGAAACGAAACGAAACGAAACGAAACGATTATGAACGATGAAACGAAACGAAACGATTATGAACGATGAAACGAAACGAAACGATTATGAACGATGAAACGAAACGAAACGATTATGAACGATGAAACGAAACGAAACGAAACGATTATGAACGATGAAACGAAACGAAACGATTATGAACGATGAAACGAAACGAAACGATTATGAACGATGAAACGAAACGAAACGATTATGAACGATGAAACGAAACGAAACGATTATGAACGATGAAACGAAACGAAACGATTATGAACGATGAAACGAAACGAAACGATTATGAACGATGAAACGAAACGAAACGAAACGATTATGAACGATGAAACGAAACGAAACGATTATGAACGATGAAACGAAACGAAACGATTATGAACGATGAAACGAAACGAAACGATTATGAACGATGAAACGAAACGAAACGATTATGAACGATGAAACGAAACGAAACGAAACGAAACGAAACGATTATGAACGATGAAACGAAACGAAACGATTATGAACGATGAAACGAAACGAAACGATTATGAACGATGAAACGAAACGAAACGATTATGAACGATGAAACGAAACGAAACGATTATGAACGATGAAACGAAACGAAACGATTATGAACGATGAAACGAAACGAAACGATTATGAACGATGAAACGAAACGAAACGATTATGAACGATGAAACGAAACGAAACGATTATGAACGATGAAACGAAACGAAACGATTATGAACGATGAAACGAAACGAAACGATTATGAACGATGAAACGAAACGAAACGATTATGAACGATGAAACGAAACGAAACGAAACGATTATGAACGATGAAACGAAACGAAACGATTATGAACGATGAAACGAAACGAAACGATTATGAACGATGAAACGAAACGAAACGAAACGATTATGAACGATGAAACGAAACGAAACGAAACGATTATGAACGATGAAACGAAACGAAACGAAACGAAACGAAACGATTATGAACGATGAAACGAAACGAAACGAAACGAAACGAAACGAAACGATTATGAACGATGAAACGAAACGAAACGATTATGAACGATGAAACGAAACGAAACGATTATGAACGATGAAACGAAACGAAACGAAACGAAACGATTATGAACGATGAAACGAAACGAAACGATTATGAACGATGAAACGAAACGAAACGAAACGAAACGATTATGAACGATGAAACGAAACGAAACGATTATGAACGATGAAACGAAACGAAACGATTATGAACGATGAAACGAAACGAAACGATTATGAACGATGAAACGAAACGAAACGATTATGAACGATGAAACGAAACGAAACGAAACGATTATGAACGATGAAACGAAACGAAACGATTATGAACGATGAAACGAAACGAAACGATTATGAACGATGAAACGAAACGAAACGAAACGATTATGAACGATGAAACGAAACGAAACGATTATGAACGATGAAACGAAACGAAACGAAACGAAACGAAACGATTATGAACGATGAAACGAAACGAAACGATTATGAACGATGAAACGAAACGAAACGAAACGAAACGAAACGATTATGAACGATGAAACGAAACGAAACGATTATGAACGATGAAACGAAACGAAACGAAACGATTATGAACGATGAAACGAAACGAAACGAAACGATTATGAACGATGAAACGAAACGAAACGATTATGAACGATGAAACGAAACGAAACGAAACGAAACGATTATGAACGATGAAACGAAACGAAACGATTATGAACGATGAAACGAAACGAAACGATTATGAACGATGAAACGAAACGAAACGATTATGAACGATGAAACGAAACGAAACGAAACGATTATGAACGATGAAACGAAACGAAACGAAACGAAACGATTATGAACGATGAAACGAAACGAAACGATTATGAACGATGAAACGAAACGAAACGAAACGAAACGAAACGATTATGAACGATGAAACGAAACGAAACGATTATGAACGATGAAACGAAACGAAACGATTATGAACGATGAAACGAAACGAAACGAAACGAAACGATTATGAACGATGAAACGAAACGAAACGATTATGAACGAAACGAACGAAACGATTATGTACGATGAAATGAAACGAAACGAAACGATTATGAACGATGAAACGAAACGAAACGATTATGAACGATGAAACGAAACGAAACGATTATGTACTATGAAACGAAATGAGACGTTTATGTATGATTGAAACGATAGAAACTGCATATGTTAGGTTAATGTTTAAATTCATATTGTCACTACTTGCTAAGCATTAGGCTTATAGTGTGAGTTCTGTGATGTAGGTGCAGAAGAACAGGTACGGTGAGATTTTCATGAGCATGCTAGGATCATGGACGCAGTTGGAGGAGTACGACCATGGTGGCAACCCGGCAATATTGTTAGGGCGATTCCGACCGTGGTTAGTAGGTGTCTGTGGCTAGTATGTGGACGTGTCTGTTTTGGGTATGTTTACGTGTCGTTTTGATTAAGAAAGAGAATGAAAATGTTTAAGTATGTGGATCGGATGATTTGATAGAAAAACGTATGAAAGGTTAAGTTTTGATGTAAATGTAGTAGAAGTAGAAAGAGAATGAAAATGTTTAAGTACGTGGATCGGATGATTTGATAGAAAAACGTATGAAAGTAGAGTCTTTGATGTGTATGATGCGGTAGTAGAATGTCTAAGATGTGAAGTCTTTATTTTTGGAGAATATACGGGAACTGTTTGGGTATTTCTAACTGTTTGGTCGTTTTTAAAACAGGTAAGGATACGCTCGATTTTTAGAGCGATCCACGCAGTTTGTTTTCTTGAAAGTATAGGTTATATTAGTGTTTTGTTTTAACTGATTTTACTTTAATGGTTTTAGTCTAGTTTTAAATGTTTTAAAAGTCGAAATGTTTTACGCTAAAAAAATGTTTAAGTCAAAGTTAGACCTTAAAGGTTGTTAGAGGTTGGTTAATTGTCTAAGTCAGTTTTCTTTTAAAGTGACAAGTAAAAATGAAAAAAAAATTTATGTGAATACACGAGGGCTTAGGTAAAGGTTATGTCAAAGTAAAGTCAAGTCCTGTGACGGCCCTACGGGGTTGGGGTCGTGACAAGTGAACTATACTGTTCACCGGTAGAAGTGAACTATACTGTTCACCAGTAGAAGTGAACTACTGGCAGAAGTGAACTATACTGTTCACCGGTAGAAGTGATTTTAAAAAGGCAGCGGTAGATGTAACTTTAAAACAACGGTGGTTGTG
Source organism: Begonia masoniana (assembly GCA_022432975.1). Lineage (NCBI taxonomy): Eukaryota > Viridiplantae > Streptophyta > Magnoliopsida > Cucurbitales > Begoniaceae > Begonia > Begonia masoniana. The sequence goes on along the minus strand of CM039509.1, from coordinate 26,937,819 downwards.
ATTTTTAAAGTAGAATTTGACAACTTTTAACAGGAAGAAATGTGAATGGGGAGCATAAAAACAGAAGGCATAAAAGTTTCAAATTCTCAAAAACCGATTCAGAACATGATTTTTGGACATAACAGAAAACATGACATAAGTTTAAGAAAATCAATCTGCATGGATAGCTCTAAAACCAGAGACCACCCATGCATGAACTAATCAGAGGAAACTCAGCGCAGTTCCAGAGTATTTCAAAATATATGGTTACAACTGTCAAATACAGAGGTTTTAGACATCAATACAGATTCCATACATCGTTTTAAAAAGAACACAAAAGTTGTACAGAACTGAACCTACACTTCAAATGTTTTTAAAAACTTCAAAAGATGTTATAGAACTTGACATAACTTCAGAAAATACATTCTCACAGAGTTAACTCTTGTCTGACTGCAACAACCAAACCCCATGAGCTCAATCTGCCAACTACATCAAATCATCATCTTGAGGCACAAAGTCCTCATCTGGGGGATCCATACCTACAACAAGGAGTTCAACTATGAGCCTAAAGCTCAGTAAGAACATATAAAAATATAGTGATGCATATGCTATGCATGAACTTTCAGAAAACGGTAACAGTGTAGTACATTACGTTTCACTGGCAGAAGGGTATAAGTGGGGTTTATAAGAGAACAGGCGTGACAGAAGTGCACTATTAGGCACTAGCAGAGAAACGATACAGAAATACAGAACAGAACACCAGTCTCCGTCCCACACTTAACCAATACATTACATTCAGATTTTTATCTTTCTTAGCTTCAAACCGTGTACAGAAAACATTTTTGCATGAACTTTCGGGAAAATCGTGTATGCATGGACGTTTACAGTGCTTAAAATTAAAACAGCAGACAACAGAAATAACACAAAAGAAACTAAAGAGAAAAAATAGACGTCTCGGAATATAACTCCAACTTATTTACCCGAAACCTCCCGACAGAAGTAAAATCCTAAAGTCCTAGTGATGTAGGGCCTTCAGAGCCAACCTACGAGTATGAACTTACCTGGTGTCCGAAAAGCAGCAAGCTTTACTCATGAAACCACGGTGATGCACGAACCCATGACGTGCACAAAAAAGAAAATTAACAAGCTGCAAATGCTAACTAATAACTTAGTAGAATAAGCTTGAAACTCCATTCAAACCTTTAGAAAACAAACTAGCGTGTTTTCATATAAAAATAGTGAGTTCACTCTAAATTATCGTAACCTCAAACTCTAACAAAACTCACATTTTAACTTATTCAAATTCGTTAGTTTTAGCAGATGTTTACCTTTGGCAGAGAAACAGAAGAAAACTGAGGAGATTGAAGGAGCTTCGAAGGGCGTTTGTCGTCTGGAAGAGAGAAAGCAGAGGGGAGTGGAAAGAAGCAGAGGAGAAATAAGGGTTTCACGTAGAAGGAAAGAGAAGAAGAACATGGATTCTTTAACAAGTTGCCAAGTGTCAAGCTACCATTGGCCATTCCCCACCAACCTTAATTGGCTCCCCATTTTGCCCTTCCATTGGTTTTTAACTATTTTACTATGTAGTTCCTCAAATCAGTTTTACGAATCTCCCACATTCAATTGAAACTATCGGTAAACTCATAAAATATACATTGTATAAATATTCCCATTAATTTCGTCTAATAATTCAATGAATATTTACATGAAAAAATTGCCGGGTGTTACATTCCACCCACCTTAATAGAAATTTTGTCCTCAAAATTTGCCTAAGCAAATAGGTCCGAATATTAGGCTCTAACATCTTGTTGTCTTTCTCATGTGGCTTCTTCCACGTTATGATTGCGCCATAAAACTTTCACCAATGGGACTACCTTGTTGCGCAACACCTTGAGTGAGGTATCCAATATCTGTATGGGCCTTTCTTCATATGTCAGCGTCGGCATGATATCAAAGTCCACATGTTCCACGATCTGGGTTAGATCTCGTACACATTTTCTCAACATCAAAACATGAAAAACATTATGAACTCCATCCATTGACGCTAGCAACGGCAGTCTGTAAGCCATACTTCCCACACGCTTCAAGAGGGCCATCAAGTCCGGGATTGTCCAATGCCTGACACACGGCCAAATCGTGCCATGCCAGAAGTATTTGCTCTAACAGAGAATGATGACGATGCCCAACACACAGCAATCACAGATACAATCTTGATACGTAATACACCTGTATATACACTGTTAGACACGGGGGCCACACACTCGTTTGTGGCTAGGGACTGCGTAGTTAGGGAGGATTTGTGTATTGTGTAGTCAGGTCAACCCTGCAGTGTCATGCCACCGTCTGGAGTGTTTATGCATTCCGAGCGGGCGGTGCAGGGCGATGTAGTGTTAGTAGGAGACCAGAAATTGTATGCCAATCACATATCGTCATCGGTATGAAAGGATACGATGTAATTATGGGTATGGACTGGCTGTTTAAACAACATGCCACCATCAATTGCAGGTTCGAGCTAGTGTCTTTAAGCGCCCGAACGTTGAGGAGTTCTCCTATCAAGCTATGCCAGAGACGCGCACTATGCCTGTGGTATCCTCCTTAGAGGCTCAAAAACTGATGACTCCAGGATATTCCAGTAGTTTGAAACTTTTCATGAGGCTCACGGCAGAAAGTACGAGTCTCCCTTGCATTGGGACAAAGTTGGAGAAGCTAGACTTGAAGTCAGACTGATCGGCCCTGAGTTATTACGACAGATATCTGAAATAGTGGCTACTATCAGACAATGGGTTGGTACTGCTTGTCGACGAAAAAGTTATGCGGATAAGAGGAGAAAAGACTTAGAATTCACTGGAGGCGACGAAGTAGTCCTGAAGGTGTCACCTCTCAAGGGCGTGATGAGGTTTGGTTGGACAGGGAAAACTCAGTCCAAGGTGGTTGGGCCATTTCCCATCTCGAAGAGGATTGGAAGCACAGCTTAGAGACTGCAGCTGCCAGCATCTATGAGTGGAGTCCACAACATTTTTCAAGTTTCGATGCTGAAAAAGATGCGTGCAAGACCCTACTCAGATCGTGGAACTAGTGGACTTAGATATCCAGCTGACGCTGACGCACGAGGGAAGGCCCGTGAAGATTTTTTATTCTTCGATAAAAGTATTGTGCAACAGTGTAACACCCCTATTACTGTACCCGTATTTCCCATATTATTTATTTATTTTTATTTTTTACACTTATTACTTTCCTTTACTTTAAATAAAACTTGGTGCGGAATAAAAACTGAAGTTGAAAACAGAACTGAAATCGGAATTGAATTTGAACACTGAAGTTGAAAACAGAACTGAAATCGGAATTGAATTTGAACCTTAAAGGCATTTAAAACAAACTATAAAACAATTAATAAAAGCTTAAAAACATTAATTAAAAACATTTAAAATCATTCAGAAAAGGGGAGGGCAGAATCGGAAATCTGCCCTAAAAAAAATGTAGCAGCGATCGGGCGCTGCTAATTGCAGCGCACGATCGCTGCATGCGCTGCACAATGCAGCGCACGATCGCTGCATGGTGCAGCGCCTGATCGCTGCACAGCAGCGATCATTTGCTGCTGCAGCGATCCCCCACGGCGCCCAGTCGCCGACCTTCTTTCAGCGATCGTTGGCAGCGATCAGGCACAGCGCCCGATCGCTGCAGCTCCTCACTTCTTCCTTACCTCGTTCTTTTCTTTTCTACACTTAGGCTCTCTGGAATCTCAAACTCCAGAGAGCAAATCCCTCTACATCCCTCTCTGGAATCCGATTCCAGAGAGCATTTTGCTCTTTCTTTTCTTACTCAATTTCTCACCTTTATCACAAACATTTACAACTTAAATCAACCGACTCGCGGCGGACTTTGCAAAATCCAACTGCGTGGATAGCTCTATAAATCGGGCTATCCGTAACAACCTAAAACATTTCAAAACATTATCAATATACGGTTTATAAAACAGATTTCCAAAACATTCAAAACGTCAAAATAACCTATCGACTACCAGACCAAGCATCCTAATATGTTCTATACAGTTATTATCAATCCAAAATATTCAGAAGACCCCCAAAACCTTTACATACACCCCCCACGGGTCGTTATGCGCCTCGACTGCTCAGCGCACTCCCACGGCCATCATCCATCAACTGCATCAGACGTCAGGAGGAGGAACGTCGTCCTCCCCTGACTTAATATCACCTAGGAGATTACCTACACCATACAGACACATATGAGATATTGAAATCTCAGTAAGCTACGTAAATGCAGATGCATGTATGCGTGCGTATGCCATTCAGAAAACGTTCAGATTACCGATTCAGATTCATTTACCAATGCCTTTACCGATTCATTTACAGATACATTTACAGATTCATTTACATTACGTCACAGACAGATTGTCACCGAGATCTCAGCCCACTAAATGGAAAGGATACATTCCGCGGTCGAACTACCACTTTCCACTTAGATGGGGGGGGGGGGGGGGTACATGCTCACAAAACCTACAGCCATGCCTGAGCCCCACCTCGCGTAACCAGAAACAGATTACAGATTTCAGATTGCAGATTACTTACAGAGGTTCGTTACTTTTCTTAAAACATGTGCAGAAGTTCATTTTCATGACATTTGAAATCCGTGATGCATGAACAGTTCATATAAGTAGAAAGTAAACAACCAACGTGCATACATTCATGGCAGTAAAGCAGAACCTATAAACAACTAACCTAACTACCCAACCAGAATAACATAAAACAAACAGTTCCTCGAGTATTCTCGAGACGACGACGGAGTATGGTGCAGACCTTTGGGTCAAAGTAAGTCACGAAAACTTACCTGGAGCGCACTGAATGGCTAGCTTCGTCCACGGGAGTCGCGTGTCTGAGGAAAACACGATATTTACCATTAAAACTAATTTAAACAATTAACGTCCAAATCTAAAAACTTAACTAAAGAATTTCTCCTAAATTCTTTATTTAGCCAATCAAAGCGTTTATAACGTTAATTAACGTTCGATAATTCGAAATCCCAATTAACGATTTTTTCTCAAAAACTCGGAAAATAAACCAATTTTTAACTTTTTCGCAAATTGATTTTTCTTCGTCCAATAACGTCAAATACGTTCAATACATACTTAATCAAGGCCAACCTATTAATTACGAACCCTAATTCGCGTTTTTCGTCGAAACCCTAATTGAAACCCTAACACTAATCGGACCGAAAACTCGAAATAAACGCTCAGAGACTGTAGGTACATACCGAGGGTAGCGAGAGGAGAAGAAAGCGTGAAGAAATCGGGACGAACGGAGGTCGGACGGAGGTCGGATGATGAACGAACGCCGGCGGCCTAAGGAGAGGAGTGCTCTCTGTTTCGTGCGCAGGGAGAGGAGAAGAAGAAGTGAGGAGAGAGAGGGAATTTGTGATATTTAATAAAATTGATTTGTAAATTACCAAAACGCCCTTCTTTGATTTCTATATAGATTTCGTTCTTCGGTTCGTTAATCGTCCTGCCATTCGACTTCTCCAAACGTCCATACTTCACCCATAAGTCAAACTTATTATTTGAGACTTATTAAAACTGTCCGTTTGTAATTCGGACCTCGTTTACTATTTTTACTAAACGTCATTTATATTTTGAAAAGCGTATTTATTCGGAATATAGCATTTAATCTCCGAAAATTCCCATAAATTCCTTAAAATTCCAATTAATCGTTAGGACTCTAACGACGCTTTCCGTTTGCGAAACTGACTTGATTTGACATATTTAATAAAAATGCCTCATATAATATATATATATGAATATAATATATTAAATCCAAAAGTCCGTACGAACCGGATATTACATTCTACCCTCCTTATTCAGAATTTTGTCCACAAAATTTAAATCATACAAACAACTCGGGATATCTAGACATCATGTCCTGTTGTCGCTCCCAAGTCGCTTCTTCCACCTCATGGTTCCGCCACAAGACTTTGACCAGTGGGATCTCCTTATTGCGTAAAACTTTGACGGAATGCTCCAAAATACGTACCGGCCTTTCCTCGTAGGTCAAGGTAGGCTGTTCCTCGATCTCTGTAGTCGCCACGGCATGTGATGGATCACGTAGGCATCTCCGAAGTATCGATACATGAAACACGTCGTGGATACCCTCCATAGAAACCGGAAGCTGCAGTCTATACGCCAACTTCCCGATCCTCTTCAGAATAGGAAAGGGCCCCATGTAACGAGGGTTCAACTTACCCCTCCTTCCAAACCTCGCGATGCCTTTGAACGTAGAAACCTTCAAATAAACTTCGTCGCCCTCCTCGAACTCTAGCTCATGCCGTCTCGTATCAGCATAACTCTTCTGTCGGCTCTGAGCTATCTGAATACGCTGTCGGATAACGGCAATCTTCTCTGCCGTTTGCTGTAAGATCTCAGGACCAACGATGCTGGCCTTGCCAACCTCGTTCCAATGTAACGGAGACCTACACTTCCGACCATACAGAGCTTCGTACGGTGCCATGCCAATAGTAGCCTGGAAGCTGTTATTGTACGAGAACTCGACTGAGGGCAAATATCGGCTCCACGAGCCCTGAAACTCCAGCACACATGCTCTGAGCATATCCTCAAGTATCTGATTCGTCCTCTCTGTCTGACCATCAGTCTGAGGATGGAATGCTGTGCTGAAATTAAGCTGAGTCCCCATAGCTCGGTGTAAACTCTTCCAGAACTTCGAGGTAAATCTCGGACCTCTGTCGGAGACAATAGATATTGGAACTCCGTGCAGACTAACAATCTCCTGCACATAGAGTTCGGCGAGCTGATCCATAGATGACGACATCTTCACTGGCAAGAAGTGAGCCGACTTTGTCAATCAGCCCACAATAACCCAAATGCCATCATGGCCTCGTGTAGTCCTCGGGAGCCCCACGATAAAATCCATGGATGTCTGCTCCCACTTCCACTCCGGAATCGGCAGTGGCAATAATGTTCCAGCTGGCCTCTGGTGCTCTGCCTTAACCTGTTGACAAACTAAACAGGTCTCAACATACTGGGCAACCTCCCTCTTCATACCTGGCCACCAGAAGTGCTGCTTTAAGTCCCGGTACATCTTGGTACTCCCCGGGTGCACTGAATAAGCTGAAGAATGTGTCTCAGCTAAAATATCCTTCTTCAGGCTCTCGTCGTTAGGCACGTACCACCTTAGGCACCTTAGAAGACTAATCCATAAGGGAAGATATTAAATCGGTTAGAAGATTTTAACCGACTTTCCAGGTGGGAGACTTAGTGAAGTTAAGAATAATTAATGAGTAGTAGGCACGTTAGACCTTTGGTGTTGCTTGAATAGAGGTAAGTAAACAAAAACATAGGAGTTAAGATTTAAACGTGGTGACTACTAAGGAAAAATTTAGCACTTCAGGTTTAAGGTTGTGCTAAAGAGTTTCAAGTAGCATGAGTGACTATAGGAAGGATAGCGACGCTGTTAGAGCAGGTTTATAGTGTGTACGGTTTAAGTTAAGAACCGCAAACGTAGGGCTTACCTCCGGTAAGGAAGTAGAAACATTAGTGTTCAATGATCTAGGAGGGTTAAACCTTAATGAAAAGAAGTTTCTGAATCCTTCTCTTGGAAAATAGAGGGGGAAGAACTGAGAATCTGAAGAAGCTTATCAGCAACAAGTTTGTAAATGAGTAGACTGTTGAACAAGTTATCGTGCAGGAGCCAAGTGAAGTAATTAGAACCCGACTAAAAAGACCATCGGGTAATTGTGAGAAGTCTAGCACGACATTTGAGATAAGTACGGGGGATCGTAGATCCAATGAAAAGTTAAGATTAGAAGTTTAACTCAGTGGTTAATGTCGTACGAATCGTGAGCTTTGCAATTTTAAAGAATATGACTCGTATTTGACGAATCGGGACCGATGGATATATAAGTGACTTAAGGTTAGAATGAGTGGCTTTAGAGCAAATCCACAGCGAGACTTAGAGACCTTACTGTGCTCGAGGTTAATGGAGATTCGTGTTAGATAAACGAGCATATTGTTATACTCGATAGGTGGACAATCGTAGTGCAGTTAAAAGAACTTAACGTTGGAGCAAGTAATTTGAGAAGGTCTCGAGGGCGTGAAAGGGTTAGTTACGTATTCAACAGACACGAGATTAAGAAGTATAGAAACTAAAGGGACTTACTTTGAGAAGTCGAAGTTAGAATGAAGAGGAGTTTAGAATTATAATGAAATCTGGGTTACAACCCAGAATTTGGATACAGTGTAGGCATTCAATTTGGCTGGCGTTAGGGAGCTTGAATGTAGCTCCAACCTGTAATAGCCGAAGGTTGGGCGGTTTCTTCTTCTCCAGTCGAGGCAAGCAACATTCGGGCATCGTTTCCCTGATTTGCGTCTCGTTGGCCTGTACCCGGTTGACCTCGGCCCGGCCTTGGGCAGTCTTTGACGAAATGACCATTCTCTCCACATCGAAAGCATTTATCTGTGCCTGATCTGCATTTCCCACGATGCTGCTTCTGGCAACTAAGACACAGAGGTCTTTGCGAAGTTCTTCGTGCGCGCTTCGGTCGGCTTTGATCGACTCTCTTCTTGTCCTTCCTCTTGGTACCGTGGTCATGAGGAGCATCCACGCCATGAATCCTAAGTTCTTCTCAGTTAGTCAATAGTTGGAGTTGACGAGATTGTCTATCGATAAGTTGTGCTTGCCGGTCCATGTGCTGTGACTGACGATTTAGTAACTCCGTAAGTCGATCTAGAACGTTATCTCGAGGATCTTTTCCTCGAAACATGTTTATAAAACTCCTATAAAACGAAACAGTATACTTCTTAGAAACCTAAATCAAACAGAGCAGAAAACATACTTACAGTTGATGAAGGACGTCCGCGTAGTGGCTGTGCAGTCGAGCAGTCTACAGAATCGATTTTAAAACCCAGGGGCTCTGATACCATAACTGTAACACCCCTATTACTGTACCCGTATTTCCCATATTATTTATTTATTTTTTTTTTTACACTTATTACTTTCCTTTACTTTAAATAAAACTTGGTGCGGAATAAAAACTGAAGTTGAAAACAGAACTGAAATCGGAATTGAATTTGAACACTGAAGTTGAAAACAGAACTGAAATCGGAATTGAATTTGAACCTTAAAGGCATTTAAAACAAACTATAAAACAATTAATAAAAGCTTAAAAACATTAATTAAAAACATTTAAAATCATTCAGAAAAGGGGAGGGCAGAATCGGAAATCTGCCCTAAAAAAAATGTAGCAGCGATCGGGCGCTGCTAATTGCAGCGCACGATCGCTGCATGCGCTGCACAATGCAGCGCACGATCGCTGCATGGTGCAGCGCCTGATCGCTGCACAGCAGCGATCATTTGCTGCTGCAGCGATCCCCCACGGCGCCCAGTCGCCGACCTTCTTTCAGCGATCGTTGGCAGCGATCAGGCACAGCGCCCGATCGCTGCAGCTCCTCACTTCTTCCTTACCTCGTTCTTTTCTTTTCTACACTTAGGCTCTCTGGAATCTCAAACTCCAGAGAGCAAATCCCTCTACATCCCTCTCTGGAATCCGATTCCAGAGAGCATTTTGCTCTTTCTTTTCTTACTCAATTTCTCACCTTTATCACAAACATTTACAACTTAAATCAACCGACTCGCGGCGGACTTTGCGAAATCCAACTGCGTGGATAGCTCTATAAATCGGGCTATCCGTAACAACCTAAAACATTTCAAAACATTATCAATATACGGTTTATAAAACAGATTTCCAAAACATTCAAAACGTCAAAATAACCTATCGACTACCAGACCAAGCATCCTAATATGTTCTATACAGTTATTATCAATCCAAAATATTCAGAAGACCCCCAAAACCTTTACATACACCCCCCACGGGTCGTTACGCGCCTCGACTGCTCAGCGCACTCCCACGGCCATCATCCATCAACTGCATCAGACGTCAGGAGGAGGAACGTCGTCCTCCCCTGACTCAATATCACCTAGGAGATTACCTACACCATACAGACACATATGAGATATTGAAATCTCAGTAAGCTACGTAAATGCAGTTGCATGTATGCGTGCGTATGCCATTCAGAAAACGTTCAGATTACCGATTCAGATTCATTTACCAATGCCTTTACCGATTCATTTACAGATACATTTACAGATTCATTTACATTACGTCACAGACAGATTGTCACCGAGATCTCAGCCCACTAAATGGAAAGGATACATTCCGCGGTCGAACTACCACTTTCCACTTAGATGGGGGGGGGGGGGGGGGTACATGCTCACAAAACCTACAGCCATGCCTGAGCCCCACCTCGCGTAACCAGAAACAGATTACAGATTTCAGATTACAGATTACTTACAGAGGTTCGTTACTTTTCTTAAAACATGTGCAGAAGTTCATTTTCATGACATTTGAAATCCGTGATGCATGAACAGTTCATATAAGTAGAAAGTAAACAACCAACGTGCATACATTCATGGCAGTAAAGCAGAACCTATAAACAACTAACCTAACTACCCAACCAGAATAACATAAAACAAACAGTTCCTCGAGTATTCTCGAGACGACGACGGAGTATGGTGCAGACCTTTGGGTCAAAGTAAGTCACGAAAACTTACCTGGAGCGCACTGAATGGCTAGCTTCGTCCGCGGGAGTTGCGTGTCTGAGGAAAACACGATATTTACCATTAAAACTAATTTAAACAATTAACGTCCAAATCTAAAAACTTAACTAAAGAATTTCTCCTAAATTCTTTATTTAGCCAATCAAAGCGTTTATAACGTTAATTAACGTTCGATAATTCGAAATCTCAATTAACGAGTTTTTCTCAAAAACTCGGAAAATAAACCAATTTTTAACTTTTTCGCAAATTGATTTTTCTTCGTCCAATAACGTCAAATACGTTCAATACATACTTAATCAAGGCCAACCTATTAATTACGAACCCTAATTCGCGTTTTTCGTCGAAACCCTAATTGAAACCCTAACACTAATCGGACCGAAAACTCGAAATAAACGCTCAGAGACTGTAGGTACATACCGAGGGTAGCGAGAGGAGAAGAAAGCGTGAAGAAATCGGGACGAACGGAGGTCGGACGGAGGTCGGATGATGAACGAACGCCGGCGGCCTAAGGAGAGGAGTGCTCTCTGTTTCGTGCGCAGGGAGAGGAGAAGAAGAAGTGAGGAGAGAGAGGGAATTTGTGATATTTAATAAAATTGATTTGTAAATTACCAAAACGCCCTTCTTTGATTTCTATATAGATTTCGTTCTTCGGTTCGTTAATCGTCCTGCCATTCGACTTCTCCAAACGTCCCTACTTCACCCATAAGTCAAACTTATTATTTGAGACTTATTAAAACTGTCCGTTCGTAATTCGGACCTCGTTTACTATTTTTACTAAACGTCATTTATATTTGAAAAGCGTATTTATTCGGAATATAGCGTTTAATCTCCGAAAATTCCCATAAATTCCTTAAAATTCCAATTAATCGTTAGGACTCTAACGACGCTTTCCGTTTGCGAAACTGACTTGATTTGACATATTTAATAAAAATGCCTCATATAATATATATATATATGAATATAATATATTAAATCCAAAAGTCCGTACGAACCGGATATTACAAACTGGGTGATCCCGTTGGTGAAGGTCTTATGGCGCAACCATAATATAGAGGAAGCCACTTGGAAAGGACGACATGATATAAAAAAAAGATATCCTGAACTAGTTGTTTGAGCAAATTTTGGGGACAAAAATTCTTTTAAGATGGGTGGAATGTAACACCCGACATTTTTGGCTGTATAAATTATTTCTTGAGTTATGTAATGAGATTAAATTGCCATTAATGTTATAAATATTTTTATTGCAATTGTGGGACGTTTTGTGGAGAAAGAGGATGTCGAGGAAACCGAACTGACAAACCAAATAACAAATCGATTAGAAATCAAATCGACGGAGTTCATGTTGAATTGGATAATGGCATAAAAACCAAACTAATGTGTAATTAAACAAAACCATTAGTTAGAGATGCATGGAGGGGCAGTTTGGGAAGGAATTAAGATTGGTGGGAGGGAGCCAATGGTTGGATGCCAAATGTCCAAAACTTGCTGAGAAAACCTACCTCTTATCTTCTCCTCTACGTAAACCTCCATATTCTCCCTATCCTCTCTTTTTCACTCTTCCAGGCGACCAAGGGCGATTTCAACCTCAACTTTTTTCCCGTTTTCTCCATTTTTCTCCACATAAGGTAATCTTCTAAGCTAGTTAGTAAGTATGGACAAGTTAAACGTTAGTTTTCTTGAAGTTTTAGGGTTAATGTCTGATCGTGCATGATGTAGATTCGTGGATCGCAGAGGTAGCACGAACAAAGCTTGCAACTCATAGACAGCAGGTAAGTTCATACCCGTAGGTTAGCCCTTAAGGCCTTACATCACAGAGACTCTAGGATTTCACTTCTGTCGGGAGGTTTCGGGTAGATAAGTTGCAGTTATATTCCGAGTCGTCTGTTTTTCTCTTTAGGTTCTGTTGTGTTATTTCTGTTGTCTGCTGTTTTAATTTTAAGCACTGTAAACGTCCATGCATACACGATTTTCCCGAAAGTTCATGCAAAAATGTTTTCTGTACACGGTTTGAAGCTAAGAAAGATAAAAATCTGAATGTAATGTATTGGTTAAGTGTGGGACGGAGACTGGTGTTCTGTTCTGTATTTCTGTATCGTTTCTCTGCTAGTGCCTAATAGTGCACTTCTGTCACGCCTGTTCTCTTATAAACCCCACTTATACCCCTATGCCAGTGAAACGTAATGTACTGTACTGTCACCGTATTCTGAAAGTTCATGCATAGCATATGCATCACTGCATTTTTATATGTTCTTATTGGACTTTAGGCTCATAGTTGAACTCCCTGTTGTAGGTATGGATCCCCCAGATGAGGACTTTGTGCCTCAAGATGATGATTTGATGTAGTTGGCGAACCGAGCTCATAGGGTTTGGTTGTTACAGTCAGACAGGAGTTAACTCTGTGAGAATGTATTTTCTGAAGTTATGTCAAGTTCTGTAACATCTTTTGAAGTTTTTAAAAACATTTGAAGCGTAGGTTCAGTTCTGTACAACTTTTGTGTTCTTTTTAAAACGACGTATGGAATCTGTATTGATGTCTAAAACCTCTGTATTTGACAGTTGTATCTATATATTTTGAAATATTCTGGAACTGCATTGAGTTTCCTCTGATTAGTTCATGCATGGGTGTTCTCTGGTTTTAGAGCTATCCATGCAGATTGATTTTCTTAAACATATGTCATGTTTTCTGTTATGTCCAAAAATTAGGTTCTGAATCGGTTTTTGAGAATTTGAAACTTTTATGCCTTCTGTTTTTATGCTCCCCGTTCATATGTCTTCTTGTTAAATGTTGTCATTTCTGCCTTTAAAATTTACATCTACTGCTTCGGTTTATTTACATCTACTGCCTTAGGAAGCACATCTACTGCTGCTCTTTAAAATCACATCCACCGCTGCCCGCTGCCCTTTAAAATCACATCTACCACTGCCCTTTAAAACCACATCCACCGCTGCCCACTGCCCTTTAAAAATCACATCCACCGTGCTTTAAAAATCACATTCACCGCTACTTTAAAAATCACATCTACCGCCGCCTTTAAAATCACTTCCACTGGTGAACAGTTCATTTCGGTCTGTAGTTCACTTCCACTGGTGAACAGTTCATTTCTATCAGTAGTTCACTTCCACTGGTGAACAATTCATTTCTGTCTGTAGTTCACTTCCACTAGTGAACAATTCATTTATGTTAGTAGTTCACTTCTATCGGTGAACAATTCATTTCTGTCTGTAGATCACCTCTACTAGTGAATAGTTCATTGCCGCCCAGTTTATTCACATCTTCCGCCTGACGTCATCCACCCACATCTTCCGCCTGACGTCATCTGCCTACTTCTTCCGCCCCGTTTTATTTACTGTTCACATTTGTCTTATTCACATCTGCCGCTGTTTACTGTTCACTTTTGTCTTATTCACATCTACCGCTAGTCTATATCGCCCGCCCAGTTTACTTACATTTTCTGCTTCGTCTACTGCCTACGTCTTCCGCCCAGTTTATTAATGCCATCCACTGTAGCCCTTCTACATTATGCCCTCCTCCAGTTGTTTTCATTCTCTCTGTTATCCTATTTTATTCTGCTTCTTTATTTCAGCCGTCCATTTCTGTTTACCGTTTTTCCTAGTTTCCTTCTGTCAATCACCCCTGTAATCCAGTTTTAAATTAGCTCATAGTTTTCAAATCCAGAGAAAGTTCTCTCTCTTTGTAATTCTTTTAAGGGGTTGCTTTTAAAAGTTCGGTTTGCCTGGTATAAAAAAAATATATACGTTCTGTTCTCTGTTAAATGTCCCGGAGTGATGGCTCTTCGGCCTCGATCAGGTTTGGGGCTGTCACAAATAAAGATCACTCTAATATTTAAACATTGAAGAACAAAATAACCAAGCCTTTGTTGAATTGCTAAACAAATAATTTCATCACTAATCTCGCCAATGTTTTTAGCCTAAAACACAAATTATCATCATAAGTTCTATAGAAAAAAATATGATAATAAGGGAAAAACTAAGGAATTCTTTTCTGGAGCCCTATTTATAATGCATAAAATATCCTAAAATAAAGAAAGAAATATTCTTGATTGGATTCTTGAACTAATTTTTAGAGATTTGAGCACTAATTTGTGGAGATTTTTGGAACAAAATCTGGCGTAGAATCCGGAGCAAGCTTGGAGAACAATTCACTTCCAACTCAGTCATAAGAGACACGTGGCTTCATATCATTTGCGCCCAGAGAAAGAAAACTTTGTCACGTGTCATTGTAATTTGAAATTCTATTCACACGCTGAATGAAATAAATCTTTGATTTAGACTTGTTGGTGTTTATGTGAGAGAATTAAACAAGGAGCTGCTGATTGAAACCTGGTTTCGACACGTGACATGCGGTTTGGTTCTCTCTTGAGTTATGATTGCCGTGAGCTCTGTGACATAGAGAGGAAATCAATTAAACAGAAGGCTCATTCTTTTCTAAAAGCCTTAAAAGAAAACAAAAAAAATAATAATATTTTATTAAAACAAAATAAACTAAAATAAACTATTTTCACTCCAAATAATAATCAATCAAAATTATGAAAAAAATTCAATTTAGAAATCTCGAAAAACTGACTCGAAACGATTAACAAAAAATGGAGAAAACTAAATCCCGACGTTATTTAATTTAAAACAAAAACGAGCAGCATAACGCCTAAAATTACCAAAACCCTAAGACCTGAAATTTAAATCTCAAAACACTAATATTCGCATACAAACCATCCATCAAAACATCCCTTAACCATAATCCTCTAAGATAAAAATATCTACAATACAAAATACCAAAGTCTCCCACCAGACTACCCGAGAAACATGGCTGAGATGCCCCGACATATGCCCGCACCGGTATGCTCCATGCTTCCTCGACCGCTGCCTATTCCTGGGCTCCCTCATCTAGCTCACCTGAATAAAGGTCGTCACCTACACTATAGAATACAAAAAGTAAGCCTAATGCTTAGTAAGTAGGGAATAACGAATGCACATAACACGCAATGTAACTCAATCCTATCACATGCAGTTTCTAACTCTCAGCTGTGCTCTTTACATGTTCGTTGCATTAGTCTTATCATAAGCTGTGTGGATCAAGTAGGCACACATCTCATAACTGTCTAAGATGGCCACGCCTTGATCCAACCAAATAAATCGGTTAGCACATATCTCATAACTGTCTAGGACGGCCAAGCACGATTTGCCTTACCCACATCGATTGTAGAACCCTATGACTGTCTAGGAGTTCATACTCATGATGTCTTAATCTTTTAGCCAAACTGCTCTCTCGTAAAATCCCTTTGGGGTGCTACACTCCAGCATTTATTCCCGACAAGGCCAATTTACTCGAGATCAGTTCTTACAATTCTTATTATCTTATTACAATTCACACTCGCACAAGTCACGCTCGTAAAACACAGTGCACAAAACTAAAACGTGATGCATGCCAGAAAAATACGTAACACAACACAACGTGAAACAAGACCGTTTACCCTACCGTTCCATGGTGTAGGCCTAAGGCAACAAAAAGAATTCCTCTACTTACCTGACTGCTCGGCACTTGCTTGCTTACTCATGATGTCTTAATCTTTTAGCCAAACCGCTCTCTCGTAAAATCCCTTCGAGGTGCTACACTCCAGCACTTATTCCCGAAAAGGCCAATTTACTCGAGATCAGATCTTACAATTCTTATTATCTTATTACAATTCACACTCGCACAAGTCACGCCCACAAAACACAGTGCACAAAACTAAAACGTGATACATGCTAGAAAAATACGTAACACAACACAACGCGAAACAAGACCGTTTACCCTACCGTTCCATGGTGTAGGCCTAAGGCAACAAAATAATTTCTTTACTTACCTGACTGCTCGGCACTTGCTTGCTCACTTCGTCCCGTAAAATTATTCGCTCGAAAACCTAAAAAATATAAGGAAATAGCTTAGAAAGCCACTAATAAATTCTAAAGGATTTTCTAACCCAAAACTAAACAACACTTAAGACAATTTACCTTCTAAGCTCTAAAACCCGATTTTTACCCACAATTTTCAGTGTCCAACTTCAAACGGCCATAACTTACTCATTTTTCAACGAATTTCGACGGGCCACCCCAATCCGTAAACCTGTACACGTCTACTATCCATCGAAACACTCAAATTAACCAACCAAATAACTTGGCCGAACAGAAATGCAAAAAACAGAATCGGTACTCGAAGTGTACAAAACTGGTTTTCTAACAACTCATCCTAAAACTCAATTCTCTCCCCAAAAATAACCTAAACTAATCCATATAACCTTTAAAACACTAAAATTAGGAAGGGAACTAGCTTAGACATGTAATTTTCGAACTTCATGGTTAGGGTTTTCCAAACCCTAACCAAATCCCTCAAAAACAACTTAAAAACATCAACAAACTTCACTTTTATGTACTAACAACAAAACCCATTAAATTTTTTACTTTGAAACCCTTGCAATTTGATGAAGAAGAGAGAAGAAAGCTCAGCTATGGAGGAGAGCTAGGGTTCACGATGGAAGAGGAGAAAAAGAGAAGAAAAGTGATATTTCCACCCATTTTTTTCAAACATTTAAAGCTTAACACTTTCCTCTTTTAAATTTTCTCCACCACATTCTTTATTTTTTTTAAATCACCCCTCCCTCCTTTGGATTAAGCAATCCAACGTGATTGCCACTTTAGAACCAAAATAATAAATTTTCTTTATTCAATTAAATTTTCTTTTTGTTAAATCTTTACTTAACAAAATTTCCAAACATCAAAGTCCTAAGGTTTCCTTCAAATTCTTCTCCCAATCTCACTTCTCAAATCACTAGGGTTAACGCTAAATCCTTCCGACATACCTTAACTAGTGCTATATGCATTATAATAAATTTTCGGGTGTTACAATCCACCCTCCTTACAAAAATTTTGTCCTCAAAATTTGCGTACCTGAAGAGTTCAGGATAACGCTCCATCATATCCTGCTGGCGCTCCCACGTCGCCTCCTCAACGTTGTGGTTACGCCACAGCACCTTCACCAGTGGAATGTCCTTATTGCGCAACTTCTTTACTGCATAGTCCAGAATCTCCACTGGTTTCTCCTCGTAAGATAACGTAGGCTGCACATCGATCTCCTGGTTCAACACTACATGCGATGGATCCCTCAGACACTTTCTCAGCATAGAGATATGAAATACATTATGCACTCCCTCCATCGAAGCAGGCAGCTCCAACTGATACGTTGTCTTTCCAACTCGCTTCACGATCGGAAACAGACCAACATACCTCAGGATTTAACTTACCCCACTTTCCAAACCTCATCACACCCTTAAATGGCGAGATCTTCAGGAAAACCTCATCTCCAACTTCAAATTCCAACTCCTGCCTCCTACCATCGGCGTAGCTCTTCTGTCTGCTTTGAGCTGTCAAAATACGCTGCCGAATGAATTTAATCTTATCTGTCATCTGCTGTACAGTCTCTGGGCCTATCACACTGGATTCTCTGACTTCATCCCAATAAAGAGGCGATCTGCATTTCCTTCCATATAGAGCCTCGTATGGAGCCATACCAATAGTATCCTGATAACTATTGTTATACGAGAACTCCACCAAAGGCAGACACCTGCTCCAAGAACCCTGAAACTCCAACACACAATAGTAGCTCAAGTGGTACTCCTCACTTGTAGCCCAAATACTAGTCCCTAAGGTCTTAGGTTCGAGTGGGGAGGGAGGCAAAAACTTCCCTTCTGGGGAGGAGAAGATCGTGAGTACATATGGGACGACCTGAGGGAAACCACGTGGCAGTGTTGGTTGGCTAGTGGGTCGGACTGCAACGGCCTGTCGGGGGAGCCTGGTGGGTCGTTACAGTCATGATAAAGACTAAACTAGAGAAGGATGTGGAAGCAACGATGACACGATTTATTAGATGATTAAATAGAAATATTGCGGCTATTGTGGACTTACAACATTATATGGATATGGAAGAGTTATTATATATATCCATTAAGATTGAAAGACAACTAAAAAACAAGTTAAACTCAAAGATGGTATCAACCTCGTCTTCTTAGAAATCGAAGAAGGAAGAATGAAAGTCAATCTTAAAGCCAAATGAGGAGTTCATAGGAAAGGAAACGACATCAAACACAAAGGTAAGATTGAATTCTCCACGCCTACTAGGACTCATGAGATCATGTACTTTAAATGTCAAGGATTTGGACATATTGCATCTAATTGTCCAAACAAGAGAGCTATGACTATTGGACAATGGTGATGTGGCAAGTATTAGCTTAAGTGATAGTGAAATGTCACAATTAGAAGATTGTAGCAATGTGGATGTGAAAGAACCTGTGAGAGGTGAATTATTGGTCACAAGGAGACCACTCAACATTCAACCTAAGGATGATGGAGTCGAAGTGCAAATATATCACATCTTTCATACTAGATGCTATGTGAATAATAAGGTATGTAGTTTGATCATTGATAGTGGAAATTGTACTAATGTTGCTAGTACTTTATTGGTAGAAAAATTAAGCATGGAAATCGATAAGCATCTGAAATCGTATAAGCTTCAATGGTTAAAGGATTGTGGGGAAGTAAAGGTCACCAAGCAAGTAAAAGTGGCACTATCAATTAGAAGGTATAAAGATGAAATTCTTTGTGATGTAGTACCTATGCAAACAAATCATATTTTTTTAGGAATACCTTGGCAATTCATTAGAAAAGTCAGACACAATAGATTCAAAAATAAATACTCGTTTGCTCAAAATGGAAGAATGGTAGTCCAACGTCATTAACACTTTGGGAGGCTTGTGAGGATCAAGAGAGTATTATGAAAGAATTCAAAAGGAGAGAAAAGCCAACAAGTGAATAAGACACGAGTGGATAGAAAATAGGAGAAAAGAAAGTGGAAAGGAGAGAAGAACCGAGCTTGATATAAACAAGAGGAGAGTGGAAAAATGAGTGGAATGATAAGAAAAAGTGAGGTGAAAAGTGCGACGTTAGCAAAAGAACAAGTGCTTTTCCTTTTTTACAAAGATGTTTATTTTTTATCTAGTGAACTAACCACTTCTCTTCCAAGTTTTGTTTTCTTTTTTAAAGGAATTTGAGGATGTATTTTCTAATTAATTACAAGTGGATTACCTCCTCTAAGGGGGATTGAGCATCAAATAGATTTCATGATAGAAGCATCAATTCCTAATCGATCGGTGTACCGAGCTCATCCCGAAGAGACTAAGGAGATCCAAAAGAAAGTGGATGAATTTGTGGAAAAATGGTTAATGAAGGAAAGTCTTAGCCCTTGTTTAGTACCCGTGATTTTATTTCCAAAGAAGGACAAACATGGAGTAGTGTGCGGACTGTCGAGCAATTAACAAAATTACGGTAAAATATCAGCATCATATTCGAAGGTTAAACTACAGGCTTATGAGTTATATGACGCATGCTTATTTTCAAAGATTGATTTAAAGAATGGGTACTATAAAATTCTCATGAAAGAGAGCGACGAGGAGAAAATTGTTTTCAAAACAAAATGTGGTCTTTATTAATGGTTAGTCTTGATGCCTTTTGGGTTATCAAATGTGCCTAGCACTTTTATGAGGTTAATGAATCACGTTTTAAGATCGTTTATTAAAAAATTTGTTCTGGTTTATTTTGATGAAATATTAGTTTATAGCAAAACATTGGAACAACATGTTGAGCATATAAAATCTATTTTTAATATTTTACGAATAAACCAATTATATGCTAACCTCAAAATATGCACATTTTGCATGGAATCGGTAGTGTTTATAGGTTTTGTAGTAAGCTCGAAGGGAACAACGGTGGATGAAGAAAAACTCAAAGCAATCAAGAAATGGTCGAGACCTAAGATTGCTAATGAAGTACACAGCTTTCATGATTTAGCTAGCTTTTATAGAAGATGTAACGACCTCCCCCACCACCGGGACAAGCAAGTCGTGCAGTTGACCTCACCCACCGTTGGGCCAAGCAAGTAAACTACCACGTGGCAGCCACACAGGCCCACCACGTGTACTCACGATCTTCTCCCCCCTGAAGGGAGTTTTTGCCTTCCCCCCCACTCGAACCCAAGACCTCAGGGATTAGTATATGGGCTACAAGTAAAAAGTACCACTTGAGCTAGTAGCTCAAGTGGTACTCCTCACTTGTACCCCAGGTACTAGTCCCTGAGGTCCTGGATTCGAGTGTGTGTGTGTGTGTGTGTGTGTGTGTGTGTGGGGGGGGGGGGGGGGGAGGGAAGGCAAAAGCTCCCTTCAGGGAGGGAGAAGATCATGAGTACACGTGGTACTGCCTTCGAGACCCCACGTGGCAGCTGGCCCATCGAGGGGCACTGCACGACTTGCCTATCCCGGTGGCGGGGGAGGTCATTACCAAAATGGTGCGGGGAGAGAAGATCGTGAGTACACGTGGTACTCCCTACGGGACCCCACGTGGCAGATGGCCCATTGAGGGGCACTGCATGACTTGCCTGTCCCGGTGGTGGGGGAGGTCGTTACCAAAAAGGCGCATTTTTTGTAACGTCCTCCCCCGCCACCGAAACAGGCAAGTCGTGCAGTTGACCTCACCCACCGTTGGGCGAAGCAAGTAAACTACCACGTGGTAGCCACACAGGCCCACCACGCGTACTCACGATTTTCTCCCCCCCCCCCCCCCCAAAGGTAGTTTTTGCCTTCCCCCCCAGCAACTCAAACCCAAGACCTCAGGGATTAGTACTCGGGAGTGTCGGGAATGAAGAAAAGCGAGAAAAAGTCGAAATGAGGGGTGCAGGGCGCGCTGGCACCCGAGAGGGTGTAACACCCGACAACTTCGGACAGGTGAACTCTCTTTAAGGTAAACGGAATTAACTACCACCTCTGTATATATATATTACTTTGGTCGGAAATTTGGGCGCCAAAGTTTAATTAGTTCTTTTTATAAAAATTATGTTTGTTGGCAAACTTGTAATTAAGCCTAGCTTATTATGTGTATAAAATAGAAAATGGAAATCCTTAAACCTCACAAAAACCTCCACATGCCGACTTTTCTCTCTCAGCCGACTCTCTCTTCCCTCAGCTCCCTTCTCTGTTCTTCCTCCAGCGATCAACTCCCTTCGGATTTCTTCCGATACTCCAAGCTCGAGGTAAGATTTGGACAATGTGTTTACTGATTGGTCATTTGAGAGTTGATTAGAGATTTAGATTCGGATTTTCGGAGGAAGTTGAAGTATCATGGTAGATATAGCTATTAATATAGCATTTATGATTGTTGTAGATAATAAGTAGAAATAATGAACGTTGGTTGAGCCTGGGTTGTTGGTGAACCCGAATACCATTATCGTTTAGCTGAGGTTTTTATGCACACTAGGTGGCTAATATAATGCTCGAATGGAAATGAGTTAGACTTCTAGGATATATATACTTAGTTAGAAAGCTACCATTCTAGAATATTAGACTACTTAGGATTTGTTTTCTTACATTATTAAGTGAAATGTCTTAGGTGGGAAAAACTCCAAGTGAAGGAAAGACATTGCTAAGGAATCCAGGTAAGTGAGTGTGTTAAGTTTCCGGCTACTAGAGCCCTACATCACAAGGATAGTAGGGTTAATTTGTTTCTGGTATTCAATGATGTTTGGGAAGATCGTCTGTTTTAGTATAATGTTTGAGAATAGTGTATGCCTGATTTTCTAGTGAACGACTCGTCTCATGGTCTACTGTTTCTAAAAATGTCTATGTCTATGCATCATGATTCACTTACCGAGCATACAAAATGTTATATTGCATTCCCTTGATAAATGAGACAAGAAGAATGAAACGTATGAAACCCTGATTAAGTGAGAGTTGGGGGCAGTTTTGGCCATGTCACAGTCCAGGAATTGACCATGATTCTTGCCCGCAAGGGCCATGTACACGCGCACTGCCTACCCCCCTTCGGCACAAACTCCTCCTTAATCCATGATATGAAAACGATGGACAAGAATATTATTCCCACGATTTGAAAATGAATGAGAACATAAGCATGATTTCTGATTTGAGTAAGAGATGTGAACATGATTTTATGTAGTATGCATTCATGAGTATTCGTGTGTTTGTTGCACCCCTTACTAAGCATTAGGCTTATAGTTTGAACCTTATGATGTAGGTGACGAAACAGCAGGTGAGGACTTCAGTCTAGAAGGAAATGCTTAGGTCTAGTTGCTGGTTGCTGCTCATGGTGATGATTTGTGGCTGGGAAGCGATTTTTCTTTAACCCGCGGAGTGTTGCTTTCAGTACAATTTAGTACGATCTATTTTAAGATTGCATAAATAGGAAAAGTATTTCTTTATGTTAACAGATATTTGACTTATTAAGTATGAGTTTAAGTCTATGAAAGTTCCAGATTTAAGAATCTTCTTTATATGAGAAGTCTTCCGCTATGAACTTAAGTTAAGGAATGCGAGATTTATGTGTATGGAGATTTTGGAAAAGGGAGTTAAGTTCTTTAAAAGGGGCGAAAGAATTGAAGTCTCAACGTCGATCGATAATCGGTAGATGTTCGGTTACTGTTGAGAAGTGGATGTGCCCAGTAGATGTAATCGGTAGATGTTTGGTTACTGTTGAGCGGTGGATGTGCTCAGTAGATGTAATCGGTAGATGTTGATCATTGTTGTTGATCGGTGGATGCTGGATGAACGAGTCATCCGGCTGACGTCATCAGTAGAAGTTGAGTGTTACTGACCGGTGGATGCTGGGTGAATGAGTCATCCGGCTGACGTCATCGGTAGATGTGGGATATCACTGTTGAGCGGTGGATGTCGCTCGACAGAAATGAGTGGTTGATGCTGGGTGAATGAGTCATCCGACTAACGTCATCGATAGATGTGGGATATTATTGTTGAGCGGTGGATGTTGTCGACAGAAATGAGCGATGGATGCAAGGTGAATGAGTCATCAGGCTGACGTCATCGGTAGATGTGGGATATTATTATTGAGCGGTGGATGTCGCTCGACAGAAATGAGTGGTGGATGTGAACAGATGAAGTCATTCCGATTGTTTGTTAATTCTTCTCTTTAAATAGATTTTTCCCCAAATGATTTTAAATGACTTCAAATTTGATTGGAATTTCTTTAAAATTGTATTTACGTATATACACAAAAAAAAAAGAATTGGGTTAACATTTTCGATTACAAATATGATTATACAAAATTTTCGACCCGTCGGGTTTCAGGTTGTGACAATTGTGGTATCAGAGCGACCGGGTTTTAAAAAAAGAATCGGTTCTATAGACTGCCTACCAGCACAAATCACCACATGAGTACTCTCCAGCAACTGTAAGTGTTTATGATTTTAGTAATGTCATTCAAAGTTAAGATGTGTTTATGATAATATGTTAGGATTTCCAAGATGGTGAGAGGTCAACAGAGAGAAGGCAACGAGGATAGTAACACTATTGCCCAATTAACGGAGTTGGTGATTCGCCAATCCCGCCAAATCGAGCTGCTTGTGGCTACTAGAGAAGAGCAAGGGAACTCTAGTTCGAATGCAACCCATGATCATGGTGGTGAATGTTTTCACCGACTTTGACCCCCAACATTTAATGGTCGAGTTTCGGATCCTATCCATGCTGAGGAATGGATTCAAAAAATTGAGGACATGTTCATGTATGCAAAGGTTGATGAAGGAGACAAGGTCACATATGCTGTTTTCCACCTAGAACTGGATGCAAGGCATTGGTGGGACTCAATCCGGAGCACTACTAACGTAGGAACTATGACCTGGGAAATGTTTAAGACTGCTTTATTTGACAAGTACTTTAGCCGAGCTGTTCGGGCTAGTAAGAAAATGGAGTTTATGCAGTTGCGCCAAACCGGTTCAATGGCGGACTATATTTGTAAGTTCGAGGCCTTGTCCCGTTTTGCACTCGTTTGGTGGAGGATAAACAAGATAAGATTCATCAATTCGTTCAAGGTTTGAAGTCAAACCTATTTAGGGGAGTGAAGACTGCAGGGATCCATAATATACTTTATTCTGAGGTGGCTGCTAAGACTTTGGAATTGGAAGATGTTGAGATAACAGTGCAGGGGCAAGGTGATCTGTCAAGGAACTTTATCAGAGAAGCTCAGCCACCACCGCGCCAGGGCAAGGTTTGGCAGCCACAACAGAATAAGGGACCACAACAACAACAGAAAGGCACGAAGAGACCCTTCAATCCAAATGATTACCAAGGGAAAGGAAAACAACCTCAAGCTCCTCTATGCTCCACCTGCCAGAAGAACCACCATGGCAAATGCAAACTATACACGAGCTGCTGTTATAGGTGCGATAAGGTTGGCCATGTTGTTAGGGATTGTTCAATGCCGCTGGATGTGAATCGTACAAGGGTAGCACCTAGAGTTTTTGCCATAATGGAAGATGATGATGCGGAACAACAAACGGTTATAACAGGTATGATTAAGATTCGCGCATACACACTTATAGATACGGTGCTACCCATTCTTTCGTAGCAACTACATTTGCATACAGGTATAATTTACGGACTCTTCTAGCTGATAAGTCGTTTAGTGTCATGTTACCGTCAGGAGAATCCTTACATTCTGAACAAGTAGTAAAGGGTGAAATTGTATTAGTAGGGGACAAAGAGATATATGTAGAGTTGATTATAATTGATATGAAGGGATACGAAGTCATTTTGGGTATGGACTGGCTATTCAGACACTATGCCACAATCAACTGTAGAACTGGTCTAGTTGAATTCCGACCCCCGAATGAGGATTGGTATTCTTTTCAAGCCATCCCAAAATCAAGTAAGATGTCAATTATATCCTCGTTAGAAACCCAGCGATTACTGAAAAATGGTTGTGTGAGTTATCTAGCTAGCATAATTGATATACAGGTGAAGGATAAGGTAGAACTTCAAGATATTCACATGGCCCGAGAGTTTCCTGAGGTATTTTTGGATGACTTGCCCGGGTTATCACCCGATAGAGAAATTGAATTTGTGATTGATACGTATCTTGAAGCATTACCTGTGTCTAAGAACCCCTACCGTATGGCACCGGTTGAATTAAAGGAACTAAAGACTCAATTGCAAGAGTTAGTAGACAAAGGATTTATTCGCCCTAGCTGTTTTCCCTGGGGTGCACCTGTTTTGTTTGTTAAGAAGAAGAACGGATCCCTTTTGGATGTATATTGATTACAGGGAGTTGAACAACCTGACAATCAAGAATAAGCACCCTTTACCCCGAATTGATGATTTATTTGACCAGTTACAAGGGGCCAAAGTGTTTTCAAAAATCGACTTACGTTCGGGCTATTACCAATTGAAGGTTAAGGAGGGAGATATACCGAAGACAGCATTCAGAACCCGATATGGACATTACGAATTTCTTGTAATGTCGTTTGGACTAACGAATACATCTGCAGCTTTCATGGATTTGATGAATCGAGTGTTCTGTGAATATTTGGACTAGTTTGTGATCGTATTTATAGATGCATTCTTATCTACTCACAGACTAAAGCTGATCACGCAGAACACTTAAGGATAGTGTTGACAAATTTAAGACAGCGGCAACTCTATGTCAAGCTATCCAAATGCGAGTTCTGGTTGGACAATGTCAACTTTTTGGGTCATGTCATTTCAGCTGAGGGCATATCTGTGGACCCGACCAAAATTCAAGCAGTTAAGGATTGGCCTCAACCAAAGAATGACAGCGAGGTCCGTAGTTTCCTTGGTTTGGCAGGTTATTATAGGAAGTTTATCAAGGGATTTTCTATGATAGCCAAAGCCTTAACAAGTTTAACAAAGAAGGACACCAAGTACTCTTGGACTAGAGCCTATGAAGATAGTCTTCAAACATTGAAACTAAAGTTAACAACAGCCCCTCTTTTGACACTCCTAACTGAAGAAGGAAAGTTTAGTGTTTATTGTGACGCATCTAAGGTTGGTCTGGGGTGTGTTTTAATGTACGAAGGCAAGGTTGTGGCATATGCTTCCAGGCAGTTGAAAAGCTATGAGCAGAATTACCCCACCCACGATTTGGAATTAGCCTGCTGTGGTTTTTGCATTGAAAATTTAGAGGCACTATTTGTATGGCCAGCAGTGTGAAGTGTTTTCGGAACACAAGAGCCTGAAGTATCTTTTTACTCAAAAGGAGCTAAACATGAGGCAGAGGCGTTGGCTAGAATTCGTAAAGGATTATGACTTTGAAATTAAATACCTCCCTGGTAAGGCCAATGCGGTTGCCGATGCATTAAGCAGAATGTCAAAGACAATGCAACCTGCAGTGTCAACCATGTCATTACCCTTGAAAGTTGAGGTTCAGAAATTTGAGTTGGAGATAGTTTCAGAAATGTCAGCATTGCTTTCGACATTATCTATTCGACAACTATTTTGGATAAGATTAAGGAGGCGCAACAGAAGGATTCAAAGGAGAAGAGTAACATAGTAAGTACGTTGAAGGATGCGTCCTCTGAGTTCAAACTTTCTAAGGATGACATTTTTAAATTCAGAGATCGATGGTGCGTTCCATATGATGAGGAGTTACGTAAGTTAATTTTGGCTGTGACACACTCGTCACCCTTTTATGTACATCCTGGAAACACCAAGATGTATCAGGACTTAAAGTTACATTATTGGTAGCAAAATCTAAAAAGGGATGTTGCCAAGTATGTAGAGTCGTATTTAATATGCCATCAAGTCAAGGCAGAGCATCAACGGCCAGGTAGAATATGCCATCAAGTAAAGGCAGAGCATCAACGGCCAGGAGGTACCCTACAACCCTTACCGATCCTTGAATGGAAGTGCGAAAACATTGCCATGGACTTTGTGGTGGGATTGCCAAAGACGACTAAAGGCCATGATGGTATTTGGGTTGTAATTGACAGATTAACGAAATCAGCTCACTTTCTACCCTTCAAGATGAATTATACGATGGACCAGTTTGCGAACCTGTACGTTCAGGAGATTATCAGGTTGTATGGAATCCCGGTATCCATTGTCTCCGATCGTGATCCCAGATTCACTTCTCGATTTTGGAAAAGCCTGCAAGGCACGCTAGGTACAAAGTTATCTTTCAGCACTGCATTTCATCTACAAACAGATGGTCAATCAGAGAGAACCATTCAGATACTAGAGAATATGCTAAGAGCGTGCTGCTGGAGTTTCAGGAATCATGGAGTCGGTATCTGCCTCTGGTTGAATTCTCCTACAACAACAGTTACCAGTCCACCATCGGTATGGCACCGTATGAAGCACTGTATGGCAGGAAATGTAGGTCATCTTTGTACTGGGATGAAGTTGGTGAAGCGAAACTCTTAGGACCTGAGATTTGCAGCAGATGTCGGATAAGATCACCACTATTAGAAAAAGAATGATGACTGCACAAAGCCGACAGAAGAGTTATGCGGATCAGAGAAGGAGGAGCCTTGAGTTTACTGTTAGGGATGAAGTTTTCTTGAAATTCTCACCGTTCAAAGGAGTTATTGTGGTTCGGTAGGAAGGGAAAGCTTAATCCACGATTCATTAGACCATTCCCTATTTTGGCTAAGATTGGTAGTACAGCCTATAAATTACAGTTGCCCCCTTTGCTATAAAAGATTCACAATGTCTTTCATGTGTCAATGCTAAGAAGATGCATAAGTGACCCGACGCTTGTTGTTATGCCGACGGAAATTGAGATTCAGTCGACCTTAGTGTATGAAGAGAAACCGGTAAAAATTTTAGAGTCTGTGGTTAAGATTCTGCGAAATAAGAAAATTCCACTAGTAAAGGTTTTGTGGACAAATCACGGCGTTGAAGAAGCCACGTGGGAGCAACAGCAGGACATGTTGAACAAGTATCCAGAGTTATTCGTCAGATCAATTTTTTAGGGCAAAAATTTTGTTTAAGGAGGGGTGAATGTAACCCGACAACTTCGGACAGGTGAACTCTCTTTAAGGTAAACGGAATTAACTACCACCTCTGTATATATATATATTACTTTGGTTGGAAATTTGGGCGCCAAAGTTTAATTAGTTCTTTTTATAAAAATTAGGTTTGGTGGCAAACTTGTAATTAAGCCTAGCTTATTAAGTGTATAAATAGAAAATGGAAATCCTTAAACTTCACAAAAACCTCCACCAGCCAACTTTCCTCTCTCAGCCGACTCTCTCTTCCCTCAGCTCCCTTCTCTATTCTTCCTCCAGCGATCAACTCCCTTCGAATTTCTTCCGATACTCTAAGGTCGAGGTAAGATTTGGACAATGTGTTTACTGATTGGCATTTGAGAGTTGATTAGAGATTTAGATTCGGGTTTTTCGAGGAAGTTGAAGTATCATGGTAGATATAGCTATTAACATAGAATTTATGATTGTTATAGATAATCAGTAGAAATAATGAACGTTGGCTGGGCCTGAGTTGTTGGTGAACCCGAACACCATTATCGTTTAGCTGAGGTTTTTATGCATACTAGGTGGCTGATCTAATGTGTAATACCCCGCTTTACAGGATATTATTATTTTAATATAAAGTGACATTTTAGTAAATATGTCAAATCAGGTCTGTTTTACGAAAAGAAAGCGTCATTAGGATCCTATCGACTAATTGGAATTTTAAGAAATTTATAGGATTTTTCGGGATAATGACGCTATATTTCGAGTAATTAGATTTCTCGTAATATAAGGAACGTTTTAGTAAAAATAGTAAACGAGGTCTGTTTTGCGAACGGACAGTTTTGTTAGGACCCAAATAATAAGTTGGACTTATTGGTGAAATAAAGAGATTTGGTGAAACCGAATGGCTAGTCAATTAACGAAACAAAGGACGAAACTAATATAAAAACAATGCAAGGGCAAAACGGTCTTTTGCCAAGTCAAAAGTATAAAATAACCTAAACTTTTCTTCCTTTTCATTTCTCCTCTGCCGTGAGAAACCAGAGAGCTTCCCCTTCGCGATTTCTCTCTGCCCGCGATGACGACTCGACGTTCCGACCTCCGGTTCGTCCTCCGATCGTTCCGTTTCCTTCACGCTTCCTCCTCCAATCGACGCTCTAGGTATGATTCTATAGTTTTAGAGCGTTAAATCTCGAGTTCCGTTGAGTTATACGTTTAGGTTTACGATTAGGGTTTTGATAAACAACGCGATTTAGAGTTTGAAATCAATGGGTTTGCCTTAATTAAGTATATATTGAACGTATTGGACGTTATTGGACGAATCTATTGATTTAGGAAAAATGTTAGAATTCGTGAAATTTCGAGATTTTAGGAATAACTCGTAAAGTGGAATTTGTGGTGCCGAGCGTAAATTGCTCGAATAAATAGCCCGATGAATTGGATTAGACCTATAGGAAGTTTCCTTAGTTAAGGTTTTGTAAATTTGGACTATCGATAGCTTAAACTCGTTTTAACGTCGATATTATGTTTTGCATCAGACAAACAACGCTCGTGGACGGAGCTTGAAGTGCAACGGACACGAGGTAAGTTCTCGTGATCTTCTCTGGCCGATTGGCCTACACCGTACGTCGAAGTCGTCTCGAGGAGTTTTGGAGATGCTTTTGTTTAAATTGTTTTGGTTGGGTAGTTAGGTTAGTTGTTTATAGGTTATGTTTGTTTATCGTCCTGATGGTATACATGTTGTTTGTTTACTTTATGCATTTGACTGCTCATGCATCATGTCATTTAAAGCATCTGGTTAAGAGAACGAAATGAATCTACGTAATCTGTTATCTGGTCACGGCGAGGTGGTTTAGCCTTGGTGACAATCTGTCTGCGACCTAATTAAAAAAAAGTAAAACGAATCAACGAACGAAATGAATCTACGTAATCTGTTATCTGGTCACGGCGAGATGGTTTAGATCTCAGTGACATTCTGTCTGCGACCTAATTAAAAAGTAAAATGAACCAACAAAATCTACGTAATTTGTTATCTGGTCACGGCGAGGTGGGTTAGCCTCGGTGACAATCTGTCTGCAACGTAATGAATCTGAATCTGATATCTGCATGTTTAACGAATGACATATGTTCTGCACGCATCTGCATTTACGTAGAGTTTACTAAGATTTTTATCTCATAGGTGTCTGTATGGTGTAGGTGATCCCGATATAGGTGACTACGAGATCCCTCCACCCGAGGAGTGATGGCAGTTGACGGAGGATGGCTCGCGGAGTGTGCTGGCGCAGTCGATGCTTAACCTGACCCGTGGGGATGTCTGTATGTGTTTTGAAGATATTTATATATTTTGGGCTGATGATGTTTAGGTTAGGATAATTGTACAGATAGAACATTTTAGGATGTTTGGTTCTGACTAGTTGATAGGTGTACGTTTTGAGGTTTTAAATGTTTTGAAAACCTGCTTTTTATAAACTGCTTGGACGTTTTAAATCAGGAGGAAAAGTATAGTTTTAGATATATCCACGAAGTTTGTTTTCACGAAAGTTTGTTATGTTTTAAACACGCTTTAATGTGCGTTTAGTTTGTTAAAGTCGGAATTTGATAAATTGGGATGAGAGTTAAGTTATGTTGAAATGTTAAGAGTTTATGAGTGGGAGATGGATTGTACAAGGAAGAGAAAAAGAATGGAAAAATGTATGAGAAAAGTTTGAAGTTTGCTCTCTGGAATCGGATTCCAGAGAGGTAATGCTGCAGCGATCGATCTCCAGGTTGATCGCTGAGCAGCGATCGATCTCTTGGATTGATCGCTGTGCAGCGATCGATCTCTTGGATTGATCGTTGTGCAGCGATCAATCGCTGCGTGGATCAGCGATCGATCGCTGTACATCTGGCGATCGATCTCCAAGAAAAATGGAGATCGATCGCCAATATAAAGGGGCAAGTCAGCGATCGATCTCCAAGAAAAATGGAGATCGATCGCTATAAAGTGGCAAGCACACTGTTCACGCACTGTTCACTGTTACTGTTTCACTGTTACTGTTCACGGGCACTGTTCACCGAAAATAAAAAAAAAATAAACATAAAAAATAATTTGTTTTTAATGGTTTTTATTTAATTGTTTTAATTTTTAAATGTTTATTTAAAATGATTTGTGTTTTGTTTTATTTTAAAATAGATTACGGTTTATTGGGACAAAAATATATATATATATAGATATGGGAACCTGGGTACAGTATTAGGGTCGTGACATAATGCTCGAATGGAAATGAGTTAGACTTCTAGGATATATATACTTAGTTAGAAAGCTACCATTCTGGAATATTAGACTACTTAGGATTTGTTTTCTTACATTAATACGTGAAATGTCTTAGGTGGAAAAAACTCCAAGTGAAGGAAAGACATTGCTAAGGAATCCAGGTAAGTGAGTGTGTTAAGTTTCCGGCTACTAGAGCCCTACATCACAAGGGTAGTAGGGTGAGTTTGTTTCTGGTATTCAATGGTGTTTGGGAAGATCGTCTGTTTTAGTATAATGTTTGAGAATATTGTATGCCTGATTTTCTAGTGAACGACTCGTCTCATGGTCTACTGTTTCTGAAAATGTCTATGCCTATGCATCATGATTCACTTATCGAGCATACAAAATGTTTTAATGCATTCCCTTTATAAATGAGATAAGAAGAATGAAACGTATGAAACCTTGATTAAGTAAGAGTTGGGGGCAATTTTTACCATGTCACAGTCCAGGAATGGACCATGATTCTTGCCCGCAAGGGCCATGTACACGTGCACTGCCTACCCCCCTTCGGCACAAACTCCTCCTTAATCCATGATATGAAAACGATGGACAAGAATATGATTCTCACGATTTGAAAATGAATGAGAACATAAGCCTGATTTCCGATTTGAGTAAGAGATGTGAACATGATTTTATTGAGTATGCATTCATGAGTATTCGTGTGTTTGTTGCACCCCTTACTAAGCATTAGGCTTATAGTTTGAACCTTATGATGTAGGTGACGAAACAGTAGGTGAGGACTTCAGTCTAGAAGGAAATGCTTAGGTCTGGTTGCTGGTTGCTGCTCATGGTGATGATTTGTGGCTGGGAAGCGATTTTTCTTTAACACACGGAGTGTTGCTTTCAGTACAATTTAGTAAGATCTATGTTAAGATTGTATAAATAGGAAAAGTATTTCTTTATGTTAACAGATATGTGACTTATTAAGTATGAGTAGTTTATGAAAGTTCCAGATTTAAGAATCTTCTTTATATGAGAAGTCTTCCGCTACAAACTTAAGTTAAGGAATGCGAGGTTTATGTGTATGGAGATTTAGGAAAAGGGAGTTAAGTTCTTTAAAAGGGGAGAAAGAATTGAAGTCTCAACGTCGATCGATAATCGGTAGATGTTCGGTTACTGTTGAGCGGTGGATGTTCCCAGTAGATGTAATCGGTAGATGTTCGGTTACTGTTGAGTAGTGGATGTGCTCAGTAGATGTAATCGGTAGATGTTGATCGTTGCTGTTGATAGGTGGATGCTGGATGAACGAGTCATCCGGCTGACGCCATCGGTAGAAGTTGAGTGTTACTGACCGGTGGATGCTGGGTGAATCATCCGGCTGACGTCATTGGTAGATGTGGAATATCACTGTTGAGCGTTGGATGCTAGGTGAATGAGTCATCCGGCTGACGTCACCGGTAGATGTGGGATACTATTGTTGAGCGGTGGATGTTGCTCCACAGAAATGAGCGGTGGATGCTGGGTGAATGAGTCATCTGGCTGACGTCATCGGTAGATGTGGGATATTATTGTTGAGCGGTGGATGTCGCTCGACAGAAATGAGTGGTGTTTGTTAACAGTTGAAGTCATTCCGATTGTCTGTTAATTCTTCTCTTTAAATAATTTTTCCCCAAATGATTTTAAATGACTTCAAATTTGATTGGAATTTCTTTAAAAACGTATTTGCATATATACACAAAAAAAAAAGAATTTGGTTGACATTTTCGATTAGGAATATGATTATACGAAATTCTCGACCGTTGGGTTTCGGGTTGTGACATAGGGTGTCGACCGTTGCGCAGCGCCCAGCACACATTTTTTTTGTTTTTTTAAATTTTACCTATTTCTAAAATGTTTTGACCCGACCTTTTCCGACGTATTTTAAACGTATTTTATGCACGTTTTCCAATATTTTTTTAGGGTTCGAAAAACCCAAAAAATGAGCCAAAATTTGATCAAAAATTATTTTAAACGTCGTTTTAAACACAGTTTGAGTTAGCAAAGTAGCGCACCGAGCCGGGGCGGGTTCAGAGGCGTTACAATGACTACTTCAAACTTCTTGTAATATTCCTCCACACTCTTAACTCCTTGAGTCAAACCTTGTAACTTTCGACATAAATCTCGATAATAGTGGGTATGAATAAATCGCTTTCGCATAGTTACATTTATGTCCTTCCATGTGCAAATGAGTTTGCTTACCATATCTCTTCCAGCTTCTTACTAATTGATCCCACTACATGCTTGCGTAATCCATGAGCTCCATCATTACTAGCTAAATCTTTTTCTCCTCGGTGAAGTTATGACAGTCAAACATATTATCGACTTTCCTTTCCTATTCCAAATATAACTCGGGATCACATTTACCTTGAAAAGAAGGTATTACCAATTTGATGTTGCTTAGATTTCCATCCTCTCGATTTGCTTCAAATCCTCTTCCTCTTACGTAATTATCATCCGCGAATTATTTCTCATGCTCATGTACCATTGGTGCTTTACCTTTTCGTGCATGGCTTGTCGTTGGGAACTTCATTCTATCCATTGCACATTTAGTGTCTTAAATTGATCTTGTATAGTCATCATGACATCTTGGATCAAAATTAGAGTGTTCTCTTTCACTACTCATGGTATGGTCCAAAATTATGAATAATCAACAAGTAAAGAAAAGAAATAAATTAATTAAAAAGAATATGTTAGTTAAACGGAAGTCACTCACTCCCTTATGTGTTTACACTCAAATAATTGTCACTACAATCGTATTTCACTCAAAATTTGGCTTTTATAAAATAATCTCACCTTCTTGCCTTTTACACCTCAATTTTTCCGTATAGCTCTTTATGTAAAAACTTGATCAAGAGAAGATATTCAACAAGTTAAAATAAGCAAAATAAAACTTTCAAGCTAAAAATTTCAATCTTCAAGATTAGTAGAATCAAGTAATTTAAAAAGGAATAAGGACAATCAATGAACGAAACTTTGTTACTATTCAAAGAAAGAATTAATTAAGTATAATTGAAGAGATATTTTATGGTCAAGATATTTCAAGATCAACAAGAATATTCAATTGAAAAGAGTCCAAAAGTATAAGAACAACAATCGAGTATTCACTGCAAGAATCAAATATTCTAAGAATAAGATTCGCAATAATTTAACAATAAGAATATAAAATTTTAAGCACAAAAATTGAAATTTTAAAGTTCGAAACTTCAAGATTCAAAATATGTTGAATATCTTAAGAAATCGAGAATGATTGGATATATCGAATATCTCAAGAATAAGAATCTAAGAATAATGATTGAATATATCAAATATTTGAAGAATAAGATTTCGAGAATGATTGAATAAGTCGAATATCTCAAAAATAAGAATCCAAGAATAATGATTGAATAAGTCGAATATCTCAAGAATAAGATTCCGAAAACAAGAATTGAGTATGTCAAATATATCAAGAGTGAGAATTCAAAAATAGCAAAAGAAAGTTGAGATTTTTGAACTTTTGTGATTTTTTGACTTTTTTTTTCTTTTTTTGACTATGAAAAATTTAACAAAGAAGAAATTTCAAAAAGAAGATTTTTTTTTACTTTGAAGAATTTTCAAGTACAAGAATTAACGAGAACAAAAAAATTTGCAAGATAATAAAAATAGAAACTTGAAATAAAGAGTCTTTGCTCTGATACAAAATGATGAGAATCACGGGTATTGAGAACCCGAGACCCGTCAAACCAATGAGGAATAAAACTCAGAAATGTCTTATAATCAAGTATGAAGAACTTAACCCTGATCAAACATTGCCGCTGGAACCAAAGTTATCCAGTAATAAGAGCTTGACCTAAACAAAACTTAATGGCAAGAACCAAGTAATCTCCTAAGCTTTGACTTGAAGAAGACATAGTTCTTCTTGAAAAACAAAAGAGAAAATTAAAAAAAAAATCTTAAAAAGAAAATTCAATAATACAAATCATGTGTCCCTTTTGGAGTACATCCATGGTGTTTAAATAGCCTCAATGCAGCTATGAATAAGTAAACTTAACCTAATTATGAAATAGGAAACTTAACAAACTCAAAAATTAGAAAGAAAAAAAAAAGAAAAGTTTGATCGCGGATGGGCACTGAAGAGTGCACACAGGGTGGGTAGAGCGAACGCGGCAAGGCTAGGCGCTTGCAAAGGCCAGACCAAGGAGCGGGCTGGGCGTGGCAACAAGCAAAGGGCAGGGCCGGAAGAGCACTAGATGGGTGCACTGACGCGCAGAGAGTGGGGTGCACAATCAAGTGAGCGCGTGTGGTGTGCGGGTGGGCGTGTTGATGGGGGAGTGAGCATTGTGGTCGTGAGGGTACGATGTGGCATGTGCAAAGGTGGGCGTGCAGGTGTCACGACCCTAATACTGTACCCAGGTTCCCGTACTTATATATATATATATATTTTTATCCCAATAAACCGTAATCTATTTTATAATAAAACAAAACACAAATCATTTTAAATAAACATTTAAAAATTAAAACGATTAAATAAAAACCATTAAAAACAAATTATTTTTATATATATTTTTTTTTTCGGTGAACAGTGCTCGTGAACATTGCCGGTGAACAGTAACAGTGAACAGTGCGTGAACAGTGCATGAACAGTGCGCTTGCCACTTTATAGCGATCGATCTCCATTTTTCTTGGAGATCGATCGCTGACTTGCCCCTTTATATTGGCGATCGATCTCCATTTTTCTTGGAGATCGATCGCCAGATGTACAGCGATCGATCGCTGATCCACACAGCAATCGATCGCTGCACAGCGATCAATCCAAGAGATCGATCGCTGCACAGCGATCAATCCAAGAGATCGATCGCTGCTCAGCGATCAACCTTGAGATCGATCGCTGCAGCATTACCTCTCTAGAATCTGATTCCAGAGAGCAAACTTCGAACTTTTCTCATACATGTTTTCCATTCTTTTTCTCTTCCTTGTACAATCCATCTCCCACTCATACACTCTTAACATTTCAACATAACTTAACTCTCATCCCAATTTATCAAATTCTGACTTTAACAAACTAAACGCACATTAAAGCGTGTTTAAAACATAACAAACTTTCGTGAAAACAAACTTCGTGGATATATCTAAAACTATACTTTTCCTCCTGATTTAAAACGTCCAAGCAGTTTATAAAAAGCAGGTTTTCAAAACATTTAAAACCTCAAAACGTACACCTATCAACTAGTCAAAACCAAACATCCTAAAATGTTCTATCTGTACAATTATCCTAACCTAAACATCATCAACCCAAAATATCTAAATATCCTCAAAACACATACAGACATCCCCACGGGTCGGGTTAAGCATCGACTGCGCCAGCACACTCCGCGAGCCATCCTCCGTCAACTGCCATCACTCCTCGGGTGGAGGGATCTCGTAGTCACCTGTGTCGGGATCACCTACACCATACAGACACCTATGAGATAAAAATCTCAGTAAACTCTACGTAAATGTAGATGCGTGCAGAACATATGTCATTCGTTAAACATGCAGATATCAGATTCAGATTCATTACGTTGCAGACAGATTGTCACCGAGGCTAACCCACCTCGCCGTGACCAGATAACAGATTACGTAGATTTTGTTGGTTCATTTTACTTTTTAATTAGGTCGCAAACAGAATGTCACCGAGATCTAAACCATCTCGCCGTGACCAGATAACAGATTACGTAGATTCATTTCGTTCGTTGGTTCGTTTTACTTTTTAATTAGGTCGCAGACAGATTGTCACCGAGGCTAAACCACCTCGCCGTGACCAGATAACAGATTACGTAGATTCATTTCGTTCTCTTAACCAGATGCTTTAAATGACATGATGCATGAGCAGTCAAATGCATAAAGTAAACAAACAACATGTATACCATCAGGACGATAAACAAACATAACCTATAAACAACTAACCTAACTACCCAACCAAAACAATTTAAACAAAAGCATCTCCAAAACTCCTCGAGACGACTTCGACGTACGGTGTAGGCCAATCGGCTAGAGAAGATCACGAGAACTTACCTCGTGTCCGTTGCACTTCAAGCTCCGTCCACGAGCGTTGTTTGTCTGAGGCAAAACATAATATCGACGTTAAAATGAGTTTAAGCTATCGATCGTCCAAATTTACAAAACCTTAACTAAGGAAACTTTCTATAGTTCTAATCCAATTCATCGGGCTATTTATTCGAGCAATTTACGCTCGGCACCACAAATTCCACTTTACGAGTTATTCCCAAAATCTCGAAATTTCACGAATTCTAACATTTTTCCTAAATCAATAGATTCGTCCATTAACGTCCAATACGTTCAATATATACTTAATTAAGGCAAACCCATTGATTTCGAACTCTAAATCGCGTTGTTTATCAAAACCCTAATCGTAAACCTAAACGTATAACTCAACGAAACTCGAGATTTAACGCTCTAAAACTATAAAATCATACCTAGAGCGTCGATTGGAGGAGGAAGCGTGAAGGAAACAGAACGATCGGAGGACGAATCGGAGGTCGGAACGTCGAGTCGTCGTCGCGGGCAGAGAGAAATCGCGAAGGGGAAGCTCTCTGGTTTCTCACGGCAGAGGAGAAATGAAAATGAAGAAAAGTTTAGGTTATTTTATACTTTTGACTTGGCAAAAGACCGTTTTGCCCTTGCATTGTTTTTATATTAGTTTCGTCGTTTGTTTCATTAATTGACTAGCCATTCGGTTTCACCAAATCTCCTTATTTCACCAATAAGTCCAACTTATTATTTGGGTCCTAACAAAACTGTCCGTTCGCAAAACGGACCTCGTTTACTATTTTCACTAAAACGTTTCTTATATTACGAGAAATCTAATTACTCGAAATATAGCGTCATTATCCCGAAAAATCCTATAAATTTCTTAAAATTCCAATTAGTCGATAGGATCCTAATGACGCTTTCTTTTTTGTAAAACGGACCTGATTTGACATATTTACTAAAATGTCACTTTATATTAAAATAATAATATCCCGTAAAGCGGGGTATTACAGCAGGTGGTCTTGAGAGTAGGGGTGATATGCTGAGATTTGTTGCATGCGTGGCTATTGCATGCTGCGTGCGTTGGGGTGCTCTTATTTCCTTCCTAGAAAAACCTTATTGATTGATATCTTTTCTTGGTCTTTTTCATGCATTTTCCCCATTGGTTCCTCATCAATACTTAACATATTCATTGGTCATTGCTCATGTTGTGATAACTCTTTCTCTTGGGTCTCCATGATCAAATTATGTAAGGGTTTGTGCATTTGACCTTGTCATTGGTCCTCCAATGTCTTGTAATAGATCATGATCCTTGATTTTGGGCTTGATTGCACCTTCATTTGCATCTACATGTCATGAGCCAAAGTCTAATAGAACATTGGGTCAAGCGACCCGATCCTCAGAGAGGACCCAAAATGCATGTAAAACTTCTTTTACCTTTCATTTCAAGACATGATGAGATAACAAAATGGTTTTTAAAACATCGTTATATTAAAAACTCTTTTTCACCATTTTATGGAAACAGACTCTACGAGCCACAGAATTGGCATAAACTTAAAAATTGTTGTATACATAGACGACTATATGAAAATAAACCATTATCGTACTTATCATACGAAAATCACCTCAATAAAAAAAGGGTCACTCAAGGACCCGTAGAACACATAAACATAGAAAGACAGCAACTGAACTCCAGCAACACCTCATGAGCCAGAAGGAGAAATAAGCAACATGCGATCCGAAGATCAAACCCCATTAACCGAGTTGTTGGTGAACAATGGTCATGTAACACCCGAGAAATTTTATTTACATACGTAGCTTTAGTTAGGGTATGTTGGGAGGATTTAACATTTAATCTAGTGTTCTCCTAAGGTAGTGAAGGAAAGGAGGGGAAAAGAGGTTTGACAAGTCAAAACAAAAAGAGGCTTGAAAAGTCAAATTTAGTTATGAACCAATAGGAAACAAATAGAAAGTTAAAATGTGGTGAGTGAGAGGCATTTCACGTTGAAGTTTATGAGGGAAAAGGGAGGGTTGATTTGCAATTTTAAAAATTTTGGTGGGAGAATTTAAAAGAAGAAAAAGTGGTAAGGTTTAAATGGTGATTTCTCTTCTTCTTCCTTCAACTCCCACGCCATTTTCTCTTCTCCTCCATAGTCGAGCCTTCTCCTCCATTTTCTTCAATCCTTGCAAGGGTTTTGAGTGGTAAGTTGAGTGGGTTTTGAGTTTGGTATGATTTATTGTTGATTTTAGGTGTTTTTATGGTGTTTTGGTTGATTTTTGTTAGGGTTTGAAAACCCTAGATTGGGAGCTCCAAAAATTTTGTGTCTCTTGGTTAGTTTCTTCCTAATTGATAGTTTAAACCCTTAATGATGTTAGTTTAAGTTGTTTTTAGGGATAGATTTGAGATTGGAAGGGAGTTATGGAAAAACCAGATTTGTGGAGTAAGAACACCGGTTCTGTTTTGTGCATTTCGAGTTGGCCAAGTGATTTGGTTGGTTAATCTGAGTATTTCAATGGATAATAGACGTGTAGAGATTTACGGATTGGGGTGGCACGTCAAAATCCATTGAAAAACGAATAAGTTATGACCGTTTGAAGTTGGACGCTAAACATAGTTAGAAAATCAGATTTTAGGTATTGAATTGTATAGTTTGTTGAATTTTTGGTTAGTTTTAGGTTTAAGAAATTCGTAGAATTTTCTAGAATAATTGCTAAGTTATTTTTCCTTATAATTGTTAGGTTATTGAGTGAATAGTTTAGCTGGACGAAGTCAACACTCAAGTGCCGAGCAATCAGGTAAGTAGTGGTTTGAAATCGTTTTGCCTTCGGGCCTACATCATGGAACGGTAGGGTTAATGGTTGTTTGTTTCGCGTTGTGTTGTGCTGCATATTCTTTAACATGCATCATGGTTTTCAATTAAGCAAAATACGAGTTTTCTTGCATGGTTTGATTTGCGAGCGTGAAATGTAATCAGATAAAAGGAATTGCAAAATTAATCTTGATTAGAGTGCCTTGTCGGGAACAAGTGCTGGCGTGTAGCACCCCGAGGGGACCTCTATGAAAGATGACCGGCTAAAATACATAGTCTTGATTAGAGCTGCCTTGTCGGGAATAAGTGTTGGAATGTAGCACCCCGAGGGGATCTCTATGAAGGATGACAGACTAAAATACGTAATGGTCGTGAGTATGAATTCCTAGACGGTTATAGGATTCTACGATCGATGTGGAGGGAGATTTTGTATAGCCATCCTAGACGGTTATGGGATGATTGCTATCTGGTCTTGCTCTGGTGGTACTGAGTGTGGCCGTCTTAGATGGTTATAGGATGTGAGCTTACTCAATCCACACGACTTAAGAAAAGACTAAAGTAACGAACATGAACGAGCACAACTGAGTGTTAGAAACCGCATGTGATAGGATTGGTTGCATTGTGTTTTGTTGCATTCGTTATTCCCTACTTACTAAGCATTAGGCTTACGTTTTGTGTTCTGTGGTGTAGGTGACGACTATTATTTAGGTGAACTAGATGAGGGAGCCCAGGACTAGACGGCAGTCGGTGGCGCATGGAGCATTCCGGTGCGGGCACTTGTTGGGCAACCACGTTCTTCGGGTAGTTTGGTGGGGAGTTTTTGTATTTTGTCTTGTAGATATTTTTCTAGCTATTTTGGATGTTTGTGGCTAGTGGTGGTTTTGTAGAATGATTTTTAAGACTTTGTATTTCAAGTTTTGGTTTATGAAATTTCAGTCGTTATTCTTCCAGTTTTTTTATATAACAAACAACGTTGAGTTCTTTTGTCTCTACGTTTTCGCTAATCATTTTAAGTTGGTTTTCTAAGAATTTTACGGAGCGCAGAGTCGAGGATGCCTGGAATGTATGGTAAAAATTTTAGGGAATTTGGAAGTGTTTGGCTCGAAGAAAAATTGGGGAAAAGTGAAAAGGAGCGCTGGTGGCCGATGGCGGGGGCGCGATAACAGTTGGGATGCGCGCAGGGCGCTGCTAGGCGCGCGCAGCACCCAGCGCCGATTGATCGGCAGGCTGTAGTGTTGGTGCACCTGGCGACAAGAGAGGTTGCCGATCGATCGGCACTCAGCGCCAATCGATCGGCGCCTCGCGCGCGCGCCGACCAGACCTATTTTTATATTTTTCTTGTTTTTCAAATTGTTTTAACCCAACATTTTTCGATGTATTTATAACGTATTTTAGGCACGTTTTCCAACAATTTTTGAGGTTTCAAAAAACTCAAAAATCGAGTCAAAATTTTATCAAAAATTATTTTAAATGTCGTTTTAAACATGGTATGGATTAGCAAAGTAGCGCACTGAGCCAGGGTGGGTTCAGGAGCGTTTCAAGTTGGTATCAGAGCAAAAGTGGTCGATTCGTTCAAATGATTACCCGACAATGTCGGCCGCCGAATTTGGTTGGGTTACGTGCTGATGCAGAAGGACAAGTGATTGCCTATGCTTCTAGGCATATGAAGCCTTATGAGAAAAACTATCCGACCCATGATCTGGAGTTAGCAGCGGTGGTCTTTGCTTTAAAAATGTGGAGGCATTATTTATATGGTCAGCAATGCGAGGTATATTCAGATCATAAAAGTTTGAAGTATATCTTTACTTAAAAGGAGCTGAATATGAGGCAGCGGCGGTGATTAGAGTTCGTGAAGGAT
This sequence comes from Begonia masoniana, assembly GCA_022432975.1. Classification (NCBI taxonomy): domain Eukaryota; kingdom Viridiplantae; phylum Streptophyta; class Magnoliopsida; order Cucurbitales; family Begoniaceae; genus Begonia; species Begonia masoniana. The sequence goes on along the minus strand of CM039509.1, from coordinate 26,895,428 downwards.
TATGATTTGGAGATTAAATACCACCCCGGTAAGGCCAACGTGGTTGCAGACGCCTTGAGTCGTGTATCGACTTCAGTTTCAGCTTTGGAGACTGGTATGTCTGTGGCGTTGAGATCTGAGTTTCAGAGATTCTATTTAGAGCTGGTTTCAAATGTGACAGCTGTTTTATCAACTTTGTCTCTGAAGCCTACAATTTTGAAGAAGATTCGTGAAGCTCAGCAAGAAGATTCGGAGTGCAATAAATTTAAGATGAGTATGGTGTCTGATGATCGGACTGAGTTCAGCTACTCAGATGATGGTATTCTGAAGTTTTGTGATAGATGGTACGTTCCGAGTAATGAGCAACTTAGGAAGGAGATTTTAGTTGAAGCTCATTCTTCAAGGTTTTCTGTTCATCCTAGCAGTACAAAGATGTACAGAGACCTCAAGCAGCACTATTGGTGGCCTGGTATGAAGAAGTCGGTGGCGGAATTTGTGGAAACATGCTTGGTCTGTCAGCAAGTGAAAGCAGAACATTAGAGACCTGCTGGGAAGTTACAGCCATTGCCGGTTCCCGAGTGGAAGTGGGACCAGATTTCGATGGACTTCGTTGTCGGTTTGCCTAGGACGACGAGAGGGCTTGATGGTAATGGGTGATTGTGGATCGTTTAACCAAATCAGCCTATTTTCTACCGGTGAAAATGACATACAGCATGGATCAGTTTGCTGAGCTGTACATTCAGGAGATTTTGAGGCTGCATGGTGTACCGATTTCTATAGTATCGGATAGGGACCCGAGGTTCACCTCCAAGTTTTGGAAGAGTTTGTATACGACAACGGGGACTCGGTTGAACTTCATCACTGCTTTTCATCCTCAGACGGACGAACAATCTGAACAAACTATTCAGATTCTGGAGGATATGCTTCGTGCTTGTGTGCTGGAGTTTCAGGGTTCCTAGAGTAAGTATCTGCCTTTGGTGGAGTTCTCGTATAACAATAGTTATCAGGATACTATTGGAATGGCTCCATACGAGGCTCTCTACGGAAGGAAGTATAGATCGTCTCTTTATTAGGACGAGGTCGGGGAATCCAGCTTGATTGGCCCAGAGATTTTGCAGCAGACTACAGATAAGATCTAGTTTATTCGGCAGCGCATTTTGACAGCTCAGAGTTGACAGAAGAGCTATGCAGACGGTAGAAGACGTGAGCTGGAATTTAAGGTAGGAGATGAGGTTTTTCTGAAGATCTCGCCATTTAAAGGTGTGATGAGGTTCGGGAGGTGGGGAAAACTGAATCCGAGATATGTTGGTCCATTCCCGATTGTGAAGCTGGTAGGAAAGACAGCTTATCAGTTGGAATTGCCTGCTTTGATGGAGGGAGTGCACAATGTTTTTCATGTCTCGATGCTGCGAAAGTGCCTGAGGGATCCATCACATGTTATAGTGCAGCACGACATTGAGGTGCAGCCTACGCTTTCCTATGAGGAGAGACCAGTGAAAATTTTAGATTATGTAGTAAAGAAGTTGCGTAATAAAGACATTCCACTGGTGAAGGTGCTGTGGCGCAACCACAATGTTGAGGAGGCAACGTGGGAGCGGCAGCAGGATATGATGGAGCGATATCCTGAGCTTTTCAGGTACATAAATTTTGAGGACAAAATTTTTGTATGGAGGGTGGATTGTAACACCCAAGAATTTCCTATAATGCGTATAGGCCTAGTATTACACTGTTAGAGGGTTTAATGGTTAGGAATGACGTGTGGTGGATTGGTTGAAAATGTAATGGTTGAAAAATTCAAAATGTTGAAAAGTCAAAATGCATTCAAAATGTGTGAACCAATAGGAATTAAGTAAAAGCAATGGAAAGTGGTGACTTGATAAAGCTTCTCACGTGGATTTAAAAGGGAAAAGGAGGGTTTGATTTGTAATTTTAAAGAAATTATGGAAGGAAATAAAAAGGAGGAAAAGTTTAGGTTAAAATTGGGTTTTCATTATTTTTTTTTCTCCCTCCATCTCCACGGTTCTCTTCTCATCCTCCATAGCCAATTCTTCCTCTCTCTTTTCTTCAATCTTGCAAGGCATTTCAAGGTAAGAATACATGGGTTTTGGTTTTTATATCTTTAGGTGAAGTTTATTGAAGTTTTTAGTGAGTTTTTGTTGGATTTGGTTAGGGTTTGAAAACCCTAGGTTGGGGATTCCAAAAATTCAATTCCCTTGGCTAGTTTTCTCCTTCTTTTGGTCATTTAATCCTTAGGTACGATGGTTTAAGTCGTTTGGGTGGTTAGATTAAGGATTGGAAGAGAGTTACACAAAAACCAGTTTGTGAAAACTTGGGGACTGATTCTGTTTTTGGAGATTTGGGTTGGCCAATGTGTTTATTTGGTGAATTTAAGTATTTCAATGGATAGTAGACGTGTAGAGGTTTACAGATTGGGGTGGCACGTCAAAATTCATTGAAAAACGATAAAGTTATGGCCGTTCAAAGTTGGATGTTGTTAACTTTGGGTAAAAATCGGGTTTTGTGTTGTGAGAGTGTGATTGTGGTTTAGGTGTTGTTTGGTTTTATAGGTGTTGTTTAGTTTTAATTAGAAAATCCCTTAGACTTTATTGGTGACTTATCAAGTTCAGTTTTGGTTATTTTAGACCGTCGAGCTAGAGAAGTGATAAGACGAAGTGGGAAATTGAAAGCCGAGCAATCAGGTAAGTAGAGGAATCCTTTAGTTGCCTTCGGGCCTACACCATAGAACGGTAGGGTTTATTGGTTTGTGTTATGTTTCGTGTTGCGTTGTTTGGTTTTGTGATACATTGCGTTGTTTTGCTTCGTGTTGTGTAGAGTTGCATATCTTCGAAGCATGTATCATGGTTTCACGCTAGATAAGTATAATGGCATTGTGTGGCATTGTGAGGATGAACGATAGTTGGTTATAGAGTAAGGCATCTTATGGGTGCAGACAACTAAGGCATCTTTTGATGCAGGTAACTAAGGCATCTTTTGATGCAGGCAACTAAGGCATCCTATGGGTGCAGGCAACTAAGGCATCTCTCGATGCAGGCAACTAAGGCATCTTTCGATGCAGGCAACTAAGGCATCTTTCGATGCAGGCAACTAAGGCATCTTTCGATGCAGGCAACTAAGGCATCTTTCGATGCAGGCAACTAAGGCATCTTTCGATGCAGGCAACTAAGGCATCTTTCGATGCAGGCAACTAAGGCATCTTTCGATGCAGGCAACTAAGGCATCTTTCGATGCAGGCAACTAAGGCATCTTTCGATGCAGGCAACTAAGGCATCTTTCGATGCAGGCAACTAAGGCATCTTTCGATGCAGGCAACTAAGGCATCTTTCGATGCAGGCAACTAAGGCATCTTTCGATGCAGGCAACTAAGGCATCTTTCGATGCAGGCAACTAAGGCATCTTTCGATGCAGGCAACTAAGGCATCTTTCGATGCAGGCAACTAAGGCATCTTTCGATGCAGGCAACTAAGGCATCTTTCGATGCAGGCAACTAAGGCATCTTTCGATGCAGGCAACTAAGGCATCTTTCGATGCAGGCAACTAAGGCATCTTTCGATGCAGGCAACTAAGGCATCTTTCGATGCAGGCAACTAAGGCATCTTTCGATGCAGGCAACTAAGGCATCTTTCGATGCAGGCAACTAAGGCATCTTTCGATGCAGGCAACTAAGGCATCTTTCGATGCAGGCAACTAAGGCATCTTTCGATGCAGGCAACTAAGGCATCTTTCGATGCAGGCAACTAAGGCATCTTTCGATGCAGGCAACTAAGGCATCTTTCGATGCAGGCAACTAAGGCATCTTTCGATGCAGGCAACTAAGGCATCTTTCGATGCAGGCAACTAAGGCATCTTTCGATGCAGGCAACTAAGGCATCTTTCGATGCAGGCAACTAAGGCATCTTTCGATGCAGGCAACTAAGGCATCTTTCGATGCAGGCAACTAAGGCATCTTTCGATGCAGGCAACTAAGGCAACTAAGGCATCTCTCGATGCAGGCAACTAAGGCATCTTTCGATGCAGGCAACTAAGACATCTTTTGATGCAGGCAAATAAGGCATCTAACGATGCAGGCAAATCTTAAGGCGTCTTATGGATGCAGGCAAACTTTATTAGCACAATTGAGCGTTAGAAATTGCATGAGATATGATTGATTTCATTGTATGTTATTGCATTCATTATTCCCTACTTGCTAAGCATTAGGCTTACGTTTTGTGTTCTGTGGTGTAGGTGACGAGATTTTTACAGGTGAGATTGATGGGGAGGATCAGACTTAGGATTAGTTGGGGATCTACGGGGCAAGCCGGTGTAGGTAGTTGTTGGGGCGCCTCGACCTAGGTCTTCAGAGATGTGGGGTTTGTGTTCGGGAATTTGGTATTTTGTGGTCATTTTGGATAAATTTGAATTGTGTTAATATTTTGTGGTTTTAGAACGGTTGTGGATTGATTTAGATGTTTTATAATATATATATATATATATATATATTTTCAGGTTTTGGGTTTCAAGAATTTTAGGCGTTATTCCGCTCGTTCTGATTTTAAAACCAAAAATGTCAGGTTCCCGTTCTCTATTTTTTTTTGTTACCCATTTTAAATCGGTTTTCTAAGATTTTTACGGGACACAGAGTCGAGGGTGTAGGGATCATGTGGTAAAAATTTCAGAATTTTTGGAGGTGTTTGGCTCGATGAAAAATGAAGAAAAGTGAGGAAAGTCGAAAAAAAATAAAAAAATTGCAATTTTGGGCCGAAAAACCCGAGGAGGCCCGATCGATCGGGCCCGGGGCGCGATCGGTCGGGCATGGGGCGCCCAGGCGCGCCCCAAGTGCGCAGGGGCGCGTCGCGCCCAACGCGCTGCGCTCAGCAGCCTTGTAAAAAAAAATTATTTTTACTATGTTTTAACCCAATACTTTCCCATATTTTAAACTTATTTTGGGCACGTTTTCCAACAAAAAGCGAGGGTTCGAGAAACCCAAAAACTGAGTCAAAATTTTATCGAAAATTAATTTAAACGTGTGTTGAGTTAGCAAAGTAGCGCACCGAGCCGGGGCGGGTTCGGGGCGTTACAATTTATGACTAAGAGATTTTCACTCGTTTTGGCTTCCGCTATGGTCTAAACGTTTTGTTCTCGTATGAATTTTTTAACGATGGATGGTTTAGGGATTTAAAGTTTCTCATTTGAATGGTTTGAGTTGAGTTTTGGTTGAAGGATTTAGGAGAAGTTATGATTTATGCTGTTGTATGTTTAAGTTATTATGAAGGAGGTTGCTGGAGCAGTTTTCCAGAGGGGAAGCCGATCGATCGGCCAGAGAGGTGATCGATCGGCTGGTACTGTTTGGCAAAAATGAAGAAACTAAGAGGGTGTTGATCGATCTGCTGAAGTGGGGATCGATCGGCTGTGCATTTTATAGGGCGATCGATCGGCTCAATTTGTTGATCGATCGGTTGTGAAATTTTACAAAGGGGCGAACAATCGGCTGTTTTGGCCGATCGATCGGCCCTCTTGCATTTTCAACTCTGCCCCTGTTCTTTCCCCTTAAGACCGAACATGTCCTTTTTTAAATTACTCTTCACATTTTTGTTAATGTTTTAAGTTATTTTTAAGGGATTCCAAATGAGTTTTAAACATGGTTCTCAATCGTTTTAGCAAATTTCTTTTAAGTAATTTTTTTTAAAAAAATAAGAGTCAAGAATAAGAACACGAACACAATTATGTAAGTTGCGGCCCGTTGGGTTTCGGGACGTGACATTTTTGGACGTAAATGTTTTTTTTTTCATCGAAACATGTTTAAAAGACTCATTAGAGGTAGGGTTGAGTTACATTTGGAATTAAAATTTTAAAGAAAATTAACAAAATAGGAGTGTCTGCCGATCGACACCTATATAGATCGGTCGACACTTCAATTGGCTCTGTATTCATAGGTCGACCTTTGCGGTCAACACATTGTACACTTTTGTACAGACCGGTCGACATTTGCACAGACAGGTCGTCACTTTGGTCCGCTCTGCTTTCACTGGTTGATCCTGGTGGTCGACACATTGTACACTTTTGTACAGACTGGTTGACACTTGCACAGACAAGTCGACACTTTGGTCTGCTGTACTCTCACTGGTCGATCCTAGTGGTCGACACATACCAAGTACGGTCAACACCTAAAGATCTCGGTTGACATATGAAGGCAGAATGTCGTCCTTATTACGCCTATCACTTCTTTTTCCTTCCACACTTAACCATTTTTACTTTCAACCCATCTTCCAATCAGTCCTTTCATCTCTAAACATCCTCCAACTCTCATAACCTAATACATCCACTTAAAACTCTTCCTAAAATGTAACTCCAACTCAAAATTTGTAAAACTGACTAGAAAACACGTAGCGGAACATAAAACACGTGGAAAACCCTTTAATCAAAACATTTGTTTCAAAACATGGCATCTTCCAAGAAAATCTCTAAATCATCAAAACCTACTTTCCATTTTTTCTAAATTCATAAACGTGTACCAAAAAAACTTGCTTGGAGCATAACCCATGGGTCGGAATCGCCTTGCCCAGGCCAAAACGTCCGCCACGAGTACCATTCATCAACCGGCCTATCCATCAACTTCAGGGAGAACTTCCTCACTTTCAACTTCTTCACCTATATCACAAGGTTCAAACTATAAGCCTAATGTTTAGTAAGAGGTGTACATATATGAATGAATGCTCATGTAATGCAAGCTTGAAAATCATGTTTGTTTACTTATTTCTTATTCTTTTCACTTGACATGGATTAAGGAGGCTCGTGTAGGGGAGTAGGCAGGGGTTCATGTACATGGTCGTTACGCACAGGTTTCATGGTCCATTACATGGGCAGGTGACATGGTCCCTTGAGAGAGACAAAAATCATGGCCATATTGCCCCAACCCACACTTAATCATTACGTACATTTCATATTCTTGTTTTTCTTTATATCTTCTTTACATAAATCATGCATGTAAAATATTTTGTATGCTTCTTTGGGAGAACATGATGTGTGTGACATGAATGCGCATATGCACATAATTCTTAAACATTAACATATAACCTACTCAAATAAAACTCATCATCAAACATCCTCAAACAATTTACAATAAAACATCAAAACTATCATCAGACATAACATCCTAGTACCCTTGTGAAGTAGGACCCTATTGGCTGAACACCTAACACACACTTACATGGAATTCCTTAGCAACTCGTGCACTTTTCCTTAAGTCTTAAACACCTAAAACATCACAATTCCACCATCAATATTAGTCCAATCATGAATACAATGCACGAACGAATTTAAATTTCCTATAGCATCTCCTTAAAATTTTCAGCATAACCTCCCCGTATTATGCATTTTCCCCAAATTCCAAAACAAATCAACCATAACAATAATCCAATAATATTCCAACAATTCACAATTTAATATATCCAAGCCCTAAATTTCTCGATCGAAAATCAAAGGGGAGTTGTCTTACCTTAAATCATCGAAAAGTGGAGGGAAATTCATGGAACCTTTGATGAAGGAGAGGGGGATTTCGTGGAACCCAAACAACCACCGAAATTCATGAAAATCAACTCAAAACTTAACTCTAATCCTAAAACTCACAGCATAAATCTTAATGCTTACATTAAATCTTCAAAATCAAATGAGGAAAAACTGAAGAAATCGGTGTGGAGGAAGGAAGATCACCGGCTTTGGCGTGAGGCTGAGAGGAGAGAAAGAAAGAGAGGGAGGGGGAGCTGCTGCGTGAAGGAGGGAGAGAGAGAGAGTGTGTGTTTTATTAAAATTAAACTCAATTTACTATTTTTTCCTTCACCCTTATTTCTAACTTGTAGTTTGTTGGACTTTATTTGTGTAAAGGATGGTATTTTATAACCTTTGTGAATGTTGTTTTGGATGGGTTGAATATGTTTTATAAATTATTTGATTTTCTGGATTTTGGTTTAGTAAATTTAGTCGTTATGCTGCTCAATTTTTACTAAGGTAAACGACGTTCGTTTTAACCTATTTTCACGTTTTTGCTAAAACTTTTGAGTCGTGTTTTCGAGATTTTTATGGGTAAGGAGTTGGGAATGTCGGGAAAGGTTTTGGGGTAAATTTAGGTGATTTGGTTGTGTGTGATTTGAAGAGAAATGGAGAAAAGGTGAAATGGAGTGCTGGTGGCCGAGGAATAGGCGTGCAGGCCGGGGAGGGAGCGCGCGGGCACGGCGGTGGCGCGCACAGTGTGCGTGAGAGGTGTGCTGCATGGGCGCGTGCAGCGCCCATCGCCGATCGATCGGCGAAATTCACTATTCCTCACCTGGCAACCCGAGAGGTTGCGGATCGATCGGCGCTGTGCGCCGATCGATCGGCACCTCATGCGCGCGGGGTTACGAGTGCTGCGCGCGTTGCCGGGGAGACGCGCGAACCCAGTGCGCGTGCGGGGCACCTCTTGTGACCCTCTTTGAAAAATTTTCAAATTTTACCCCTTTCAATTATGTTTTAACCAGACATTTTTCGACACGTTTTGTACGTATTTTATGCACGTTTTTCAAATATTTTCGAGGGTTCAAAAACCCGTAATCGAGTAAAAATTTTATCAAAAATTATTTTAAACTTCGTTTTAAACATACCCGTAAATCGAGTAAAAATTTTATCAAAAATTATTTTAAACTTCGTTTTAAACATGGTATTGGTTAGCAAAGTAGCGAACCGAGCTAGGGCGGGTTCGGGGGCGTTACGTAATGGTTTTATATGATAGTCTCACCCTCTTGTCTTTTACCACTAAATTTTCTCTTTGAGTTCTTTATGTAACAACTTAATCAAGAGAAAAATTCAACAAGCAAAAACAAGCAAGATCAAACTTTTTAACTCAAAATTCTAATTTCCAAAATCAGTTAGAATCAAACAATTTAGAATAGGATATAGTACTTCAAGAAAGGAAACTTTTCAAGAAATGAAACTTTTCAAGAAAGGAAACCTTTTATGAAAGGAAACTTTTCACGAAAGGAAACTTTTCACGGAATGAAACTTTTCACGAACGGAAAAAAAAGAAACTTTGATATCTCACAGAATAATAAATTAATGTTCAAATATTGTGACTGCAAATACGATTAATCAAGACTTTTGAAGTCTCCAAGAAAGTAGAATCAATAACTTGAAATAATTGAGACAATCAAAGAAAAAGATTTGAATAACCACACCCAAAAGCAAATATTGATGCTTATAATGAAGAAAAAGATGTTTGTTTTTTTTAATTTTTAGATTTTTTTCTTCAAATTTCAATTTTTTTTTTAATTTTCAAAGGAAGAAACTCTAGAAGAATAAGAAAAAAAAACAATAAATATGAGAACCACAGGTATATGAAACCTGAAACAACGCGAAATAGAAACTCAGGAACGCCTTTGAAATCAAGTGTAAGGAACTTGACCCCAATCGAACCTTGCCGATGGAACCAAAGTTATCAAAGAAGGAGCTTGACCCGTAACCGAATTTGTGGTTAGAAACAAAGCTATTAAGTTGATATTTCAAGTTTTGACTTGAAGAAGATCTAGTTCTTCACAAAGAACAAAAGAGAAAATTCTCACAAAGAGTAACTCAAAATTGTGTATATTGCTTCTATAAAGTTGCAAGGTTTATGTCTTTAAATATGTTATAAAATATCCTAATGTAATAATAAAGTAATTGGAAAACGTTTAAAGATTAAGAAATATCTAAATATTAGGAAACTTAACAAATTAATAAAATAAAACTTTGACTACATAACAAAAGGAAACTTGTACGAAGTTGATTGATGAATTTTGTGGCTCTCCTTCCTAAATTTGTGGTCCACCTTTCTTCAAGAATTAGGAAATAAGTGCTTGAACAATTTGATGGAGAAAAAGAAAATTCTGCATAGATTTTGCATGTGCATGTGGCCTTCATCCCTCTTGCCACTAAATCTTTAGGTAGTTTTCAAGTATATTTGACATTCTTTTCCTCCCAAGCATTCTCTTCAATACTTAACAAATTTATTAATTTCAGCTCATGTTGAAAAGAATCTCTCTCTTGGATTTCAATAATCAATCTATTTAAGACTTCATGCATTTTCTTGGTTCTTGATCTTGGTATTGGGCCTCCAATATCTTTACATAGATCTTTAACTTTGGGTTTGAAGTTGGTTGCACCTTGATTCACATTAAAGAGACAAGTGATCTCTTTTCTTCTACTAGTGAATCCCTAGACATATTCCTCTCATTCCATCAATGAATTTCATTCTTGAATTTCATTGGTGCGATTAATATTAATAAAAATCGATATTTTTATGTATTCTTCTAACTTCTATGTGTATTAAAATACTACAAGCTCATATATTTTATGAGTTTACTTTTTTGTTTTCTTTTTTTTTTTTCTTCAGATGAATATAAAACCTAAAAGGGTGTATCTTTTTGTCGATTGAAATAAGAAATCAATTTTGAATCTTTGTCTTTTTTTTTATTTGTCGTTATATAAAGAAAAATGAATTTCTTATTATTTATTTATTTCATATTATATTGAATTTAATAATAAGAAATTGTAAATAAAAGTCTCATTCTCACATTCATTTTTATCGGATTGACGAAACAAAAATGAATTGAATATGTATCAATATGTAAATAATTGATACACGGAGCCATAGTATGACATGCAATCTATCTTATTTATATAGATAGAAAATTTCGTATATAGATAGAAATTGATCGTATATTGGGTTATAAAATCCAAGAAAGAGAGTTATTTTAAGAGAAAGAGAATATCAATTTCTTCCTATAAAATATCTAGCAAAAAGAGGATGAAATCGGAAATATCGACAGATTCCTGTATAGTCCAAAGAAATATGAAAATGGAATAAAAAAAAATCCAATGTTCTAATTGAATCTCTATCTAATTTCAATATCAGAATAGTGGATCTAGTCACGATTCAATGGGTTAGATCCACTGACTTTTTTTTCTAATCTTTATAATGGAAAATAGGAAGATTTTTCAATTCAAGGAAATGACTTATCATGATTCATTAGAATAATGATAAATCATTAGAAAAGATTGAAATCATTAAAATATAATTTCGAATATCGAAAAAAAAAAAAGAATATAGATTCTATATACTATAGACTCTATAATATAGAATAAAAAAAAGAATAATAAAAAAATGTTTCACTATAGAATTCTATCTATTAGACTATAATTCATTATAATGATAACTTAGAATAATGAAAGATAACTAAAAAGTAAATAATTATCTATAATTCCATTTTTTCATTTAATGAAATGGTTTATTATCTTTTTTATTACAAATAGAAGCAAAACAAACAATATTTTTATTTTCCGTTCAATCAAATAGGAGGTTGGAATTTGATGATAAAATCGAAAGTAAAGCCCCTTATCGGATTTGAACCAATGACTTACGGCTTCCTATGGTGTAGCATCCGGTTCTATTAAACCAATTTCTATTCCGTTATTTAATAGTAAGCATGTTGTGGAGTTATTTAATAGTAAGCATGTTGTGGAGAAAATTGAGGAAAATATTAATTAGGTTAATGAGTGACTAAGTAAGGGCATAGTAGTAAATTGAGAACTTATAATGGATAACCTATTTAAGGAAAGAGACTTTGTGATTAAATGCACTGTAGCCGCCACTCTTTCCCCACTCTCCTCTCTCGGTATTCAGCTCAAGCAGCAGAACTCTTTAGGCGATTCTTCCATCTGATTTTCTCCAAACTAGGTGAGTTCTATTTCGATTCCTTGCTGCATTAGTAGCTATCGATGATTTGGGAAGTAGATATATGTGAGTTTCGAGAATGTTGTGAGCGAACTAGTTCGGGTTTTGTGGTAATCGGAGATGTATAACGAACTAAGTTCCTAAACTAGTTTCCATAGGCTTCTGGATAGTGTAGAATGAGGTTTAGTAAAATCTAATTGATAATCTGTCCATGGTTTTAGGTTGAGTAAGCTCCCAAAGTAATTTGCAACACCGAGCATTTCCAGGAGAGCCAGGTAAGTGAAGTGTGGTTGTGTCCTCGGGCCTACATCACAAAACAGTAGGTTTTATGCATGTTGAATGTTTTCAGTTTGGTCATGCATCATGTTTTGGAAGAATACGAAAATGAATTTACATGGAATGTATGGTGAGGCATGAACAGAACGTAACATTATAGCTGTTAAGGGAATTAATCCACCCCTTAATTGATGAAGTGGATTTATAACATTGGGAGAGTTGATCCCACTCCCAAGGGAACCTGGGGATCATTATAGCCGTTAAGGGAATTAATCCACCCCTTAATTGATGAAGAGGATTTACGACTTTGGGAGAGTTGATCTCACTCCCAATGGAATATTGAGATCAAATTACGATGAATGTGAATGCAACTGAGCTGAGAAAGTAGAAACTGCATGATTAAGATTTACATTTCAGCATTTCATTTCATGATTGCTTCACTTATTTAGCATTAGGCTAATAGATGAGTTTTGTAATGTAGGTGAAGAAAAGACAGCAGGTGTGTTCCCTGAGTTTGTTTAGAGCTAGGCAGGTTGGAGGGGTGCATTCATGCATCGAACTGGTAGCTGACGGGGCGGTTTAACTGATGTCAGTAGTTGGGAAGGTTTAGTTGACAATGTTTCAATTTAAGTACGTTGAGTTTTTATGACAGTAGTAGTTTTAATGTTTCTTTGGAATACATCTTGAGACTTTTCTGTTAATGATACTCTGTCAGTTTAATAGTGGTTTTACAATATTTCGGAGTAATACACTGATTTAAATAGTTTTGAATGGTTTTTAGTAAAATGTTCATGTTCTACTGGTAGTAGGACTTTTCTTGTTAGAGTGAAACTGTTGCTACGCTGTTTTCGTTGAGTATTTTTAATCTATCGGTAGATGATGTCTATCGGTAGATGTAGAGTTGTTGTTCTGTTGTCTATCGGAAGATGGCTTCAGTAAAGTCAACGGATGATGTCTTCAGTGGAAGCCATCGGAAGATATAAGTAGAAAATTTGTCGTTTTGTAACCGGATGATGTCGAGTATTTTATCTACCGGAAGATGTGAGTAAGTGTATTTGTCGTTTTGTGATCGGCAAAGGCTGGATGGATGATTCATCCGGATGACGTCATCGGAAGATGCGAGTAGCAAAACTTGTCGTTCTGCGATCGGCTGAAGTCGGAAGAATGATTCCTCCGGCTGACGTCATCGGTGGAAACCTTCGGTTTTGTTTCTGCCATTTTCGTTGACTTTGTTCAGCAGATGATGTGTTTGACTTTTATGAACCGGCGGATGATGTGTTTGACTTTTATGAACCAGCGGATGATGGGTTTGACTTTTATGAACTTTAAGTATTTTACGCTTAAGCCTTCATCTCTTCCGGCCGAATTACTTCTTAATATTTTAACAGCTTTTTTTAACATTGTTTTATAGCTTTACTTAACTCTATTCTGCTCAAAGGAATTTCCGCTGCAAGTTTTAACGTTTTGAGGTTTTAGAAAAAAATGTCAAATTTTGACTTTCGAGCGAAGTTTTAAATTGGTCAAAAATTTCTTAGTTATGTCCAGGTTATGAGTTGTAACACCCGGCATTTTTGCCATGTAATTGTTTTCCCGAATCATTTATGCGGGATTAACATTATATTTATACAACGTATGTTTTGGTTGAATTGTTGGAAATGTTTAGTGAAACTAAACTAATGTGTAACCAAAACAAAGCAAATTAGTTAAAAACCAATGGAGGGGTAAATAGGGAAGCAATTAAGGTGGTTGGGAAAGATCAAGTGGATGAGTGACACTTGGCAAAGACTTGCTGAAGGAGCCAATGCCTTTTCTCTTCCATCCTTCCTCTTTTCTCTTCACTCTACGTGAAGCACTCTCTGTTTTCTCTCTTCCAGGCGATTAAGACGAAACTTCCACGCCTTGTTTCTCTAGCATTTCTCCGTTTTCTTCAGCAAAGGTAAGCATCTACTCACACTAATAAATTTGGACAAGTTTAAGGTGAGTTTTTACCGAAGTTTAGGGTTTCGGTTTTCGGTGAAAACTCACTGTTTTTGGATGAAAACACGTTGGTGTGTTTTCTAAAGAGTTGAAATGTGTTTGCTGCATTTCCTACGAGATATTAGTTAGCATTTGTAGCGTGTTTAAACTCTGAACACTCATGCTACAGGTCCGAGCTTTCCAGAGACGTTCGAGCATACTACTTGGCTGCACACAGGTAAGTTCATGCATCTACGTTGGCCCTTAAGGCCCTACAACTTGGAGGTACTAGGTCTGGTCTGGTTCGGGTAGATAGAGTTTAAGTTATGTTTTAAGTTAAACTTGCTCCTGTTACGTTCTATTCTCCCTGTTGCATTTATTCTGTCATTTATGTTGAGCATCACACTTATTCATGCATACACGTTTCCTGTAAAAGCATGCAAATGTTTTCAGCACCGGTTTTGAAGTAAGTAAGATAAAATCCTGTAAAGAAAATGTATGGTTAAGTGTGGACGAGGACTGGCATCCTGTCAAGTACTCCTGTTATGTCCTGAAGTGGCATGTACATCCTGTTGCGCCAGCTCCTTCTCCCTCTTATACCTTTCCTGTCCAGTGAAACGCAATGTTAAGTAATGTAATGTTCACGTATTTCAAAAGTCCATGCATCACTGCATTGCATTTCATGTTCTTATTGAGCTCTAGGCTCATAGTTGAACTCCTGTTGTAGGTATGGATTTTCCAGATGAGGAGCTTGAGCCTCAAACTGACGAGTTAATGTAGTTGGTGGGAGGAGCTCACGGGATGGTTGCTGCAGCCAGACAAATCCTGTCCCGAGGTTTATGTATTCAAAGTAAAGTCTATGTCTGTAAACCCTACTGGAATTCTGTGTTTGGTTTTTAAACTATGTTAGGATTCTGTATTTTTGGTTGTTGAAAACTCTGTTGGATATAGATAATGTAAGGTATTCTGTTGGTTAAGCTTTCTCTTGTTAAAACCTCTGTATTCGACAGTTGAACTATGTTTTGAAGTATTCTTGAATTCGTTTGGAATATTTTCTGTTAGTCTGTGCATGGACAGTTTCTGGTTTTAGAGCTATCCATGTAGTGTGATTTTTCTTAAGTTTCTGTCATGTTAGAGCCATCCATGTAATTTGTTTTTCCTTAAAATTCCGTCATGTTTTTCCTGATATGTTCAAAAAAATCATGTTTTGAATCGTTTTTCTGAGTTTGAAGTTTGTCACATTTTTTTGTCATCCGGTCACTGTTCACATTTTTACTCATCCGGTCACTGTTCATATTTTTACTCATCCGGTCACTGTTCACATTTTTACTCATCCGGTCACTGTTCACATTTTTACTCATCCGGTCACTGTTCATATTTTTACTCATCCGGTCACTGTTCACATTTTTACTCATCCGGTCAATGTTCACATTTTTACTCATCCGGTCACTGTTCACATTTTTTTGTCATCCGGTCACTGTTCATATTTTTACTCATCCGGTCACTGTTCATATTTTTACTCATCCGGTCAATGTTCACATTTTTTTGTCATCCGGTCACTGTTCACATTTTTTTGTCATCCGGTCACTGTTCACATTTTTACTCATCCGGTCACTGTTCACATTTTTTTGTCATCCGGTCACTGTTCACATTTTTTTGTCATCCGGTCACTGTTCACATTTTTACTCATCCGGTCACTGTTCACATTTTTTTGTCATCCGGTCACTGTTCACATTTTTTTGTCATCCGGTCACTGTTCACATTTTTACTCATCCGGTCAATGTTCACATTTTTTTGTCATCCGGTCACTGTTCACATTTTTTTGTCATCCGGTCACTGTTCATATTTTTACTCATCCGGTCACTGTTCATATTTTTACTCATCCGGTCACTGTTCATATTTTTACTCATCCGGTCACTGTTCACATTTTTACTCATCCGGTCAATGTTCACATTTTTTTGTCATCCGGTCACTGTTCATATTTTTACTCATCCGGTCACTGTTCACATTTTTACTCATCCGGTCACTGTTCACATTTTTTTGTCATCCGGTCACTGTTCATATTTTTACTCATCCGGTCACTGTTCACATTTTTACTCATCCGGTCACTGTTCATATTTTTACTCATCCGGTCACTGTTCATATTTTTACTCATCCGGTCACTGTTCATATTTTTACTCATCCGGTCACTGTTCATATTTTTACTCATCCGGTCAATGTTCACATTTTTTTGTCATCCGGTCACTGTTCACATTTTTACTCATCCGGTCACTGTTCACATTTTTACTCATCCGGTCACTGTTCACATTTTTTTGTCATCCTGTCACTGTTCATATTTTTACTCATCCGGTCACTGTTCACATTTTTACTCATCCGGTCACTGTTCACATTTTTAGTCATCCGGTCACTGTTCACATTTTTAGTCATCCGGTCACTGTTCATATTTTTACTCATCCGGTCACTGTTCACATTTTTTTGTCATCCGGTCACTGTTCACATTTTTACTCATCCGGTCACTGTTCACATTTTTACTCATCCGGTCACTGTTCACATTTTTACTCATCCGGTCACTGTTCACATTTTTACTCATCGGTCACTGTTCACATTTTTACTCATCCGGTCACTGTTCACATTTTTTTGTCATCCGGTCACTGTTCACATTTTTTTGTCATCCGGTCACTGTTCATATTTTTACTCATCCGGTCACTGTTCACATTTTTACTCATCCGGTCACTGTCACTTTCATCCGGTCACTTTTTACTCATCCGGTCACTGTTCACATTTTTTTGTCATCCTGTCACTGTTCATATTTTTACTCATCCGGTCACTGTTCACATTTTTTTGTCATCCGGTCACTGTTCATATTTTTACTCATCCGGTCACTGTTCACATTTTTACTCATCCGGTCACTGTTCATATTTTTACTCATCCAGTCACTGTTCACTTTTTGTCTTATTCACATTAACCATTAATTACATCTTCTGCTTCTGCCATTTGTAACTATTATCTATGTGTTTATACGTCTTCATGTCTCCTACTGTTATATGTTTTCAAAAAAAAAATGTCTTGTTTTCTGTAAAATGTCCGGTGTGATGGCTCCGATCCCGGACCCCGATCGGGTACGGTTTTGGGGCGTCACATGAGTAACGAACCGAGTTTATAAAACTCGGGGCGTTACATATGGTGTTACTTGTTAATGATTTTACACTTTTACGCAAGTGCACGTATCGCAATCAAGTAGTATTTAAGATATCGATCTCACGAGGATATTTTTTACTAAGTTTAAATTGCTATGAATTTCTATAAAATTAAAATGGAAATGTTGAAATTAAATGATTAATAAGGAATGATAAACTAAAATTACTCAAAATTAAATAAGACCAAAAATGGAAATGAATTAAAAAGATAATAATGAGAAAAGCCTTGGTTAAGGTCGATTTCCTCTTTACATGCAATTATTACTGATGTTACAACAATAGTCGCAACACAGCAAGAGTTCATAATATTTCTAGGGTTCCGTCGAATTGCCTAGGTAAATTCATTTCAGAATTTTCTTTTCGACTTTGAAAAGATAAAAACTTAATATGAATTTTCATGTAAACCTATTCTTAACGCCAAATAAATTAATATTAGCTACTTTGCAACAATTTTAATTTATTTAATTACTCATGCATTTTAAATTCTTATTTACCTATCGATACAATAGGAAGATGTGAATTTAAATCTGCCTATCGAGACAATTTAATTTACGTAATAAAAACCATGAGCAATTATGCAGTGAAAAATACTAAGCATTCATAGATCAAAGTAAAAACAAGTAAAGAGTACTCTCTCTACTAACCAAGATAAGAAAGTTTAGCCTAGAAACATAATAAAATTAAAAACAAAAATATTCATAACAACAGTTACAGTAACAGAGAAGAAGAAGAAGGAAGCTGAAGAAAAATGTCATCGATTCCTTGCTGCAAATCCAGATCCCCCCTTTTTTTTTCTCTCTTTAGAAGCCAAAATATATAATCGTCCTTCTTTTATCTTTCCAGTCTGTTCCCTTGATCAACGGTTTATCGTTATAATCTTCTTGATTTGCTCTTTATTGTTGTCTACTCTTCTAAATCGTCCGTTGCTTTATCTGTGTTGCTTTGTCATTCGATTGTCATTTGTCATCCATTATCATTTGTCATCCATTCTTCTAAGTCGTCCATTCTGCCAGTCGTCCATTTTGCTCTGTCATCCACTCTGCTAGTCATTCATTCTGCTAGTCGTCCATTCTGCCAGTCGTCCATTCTGCCAGTCGTCCATTCTGCTCTGTCGTCCACTCTGCTAGTCATTTTTCAGCCAATATTTCTCGCTTTTCTCCTTGATTTCCGTCCTTTATTTTTTGTAACAATAATCTCCTTCATTGATTTATTCTCTCTCTTCAAGATTCTTCAGCCTTTAAATTTGATTTTATCGCTATTAACTTTGCATTCAAATAAAAAAAAATATAACATTCGAATTAATGAGAAAAATCTGCTTTTAATAGATAATATGCATGAAATATATTAAATTAAATCAATGCCTTGATACTACAGCGTTATGTAACAATTGTAGTAAATTTCACTAATTTCTTCTACAATTCACTCAAATCATACAAGTTAAATTACCTAAAAATAGTGTAAGATAACTCTAAATTTAGAGTTATCATTACTCTACCACTGAGTTAAAAAGACCCATTTAACTCAATTTATCAATAAACCACTAACTACTATGACTTTAATGTATATAATTATTATAGAATATATTCTAATTCTATATTAGAATAATATATGTGCATAAATATTTTCTATCCACATAGTGGCTCATTTTGGAATGATCAATTTGATTTACCTAGTAAGTAGTATGGGAATGGGCTAATGAGTCTAGGTAAAATGGTTTATTGATATTGTAATTGATCAATGCAATGAATTGCTTCAAAAGACCAATCCTAATTGAATATTGAGCCATAGCATAATGAAATTCATTTGATTGATACATGCACACACCAATCAATTCAACATAGATCAAAGATATTTCATTGATAGAGCAACTTGTCAATAAAAATAATTTTGCAAGCATTTGCATGTCTCTTTGTTATTTTCATTTGTAATAATCAGTTGGCCATTTCATTTATGTATGTAGTCAAGTGAGTGCATGCATGTGTCATTTATATTTAGGTTGTGTAAAGGGGACTAATGTAACACCCGGTTCTTTAGAACCAAGTCTTATTTCTTTCTAAATTAATAACACACTTTAATAACAATAGTAAAAGTGGGGTTAATGGATGACTAGGCAAGGGCATAAGAGTCATTGAAAATTTAAAATGGATACGTATTTAAGGAATAGGTTTTTGGATTTAATGCATTGTAGCCGCCACTGTTTTCCAATTCTTTTCGACTCTCAGCTCCTCAGCTTAGCAGAGTGCTCTAGGAGGCCCTCCCTTCGATTTCTCCAGCGATTTCTCCGACTTAGGTGAGTTCCTTCATTTTTCCTTATGACTAGACGGTTAGATAACAAAGGGAGTGCAATGTATGTGTTTTGGGAGTGTTGCGAATGAGTGTAGTTTCGGGTTAAGTGCAGAATTGGGAATGAACGAAGATCTGAGCTTCCAAGCTAATTTTCTTAGACTCCTGGATAGTTTAGAATGAAGTTTAACTAATACACTGTCTATGATTTTAGGTTTGAGCAGAACCCGAAGTGGTTAGCAACAAAACATTTCCCCAGGAATCCAGGTAAGTGAAGTATTGTGTGTTCCTTCGGGCCTACATCACAAACAGTAGGTTTATGCATGCTTAAGTATTTTCTGCGTGTTATACATCATATTTTTGAAAAAATACGAAAATAAATTTAAATGTGGTTGCACGGAAAGGCAAGTACAGATTGAAATGTAATAGCTATTAAGGGAATTCATCCGCCCCTTAATCGAGTAGAGGATGTATAACATTGGGAGAACTGATCCCATTCCCAAGGGAACTGAGGGATCAGAATAGTTATTAAGGGAATTCATCCGCCCCTTAATCGAGTAGAGGATGTATAACATTGGGAGAATTGATCTCACTCCCAAGAGAACCAAGGGATCAGATCAGTAAACGAACGAATGTACAACTGAGATGAGAAAGTAGAAACTGCATGTTTAGGTTTTATGTTACAGCATATCATTTCATTATTGCATTACTTGCTTAGCATTAGGCTAATAGATGAGTTTTGTGATGTAGGTGTTGAGGTAACAACTGGAGAGTTCTCTGAATTTACTGAGGAATAGGCGAAGCTGTTGAAGCACATTCATGCCACATTTTGGTATCCTGATGAGGCAGTTTAACTGATGTATGTTTGTGTGAAGGTTTAGTTGACAATGTTTCAATTTAAGTGTGTTGAGATTTCATGACAATAGTGGTTTCAATATCTTGAATATGATTTTGAGATCTTTCTGATAATAGTATTTTGTTTAGTTTAAATGTTGGTTCTTACTGAATCTCGAGTAATGCAATATTTTGAATTGTTTCTGAATAGTTACAGTGAAATAAGTAAATCCCTTTTCGTAGTCAGAGTTGTGTTTGTATAGCAAGGAGTAGTTGAAATGTCGCTCTGTTCTCTGTTGATAGACGATGTCTATTGGTAGATGCTGAGTTGTTGTTCTGTTGTCTATCGGAAGATGTCTTCAGTGTTAAATCCACCAGATGACGTAGTAGAAGTTTTGTCGTTTAGTGACCGGTGGATGTAGAGTGTTAAATTCACCGGATGATGTAGTAGAAGTTTTGTCGTTTAGTGACCGGTGGATGTCGAGTGTTAAATCCACCGGATGATGTAGTAGAAGTTTTGTCGTTTAGTGACCGGATGATGTTGAGTATTTTATACCGGAAAGCGTGAGTAAAAGACTCGTCGTCTAGTGATCGGCTGAGGCGGGATGAACGAATCATCCGGCTGACATCACCGGTATATGCAGTAGCAAAACTTGTCGTTTTGCGATCGGCTGATGCTTGAAGAATGACTCCTCCGGCTAACGTCATCGGTGGAGACCTTCAGTTTTATTTCTGCCCTCTTGTTGACTTTTTACAGCGGCAGACGAGTTTGACTTTTGCAACTTTCAAAGTATTTCACAAAATAAACCTTTATTTCTTTTGGCCGAATGTTCCCTAACATCTCAACTGATTATTCAAACATTGTTCTATAGTTGGTTTAGTTCTATTTTTGCTCAAATGATTTCTGCTGCACGTCTCTAAATGATTTGAGGTTTTAGAAATGTCAAATTTAGACTTTTGAGCGAAATTTTAAATTTGGTCTAAAGTTTCTTAGTCAAGTTCGAGTTTATGAGTAACAAACTGGTTTCAGAAAACTCGGGGCATTACAGTATGGTATCAGAGACATTCAGTTAAACCGTTCAAAAGATCACTCATCAGTGCCGATCGTTGGATGGAAGTACTTCAACAACTGTAAGTGTTTAAGTTAACCTTAGTTGGTAGAAATTTAAGAGTGTAATTAACCCTGTGCAGGAATTTAGTATAATGGCCAGACGCCCAGGGAGACCTAGAGTGCCAAGAGAAATGCCAAATGTGAGAAGTGAAGAGGAGCCTAGTGTGATTAGGCAGCTGACAGACTTAGTGCGTCAGCAAACTAATTTAGTGCGCCAACAGTCTGACCAACTAGGAGTACTGTTGAACCGAGAGGTGCAAGGAAGTGCCAACTTGGGTTCTAGCAATGAACATTCTGGAGATAGATTCCGGAGACTAAGACCACCCACGTTTGATGGACAGTCATCTGATCCAGTTATTGCTGAAGGGTGGCTTAGGAAGATTGAAAGTATGTTTAGGTGTGCCAACATAGGAGAAGGAGACAAGGTCACGTTTGCGACATTTCACTTGGCTGGTGGAGCGCAATTCAAAGACATCTCCTTCTCCTATGTTGGAGAAGGAGATGTCTTTGAATTGCGCTTCACCAACCAAGTGAAATGTCGCAAATGTGACCTTGTCTCCTTCTCCTATGTTGATTTCAACAGCACTGTCCAAACTGCAAAGAAGTTGGAATTTCTAAACTTGAAGCAGACAGGGCCTGTAGCCGAGTACAGTAGGCAGTTCGAGTCCCTGTCCAAGTTTGCTGGACATTTTTCTCACAAGGACAAGGACAAGGTATTCAAATTTGTGCATGGACTAAAGCCAGAAATCTACCGAGGGGTTAAATTTTGTGGTATTAAAGGTTTGACATTCAGCGAGGTTGTGTCCACTGCTCTGGAAGTGGAAGAAGCTGAAAGGAAGTGTGCTGGACCAAAAGAGGTCCCACAAAAGTCGGTCCAGCCACATCATCAAAGGAGAATAAAGAGGCCTAGTGAAGGCCAGCATAGCCAAGGAATAGGAAAGAAAGTGCTGGATGCCAGGAAGTTTCCCCTGTGCCCGAAATGTTCGAAGAGTCACCCGGGTGAATGCAGGTTCGGTTCGGGAAAGTGTTTCAATTGCGAGGAAATTGGACACACATACAGGGATTGCCCGAAGCCCAGAGTCACCCGATGCTTCAACTGTAACAAGGTTGGCCACGTCATTAGCGACTGTCCAGCTCCTAAGAATGGCCCTGCTATGATTAAGCCAAGGATATTCTCCATGATGGAGTCGGGCGATGATGAGCAGCCTACTGTTGTGTCAGGTACTATATTGGTCAACTCTATACCTGCTTTTACATTGATAGATTCTGGTGCAACACATTCATTCATAGCATCTACATTTGCTGTTAAGTTAGATGTACAGTTTACCCCTTCTATGCATGTGTTTAGTGTTGCTTTACCTTATGGTGAATGCATGCACTCTAACCAGGTGATGCTTGACAGTGATGTGTTAGTAGGAAGCGTGAGTCTACCTGCTGATCTCATTATTATGGATATAATGGGATTTGATGTAATCCTAGGAATTGATTGGTTGTTTAAACATTATGCCACAATCGACTGTAGGACTGGAGTAGTTAGATTCCAACCTCCTGGTGGTTTAAATCATACCTTCCAAGCTTTAAAGAAGAGTGAGGAAATGTCTGTCATGACTTCGATAAATTGTAGACCCTCACCATGCAGAGAGTACCTATGCTTAAATGCCAGTGTTCTAGATACACAATTCGTAGGAAAAGCAACACCCCAAAATGTCTTAATTGTCCAAGACTTCCCTGAAGTGTTTTTAGATGACCTTCCTGGTTTATCACCAGATAGGGAAATCGAATTCGTTGTAGATGTTTACCCCGGCGCCGAGCCTGTGTCCAAAAATCCATATAGGCTAGCACCAACAGAACTTAAGGAATTAAAGAAGCAGTTGGAGGATCTGTTGGAGAAAGGGTTCATACGCCCAAGCTTTTCACCGTGGGGTGCACCTGTCCTTTTTTGTCAAAAAGAAAGATGGGTCAATGCGAATGTGCATTGATTATAGGGAATTAAATAAGTTAACTGTCAAGAACAAGTATCCATTGCCAAGGATTGATGATTTATTTGACCAGCTTAATGGTGCACCTGTTTTCTTTAAGATTGACCTGAGGTCCGGTTATTACCAATTGAAAGTCAAATCTGAGGATATTCTTAAGACTGCTTTCGCACAAGGTATGGACATTTTGACTTTTTGGTCATGTCCTTTGGATTGACAAATGCACCAACAGCTTTTATGGATCTCATGAATAGAGTGTTTCATGAGTATTTGGATAAGTTTGTCATAGTGTTCATAGATGACATTTTAATCTATTCATGTACTAAGGATGAGCATGCTAGGTGTCACGGTCCTACTTTCAAGGGGCGTGTCAAGACCGTGCGGCACCCAATATCACACTTGTACTGGGTCAACCAACGAGCGTGCCAACGGCACCGAGTGCCCACTTCGTTAGAGCGAGCTTGTGTCTAACGAGTAAGCAACAAGTGAGCGAGATTAGCCGGAAAGAGCGTCATTGAGTATAGTATGCATAAAGAGAGTGTGTGTAAAAAGCTTGTTCATTGATGGGGCAGCAAATTACATCGGTGGGTAGGGGGGTCTACGTGCAGTCATGCCTCTCCCCCTAAAGAGCAATCCGGACCATCTCCACTACGGCAGTAGTATACATGCTATAGTGGCGAGGAGTCACTCTTGCCAAAAATAGAAAGAAAAAGAGTACAACAGAATTACTTAAAAAGGAAATGAATCTAACTAACAGCAAGGGCGGCCATAGGCAACATGCCTTGGACAAGCCCGGACCTTCACATTCTCCCCTATTTGAACTGTTGACATCCTCGTCAACTCTGCTTCTGCTTGAATTCGTTGATCATCTTCGCGGAGTCTTCCAAATCTTCTTGCTTCTCCCAAGATACCTCATCGTCTCCAAGTCCCTTCCATCTGATCAGATACTCCTGGTGCTGTCGTCGACCTATTATGACGTTCCGCTCCGTAAGGATTTCTTCAACTTCTTTCTTCTTCTTAATGCTGGAGGAGATATTTGGCCTGGTGATGTCGTTCCTCTCTTCGTCTTCATTGTCTGCATGATAGAGCTTTAAATTGTTGACATGGATGACAGGGTGAATTTTGAGCCATGCTGGAAGATTAACTCTATAGGAGGCTCTTCCGACTTTCTCCATGACTTCAATAGGGCCTTCGTATTTTCTGACAAGTCGCTTGTCCTTCTTTCCCCTGAAACGAAGTTGTTCAGATAACAACTTAACTAGCACAAAGTCTCCAGCCTTGAACTCCAGTGGTCGCCGCTTCTTGTCTGCCCACTTCTTCATCTGTTTGGAGGCACGTTCTAAGTAGGCACGAGCTATTTCCGTATTTTGCTTCAATTCTTTGGAGAAGTTGTACACTTTTGGACTCTTCCCCAAATATGGTTGCTCCAATGTGTGGGGCATGATGGGTTGTCTCTCGCAAGCTATTTCGAACGGACTCATTCCCGTTGAAGAACTCTTCTGACAATTAAAATAGAATTGTGCTGCATCGAGTAAACTGGGCCAATTCTTTTGATTGGCATTGATGAAGTGGCGCAAATATTCCTCAAGTAAGTTGTTCAAACGTTCCGTCTGGCCGTCTGTTTGAGGATGGTAACTGGAAGATATATTAAGACTTGATCCAAGCAACTGGAATAGTTCGACCCAAAAAGACCCTGTGAATCGAGGATCTCAGTCGCTGACAATGCTTTGAGGAATTCCCCATAACTTCACGATATGTTTGAAGAAGAGTTGAGCAGTCGTCTCTGTGGGGTAGTGCTTCGGTGCCACAATAAATGTGGCATACTTAGAAAATCTGTTGATGATCACCAGTATCATCTCAAAGTCGTTGGCAGACGGCAAATTGGTGATGAAATCCAAGGAAACACTCTCCCAAGGTCTTTCTGGTACTGGTAGAGGTTCTAGTAGGCCCGTTATCTTGTTCCTTTCTACCTTGTCTTGTTGGCACACCAAACATGTTTTGGTGTACTGCATAACATCCCCCTTCATTTGGGGCCAGTAGTATCCTCTTTTCAAGAGGGCATAAGTTCGCTGCCAGCCTGCATGACCAGCCCACAATGTATCGTTGCATTCTCGCAGAAGAGTACGCCGTAAGTTATTGCTTCGAGGAACATACAAACGGAAACCTTTGGTGAAGAGCAAATCATTTTCAATCCAGAAGTGCCGAGTCTTTCCTTCTTTTACAAGTTGCATTACAGCCCGAGCTGCGGGGTCGTCTTGTAAACTGTCCCGGATGCGATCTTTTAAGGATCCATTAACCTTACTTGCTTGAAGTTGAGACCGATAACATAGACTAGCGCACTCTGCCTTCCGACTTAATGCATCAGCTACTCGATTACTCTGGCTTGATTTGTGTTCGAAGTGAAAATCAAATTCTGAAATTAACTCGTGCCACCGTGCCTGCTTCGCTGAAAGTTTTGGTTGTTCAAAGAAATGACAAATTGAACTGTTATCTGTCTTTACGATGAACTTCGACCCAAGCAGATACTGTCTCCACACCCGCAAGCAATGGACTACAGCCAACATTTCTTTCTCGGAAGCAAAGTATTTTCTCTCTGCTTCTTTTAACTTGCGACTTTCGAAGGCAATAGGATGACCATTTTGCATCAGGACTCTCCTAGAGCAAAATCTGAGGCATCTGTCTCTACTTCAAATGGCTGAGTAACATCAACTAGTGCGAGCACAGGCTCCTGTATCATGGCTTCTTTCAGATTTGCAAAGGATTTCTGGCATTCGGAGTTCCAGTCCCAAGGAACTCCTTTCTTTAAGAGTTTCGTTAGGGATGCGACTCTCTTCGAAAATCCTTCCACAAAACGTCTGTAATAATTGGCAAGCCCGAGGAAGGAACGCAGTTCGGTGACAGATGTCGGGGTCTTCCAACTTTTGACGGCACTTATCTTATCAGCGTCCATGCGAAGACGACCTTGTTCAACAACATGGCCGAGGAATTCGATGCTTTCCTGAGCAAAAGAGCATTTTTCCTTCTTCACATATAATTGGTTTTCTCTTAGCTTTTTGAAAACCAAACGGAGATGCGTCTTGTGTTCTTCTAGCGTCTCGCTGTATACCACAATGTCATCAAGGTACACCACCACAAACTTGTCAAGGTATTCGTGAAATACTTGATTCATGAGGATGCAGAATGTTGCAGGGGCGTTTGTGAGTCTGAAGGGCATCACTAAGAATTCAAAGGCTCCATACCTTGTTACGCAGGTTGTCTTGGGTTCGTCTCCTTCTACAATCCTTACTTGATAATAGCCTGATCGCAGATCAAGCTTGGTGAAGTACTTGGCCTTGTACAATTGATCAAAAAGATCAGTGATGAGCGGAATGGGATACTTGTTGCGCACTGTGACTTTGTTGAGTGCCCGGTAATCTATACACATGCGCAGACTTCCATCTTTTTTCTTTTGAAACAACACTGGTGCTCCAAAAGGTGCTTTAGCAGGTCTGATGAATCCGGCCTCGAGTAGCTCGTCTAATTGCTTCCTTAGTTCTGCTAGTTCTGGTGGAGCCATTCTATATGGGGCTTTCACAGGAGGTTTAGATCCAGGGATTAGTTCAATCTGATGATCGATGTCCCTCCGTGGAGGTAATGTCTTGGGTAAGCAATTGGGCATAGTGCTCTTGAACTCTTCCAAGACTTTTACAATCTCATGATGTATTATTTCCTCCTTCTTTTCCCTTAACTCCAATGGAACAATCATATACGTTGGGTCATCGTGCTTCAGCCCTTTCTTGAATTGCATAGCAGAAATCATCTTTATGTTGCCAGCAATTGGTGGTTTAAGAATCGCAGGAACAACGGTTGGGTTGTTACTCGTGATCACTAAACATTTTGCTGAGGGAATTGGGATGACTTTATGTTCCATCAAGAATTCCATCCCAAAATAATATCAAAGTCATCCATCCGTGCTACGACAAAGTCAATGAGTCCTATCCATGAGCTGAGTTTTAACTAGGACTCTCCGTACAATCCCGAGTACCGGCATCTCTTTTGCGTTCACTATTTTCATTTTGCCGTCATTCTTTTCTAACTTCAGACCGAGACGGTGAACTTCCTCCTCTGTAATGAAGTTATGAGTAGCTCCCGAGTCTATCATCGTACTCTTAGTAGGTCTATTATTGATGAATGACTCCACATACATAAGACCTTTGTCTGGTATCTTCCTCAATTCCTCCATCTGTTGTTGTACAGCTGACAAGAAAGTCATAGTCCCAACTTCAGCAAGCTCAGTTGATTCTTCTTCAACAACTTCCTTAGCTGAGTCGTCATCCCGAATCGAAGCTTGTAAAGCAGTTAAGGCCGTTCTATGCGGACACTCGGCTACTCGATGAGGTCCCTTGCACAGAAAACAGGTTATAGGCCTATTTGTTTGTCGTTGGTTGTTAGCATTTCTTGGTGCTTCGTAACCTTCTCTAGGGACAAATGGCTTCCTTTCAACAGTTCCAGTGTTCGATTTCTGGGACTTGGTGGAGTTTGAGCTACTGGGAGTGGTCTTCTTTGGCCCAAGGTTCTCGGATCTATAATCTAACAACCGCTCTGCTGCGGCAAGTGCACTTGAAAGGCTTTGCACTCTTTGCTCATACAATTTTGTTCTTGCCCACGGTTTAAGACCTTCGATGAAAGTGAAGATCTTGTCTTTTTCTGACATATCTCTTATATTTAGCATGAGTCCCGAAAACTGCTTGACATATTCACGGATGCTTGCAGTCTGTTTCAGTTCTTGGAGTAGTCTACGGGCGTTGAACTCAACATTTTCTGGAAAGAATTGATCCTTCAATTGCATTTTCAGATCTTCCCAAGTATCGATCACACATTCGCCATTACTGATCTCATGATATTTTGATCTCCACCATAGTTTTGCATCACCAGTAAGATGCATTGTGGCCAAGGTCACTTTCGAATCATCATCCAGTTTTAGTGGCCTTGAAATATTGTTCCATGTCGAAGATGAAATTCTCTATTTCTTTTGCATCCCGGGCTCCCCCAAAGGGTTTTGGCTCAGGAATCTTCACTCGACTGAATTCAGCAGCAGCAGTAGCCTGGGTTTGATTCCCCATGGCTCTCATAGTCAGGTTCAGCTTAATGTTGATCTCGGCAATCTCGGCCCTAAGAGAATCAAACATTGTTCTGAAGTCTTCGGTCATTTGAGACACAGTTTCAGACAATCGGGTATGAGCCAGATCGATCTCATTGACGCGCTCCAGGACCCCGATTATTGTACTTGTGGAACTTTCTCCCATGTCAACTCCCTTTCCCTTTTCTTGTCGGGATTCGAGAGTCTCCACCCAATTCAGCAGCTCTGGAATCGGTATGGTGTCTATTCTGTTGTGAATAGCCGCTATATAAGTAGGAAATTCAGACATTTCCTTCATTTGTTCTTCTATGAATCGAATGTTATCCGGTATATCTTGTAAATACCGTATTTCTTCTTCCAACTCTACGAGGCGCTCGAGTTGATCTGATGGTGCGCTTGACCTTTCCATCCTACTTTTCTTCGGCATGATTTCTCACGATTTTGAGCCAACTAGGCTCTGATACCAACTGTCACGGTCCTACTTTCAAAGGGCGTGTCAAGACCGTGTGGCACCCAATATCACACTTGTACTGGGTTAGCCAACGAGCGTGCCAACGGCACCGAGTGTCCACTTCGTTAGAGCGAGCTTGTGTCTAACGAGTAAGCAACGAGCGAGCGAGATTAGCTGAAAAGAGCGTCATTGAGTATAGTATGCATAAAGAGAGTGTGAGTAAAAAGCTTGTTCATTGATGGGGCAGCAAATTACATCGGTGGGTAGGGGGGTCTACGTGCAATCATGCCTCTCCCCCTAAAGAGCAATCCAGACCATCTCCACTACGGCAGTAGTATACATGCTATAGTGGCGAGGAGTCACTTTTTCCAAAACTAGAAAGAAAAAGAGTATAACAGAATTACTTAAAAAGGAAATGAATCTAACTAACAGCAAGGGCGGCCATAGGCAACATGCCTTGGACAAGCCCGGACCTTGACACTAGGCACCTGACCTTGGTGTTGGAAGTATTAAAACAGCACCAACTATACGCCAAGTTTTCTAAGTGTTAATTTTGGTTGGACCGAGTTCACTTTCTAGGACATGTAATCTCTAGGGACGGTATATCTGTCGATCCAGCTAAGGTTCAAGCAGTTAAGGAATGGCCCCAACTGAGGAATGCTACTGATATCAGGAGTTTCCTTGGACTAGCAGGATATTATAGAAAATTCATTGAAGGATTTTCGAAGATTGCTACACCCCTTACTAGGTTAACAAGGAAAAATGTGCAATATATATGGACTGACGAATGTGAGCATAGTTTTCGGACCCTGAAACAGAAACTGACCAATGCTCTAATTTTAACCCTTCCAGTTGAAGATGGTAAATTTAGCATTTACTGTGATGCATCCAAGGTTGGACTTGACTGTGTCTTGATGCAAGAGGGAAAAGTAATAGCTTATGCCTCTAGGAAGTTGAAAACACATGAGAAGAATTACCCTACACATAACTTGGAATTAGCTGCAGTGGTATTTTCACTTAAGATTTGGAGGCATTACTTGTATGGACAATCTTGCGAGATATTTTCAGATCATAAGAGCCTGAAGTATATTTTCACACAAAAAGAACTAAACATGAGGCAACGTCGATGGTTGGAATTTGTAAAGGACTATGATTTCGAGATTAAATATCATCCCGGCAAAGCAAATGTTGTGGCAGATGCTTTGAGTAGAGTAACAACACCAACCCCAACTATGATTTTCAATATACCATTAGCCTTAGAGTCAGAATTCCAAAGGTTTAACCTAGAAGCAGTATCTAGTGTATCAGCTATACTTTCAGCCTTAACCTTAAATCCTACCATTCTAGAGAAAATAAAGGAAGCTCAGACGAATGATGACGAGTGTAACAAGTACAAGTTAAGCATGGATTCTACGGACAAATCAGATTTTAACTATTCCGCTGATGGAATCCTTAAGTTTAGAAATAGATGGTTTGTTCCTGCCATTAAGGAACTTCGAGATGAGATTCTTTCTG
Organism: Begonia masoniana; assembly: GCA_022432975.1. Classification (NCBI taxonomy): domain Eukaryota; kingdom Viridiplantae; phylum Streptophyta; class Magnoliopsida; order Cucurbitales; family Begoniaceae; genus Begonia; species Begonia masoniana. The sequence continues at coordinate 26,864,997 of CM039509.1, read as the reverse complement.
AAGCACATTCTTCTCGATTTTCTGTTCACCCCGGAAGTACAAAGATGTACAAGGATCTTAAACAGCATTATTGGTGGCCATGTATGAAAAGTGTGGCAGAGTATGTAGGATCATGTTTGTGTTGTCAGCAGATTAAAGCTGAGCATCAGAGACCCTCAAGAACATTGCAACCTCTACCAGTCCCTGAATGGAAATGGGAACAAATAATGATGGATTTTGTTGTGGGATTGCCTAGAACAGCAAAGGGACATGATGCAATCTGGGTGATAATTGATCGTTTAACCAAATCTGCCCACTTTCTACCGATAAAGATGACATACTCGATGGATCAACTTGCTGAGTTGTATGTGCATGAAGTTGTTAGACTGCATGGAGTTCCAAGCACTATAGTTTCAGACCGAGACTCTAGATTTACATCTAAGTTTTGGAAGAGTTTGCACAAGGCTATGGGGACGTAGCTTAATTTCAGTACAGCTTTCCACCTTCAAACAGATGGACAATCCGAGAGAACTATTCAGATCTTAGAGGATATGCTCCGTGCTTAGCATATTAGATTTTCAAGGATCTTGGAGTAAATACTTATCATTGGTGGAGTTTTCCTATAATAACAGTTTTCAGGCAACAATAGGAATGGCACCGTATGAAGCATTGTATGGATGAAAATGCAGATCGCCTTTGTACTGGGATGAAGTTTGTGAAACACAGTTGCTTGGTCCTGACTTTGTTCAACAAACTGTTGAGAAGGTTGCCCTCATCCGACAGAGAATTTTGACAGCTCAGAGTCGACAGAAAAGTTATGCAGATTGCAGGCATAGAGAATTGGAGTTTGAGATAGGTGATGAAGTTTTTCTTAAGGTGTCACCGTTCAAAGGAGTTGTGAGATTTGGGAAGAGAGGAAAGTTGAACCTTAGATTTATTGGACCATTCACTATTCTGAAGAGAGTTGGGAACGCAGCTTATCAATGCAGCTACCGGCTTCTATGGAGGGGATGCACAGTGTGTTCCATGTTTCTATGTTAAAGAAGTGCGTAAGGGACCCAAATCAAGTTGTGGAACAACAGGACATTGAAGTTCATCCTACCCTTACTTATGAGGAGAAACTAATAAGGATCCTAGACTATGTAGTAAAAGTGTTGCGCAACAAGGAAGTTCCACTGGTAAAAGTTTTATGGCACAACCAGAACATAGAGGAGACAACTTGGGAGGGCCAACAAGACATGATAGACCGATATCCAGAGTTATTCAGGTACTGAATTTTGATGACAAAATTCTTTTAAGGAGGGTAGATTGTAACACCCGGTTCTATAGAACCAAGTCTTATTTCTTTCTAAATTAATGACACACTTTAATGACAATAGTAAAAGTGGGGTTAATGGATGACTAGGCAAGGGCATAAGAGTCATTGAAAATTTAAAATGGATAACGTATTTAAGGAATAGGTTTTTGGATTTAATGCATTGTAGCCGCCACTGTTTTCCAATTCTTTTCGACTCTCAGTTCCTCAGCTTAGCAGAGTGCTCTAGGAGGCCCTCCCTTCGATTTCTCCAGCGATTTCTCCGACTTAGGTGAGTTCCTTCATTTTTCCTTATGACTAGACGGTTAGATAACAAAGGGAGTGCAATGTATGTGTTTTGGGAGTGTTGCGAATGAGTGTAGTTTCGGGTTAAGTGCAGAATCGGGAATGTACGAAGATCTGAGCTTCTAAGCTAATTTCCTTAGACTCCTGGATAGTTTAGAATGAAGTTTAACTAATACAGTGTCTATGGTTTTAGGTTTGAGCAGAACCCAAAGTGGTTAGCAACCAAACATTTCCCCGGGAATCCAGGTAAGTGAAGTATTGTGTGTGCCTTCGGGCCTACATCACAAAACAGTAGGTTTATGCATGCTTAAGTATTTTCTGCGTGTTATGCATCATGTTTTTGAAAAAATACGAAAATGAATTTATATGTGGTGGCACTGAAAGGCAAGTACAGATTGAAATGTAATAGCTATTAAGGGAATTCATCCGCCCCTTAATCGAGTAGAGGATGTATAACATTGGGAGAACTGATCCCACTCCCAAGGAACTGAGGGATCAGAATAGCTACTAAGGGAATTCATCCTCCCCTTAATCCAGTAGAGGATGTATAACATTGAGAGAATTGATCCCACTCCCAAGGGAACTGAGGGATCAGATCAGTAAACGAACGAATGTACAACTGAGATGAGAAAGTAGAAACTGCATGTTTAGGTTTTATGTTCAGCATATCATTTCATTATTGCTTTACTTGCTTAGCATTAGGCTAATAGATGAGTATTGTGATGTAGGTGTTGAGGTAACAACTGGAGAGTTCTCTGAATTTATTGAGGAATAGACGAAGCTGTTGAAGCACATTCATGCCACGTTTTGGTATCCTGATGAGGCGGTTTAACTGATGTCTGTTGGTGTGAAGGTTTAGTTCACAATGTTTCAATTTAAGTGTGTTGAGGTAACACCCGACAACTTCAACTAGGTGACTCCCTAACTGTATTAATGGTCATGAACATTCAATCTTCACGGTTTAGAGTTTTATACCAAGAATAATTAATTTCATGTGGATTTAAGCTAGGTTGGGTGGCAAAGTTGTAATAATGGAGGGAGATGACCACTATATAAAGAAAAAGGAAATGTTTTAAACCTCACTTGAACCACTGTAGCCGACACCTTCCTTTTCGGCGATTTCTTCTCTCCCAAGCTCTTGCTCCCTGCTTTTAGCATACTCTCTTCGACGATCGGTTTTTCTCTGCCACTACTCGACTACTCTGTGCCCGAGGTAAGCAATAGACAACGTAGCTATCTGTTAGTTTGTTAGCCCTATTTTCTACTCAGCATTGCAGTTTTGGGTTTTTCCCAATGGCCGACTAATAATAAGAACATTTGAAATCTGAGAGTGGGAATGACTCTTAGCTATTAGACCCTAGGATGACTTGTGAGTAGAACTTTTAGGATTGTGTTTTTACCTACTGTAATGTAAATTTTTTAGGTAAAGAAGTCTGAGGAAAAGGAACTCTCATTGCTAAGGACACCAGGTAAGTGAATGTATTAAGATTTCCGGCTAATAGAGCCCTACATCGTGGGAGTACTAGGTTGTTTTAGATGTCTAATGTTTACCTTATGATGATGAGCTTGTCTGCACTTGAAGGATTGATGAATGTTGTGAGTTATACTATTTGATGACCTGCTAGTGAATGTGAAGTTGTCTGCTTTGGTATGATCCTTGTCATAGTCTGATGGGTTAAAGGTTCTCATGTTCATGCATCATGAATGTTTCTCAAGCATAAGAAAATGTTTTAATGAATGTTTTCCATGAACAAGATATGTATGTATATGTATATATATAAGATTTATGCAACGTGGACTAAGTGAGGGTTGGGGGCGGTTCGACGCATGTCACAGTCCAAAGAGGGACATATGAATACGACCCGCAGTAGGGAACAAGATCAAACTCACTGTCGAACCCCCTTTACCGGCACAAATCCTCTCTTAATCCACACAACCTAAATGAAGAATATGATCAAAGACTATGAATGATGAATATGATCAATGACTATGCACGATGAATATGATCCATGACTATGAATGATGAATATGATCCATGACTATGAATGATGATTACGAGCAATGATATGAACAAGAAAAGACTTATGAGCATGTGATTTTCCCAAATTATACATTCATGCATCCATGTTAGTGTTGCATTCCTTACTAAGCATTAGGCTTATAGTTAAATCTTATGATGTAGGTGAAGAGTTAGAAGGTGAGGAATTCCAGTCCAGAGATAATGTTTAAAGCTGGTTGTCGGAGGATGCTCAGTGTGACAGTGAAGGCTGGATAGGCGATTAAGTTCCCTGGTTATGCTCATAGTAAGTCAGAAAAGTTTACGATGAACAGATGACTAAATAGAACAGAATTTCTTATAACAATGAGATTCGGATTTAAAGGGTTTGTCTTTAGAGTCTGAATACGATTTTAAGGATTATTGAACGGTTTGTTTTGCTTAAGCCTTCCGCTATGCGTATTTTAGATGAGTTTATGATTTTTACTCTTTGAGGTTTATGGTTACTAAGTTATGATTCGGGTGAGTTGAGGTAATTTCCATTGAATGAAGTTGTTAATGATTATAGTGTTTTCTGCCGTGTGGCAGAAGCTGGATAAGGCAATCATCCGGCTAACGTCATCGGCAGATGTAGAGTGTTTAAGCCATCGGATGATGAGAGTGTTATCTTGTCGTCTAGCGATCGGCATATGTAGTGTCTAAGCCATCGGATGATGAAAGTGCTATTTTGTCGTCTAGCGATCGGCAGATGTAGAGTGTCTAAGCCATCGGATGATGAAAGTGCTAATTTATCGTCTAGCGATCGGCAGATGTAGTGTCTAAGCCATCGGATGATGAAAGTGCTATTTTGTCGTCTAGCGATCGGCAGATGTAGAGTGTCTAAGCCATCGGATGATGAAAGTGCTATTTTGTCGTCTAGCGATCGGCAGATGTAGAGTGTCTAAGCCATCGGATGATGAAAGTGCTATTTTGTCGTCTAGCGATCGGCAGATGTAGAGTGTCTAAGCCATCGGATGATGAAAGTGCTATTTTGTCGTCTAGCGATCGGCAGATGTAGAGTGTCTAAGCCATCGGATGATGAAAGTGCTATTTTGTCGTCTAGCGATCGGCAGATGTAGAGTCTAAGCCCGAATGGATGAAAGGTGCGAATTTGTCGTCTATAGGGCACAGATGTAGTTGGAATAGGTCACCGCATGATGAGGATGTAATTGTCGTCTAGCGTTCGGTGGCCCTGAAGTGTAGTCATTCAACCGGATGAGGTACCTGGGATTTGTCGTCTAGCATTCGGTGGATGAAGTGTAATTACTTCACCTGGATGCTGTAAATGTTAATTTGTCTCTAGTGACCAAACGATGATGTAAGTATTCTCTGATTGTTAATGTTCCGGTAATGGTTAAAGTCGTCACTTGAAGTACACATGATGCCACCGGTCCGATGTAGGGTAAATATGAACATCTATAGGGAAGAATGGTTTCGGGACCAAGGGCGATGTCTCTTAAAATTAGGCACGTGTCAATGCCCGTGACCACCGGTGGATGTCTATTGCTGGTTGAGATCAGATGTGTCGCGTGGCGGACACGTGATCATCGGTCGATGTGAGTCTATAACTCTATCGGTAGATGCAGATCAAGAGATGTGTAAAAAAAAAAAGAGAGAGAAAATAAATAGGGAATAATATTAACACTGATAATGAACAAGGTGTATGGAAGTAAGAATCAAATGATTAAGAGATCAAGTAATGAATTTGTGTGGCGATTCCGTTGGGGTCGTTACAGATTTCATGACAATAGTGGTTTCAATATCTTGAATACGATTTTGAGATCTTTCTGATAATAGTATTTTGTTGAGTTTAAATGTTGGTTCTTATTGAATCTTAAGTAATGCAATGTTTTGAATTGTTTCTGAATAGTTACAGTGAAATAAGTAAATCCCTTTTCGTAGTCAGAGTTGTGTTTGTATAGCAAGAAGTAGTTGAAATGTCGCTCTGTTCTCTAGTTATAGACGATGTCGATTGGCAGATGCTGAGTTGTTGTTCTGTTGTCTATCGGAAGATGTCTTCAGTGTTAAATCCAACGGATGATGTAGTAGAAGTTTTGTCGTTTAGTGACCAGTGGATGTCGAGTGTTAAATCCACCGGATGATGTAGTAGAAGTTTTGTCGTTTAGTGACCGGTGGATATTGAGTGTTAAATCCATCGGATGATGTAGTAAAATTTTTGTCGTTTAGTGACCAGATGATGTCGAGTATTTTATACTGGAAAGCGTGAGTAAAAGACTCGTCGTCTGGTGATCGGCTGAGGCGGGATGAACGAATCATCCGGCTGACGTCACTGGTAGATGCAGTAGCAAAACTTGTCGTTTTGTGATCGGCTGAGGCTTGAAGAATGACTCCTCTGGCTGACATCATCGGTGGAGACCTTCAGTTTTATTTCTACCCTCTTGTTGACTTTGTACAACGGCAGTCGAGTTTGACTTTTGCAACTTTCAAAGCATTTCGCGAAATAAACCTTTATTTCTTTTGGCCGAATGTTCCCTAACATCTCAACTGATTATTCAAACATTGTTCTATAGTTGGTTTAGTTCTATTTTTGCTCAAATGATTTCTGCTGCAAGTCTCTAAATGTTTTGAGGTTTTAGAAATGTCAAATTTAGACTTTCGAGCGAAATTTTAAATTTGGTCTAAAGTTTCTTAGTCAAGTTCGAGTTTATGAGTGACAAACTGGGTTCAGAAAACTCGGGGCGTTACAACTAATGTGAGTTGGTCATCATGGAGAAGCTAAAAGACTCTCATATACATTGAAGAATGGCGTGGAAGGGTGTCTTGAAAGATGAAATGTAACGCCCCGTAATTCAGACATTACTAACCTGACTGTTCGTGAAACTTTATATAAAAATGATCAAAACGTGTAAGCTGCTTTTAGGAATCATCATGCAAAACAAGCGTAAAATTTTCTTAAAAATACTCTTTTTTTTTGTTCTACACAAATTGGTCAACACTTCACCAGTCTCGGGTTGCGTCGGTCGATCTTCGTGGTCGACAACTTCGCCGATTTTACAATACCGATCGACACCTAAATGCACTGGTCGATACTTCAGTAGCCTCTATTTTCCTCGGTCGAACCTTGGGGTCGACACTTTAATCAACTAGTCGACACCCGAGTGCACCGGTCGACACCTTGCTCAGTTTAACACACTCAAGGGTCGACACTGTAACACCCAGGATTTTTCCTCTAACGTACGTAGCCTTAGATTAGGTCAAGTTATGAGAGTTTAACAATTATTTTAGAGTTTTGCTTAACAATTGAGTTAGAAAGTGCAATTGGAAAAGTGAAGTTGATGAGAAAATCCTATGTTTGGAGTGGTTAGTATTATAGTTGGTTAAGTTATTTAAAATACTAAAGTAAAGTAATGATAAATTATAAGAAATAAAAGTGAAGGACTTAAGGCATGTAATGTTTGGAAAAAAGGTCAAGGGATAAAATGCAATTGTGGTGTTAACATGAAAGAAGAAGAAGAAAAAGAAGTGATGAGTAGGTTCTAGGTTTTGAAAAGTCAAAAGAAAGTATGCACCAATTGAAAGTGAAATCAAGGAAAAAGGAAAGTAGTGGAGGAAAAGAAATAAAGATGGGAAAGGAAAGAAAGTAAATTTTTAATGTTGAGTGGAAATTTTAAAAAGAGGAAAATGAGTTGTTTTAAATTTATGGAAAAGTAAAGTGTAAAAGGGCAAAAACTATTGGTTTTTCTTCTCCTCTTTCACGATGGAGCATATCAGCCATGGGAGCCTTTCTCCACCATTCTTCCTCCATTTTCTTTGCAAGATCAAAGGTAAGTTGAATGGGTTTGAGTTTGGTGCTTCTTAGGGGTAGTTTATAGTGTTTTAAAGGTATTTTTGTTGAATTTGATTAAGGTTTGGGAAACCCTAAATGAGGAGTCCAATTTTCCTCTTTCATTTGCTGGTTTTTCTTGTAATTTTGATGGTTTAACTCTTAGATAGGTTGGTTTAGGTTATTTTGGAGTTAGATTAGTCAATTGGTGAGAGTTGTGTAAAAATCGGTTTTTGGAAATTTGGTAGCCGATTCTGTTTCAGTGATTTCGAGTTAGCATGGTGTTTGGATGTTAAATTTGATGGATTCAATGGATAGTAGACATGTAGAAGTTTACGGAATGGGGTGGAACGTCGAAATCCGTTGAAAAATGTGGGAGTTATGGCCGATTGAAGTTGGACGATAGAAATTGTAGGAAAATCTGACTTTTGTGGTGTAATGTTTTAAATGTGGTTAATTATGTTGATTGGACTTAGTTTAGGATTTCTAGAATGTTGCTAAATTATTTCCCTTAACGTGCTAGGTTGACAAGTGAGCTTTTAGCCTAGTCGAAGTGAACAAATACGTGCGGAGCAACAGGTAAGTAGTGGAGTGTATGTGTTTTGCCTTCGGGCCTACACCATGAACGGTAGGGATTGTTTTCGTGTTGTTGTGTTTTGTTTTGTGTTGAGCATTGTGTGACATGCATCATTGTTTTTTCCAACTACGAAAATACGTGTTTTGAACATTGTTTACAAACTGTGAGAGTGGAATGTAAAAAGATAAGAAGATATGTAATGTGATGCGGTCTTTTGGTGGAGTCGCCTCGTCGATATACGAGGCATGAAATAGGGCAATTCGAGAGGATCTATACATAAGAAACGCGGAAGAAAATACGTAAGACGTGAACGCTTCGATGTTAACGTGCTAGTAAGAAAGCACTAGAAGGTTCTGTAAACGCTTCAATGTTAACGTGCTAGTAAGAAAGCACTAGAAGGTTTAGCGATCGAGTATAATGCTTCGATGTTGACGTGCTAGTAAGAAAGCACTAGAAGGTTATGCGATCGAGTATGGGAGGAGATCGTGTATGGTCGTCTCGTGTGTGAACACGATGTGTGCCTCGGATCTAGCTCTGCGGGATCAACACGTGACCATCCTGATAGGATAGGTATCCACTTGAATGACACGTGAAAGTGAAAGAGTAATGAAATGAAAACAACCGAGAGTTAGAAACTGCATGTGTTAGGGTTATGTGTGAGGGTTGTGTGTTCATTGTGCATTGTTTTGAATTGCATTGTTCCCTACTTACAAAGCATTAGGCTTACGTTTTGTGTTCTGTAGTGTAGGTGACGACGTCATTACAGGTGAGAGCTATGAGGAAAGCTAGGATTGGGACGCAGTCGATGATGTATGAAGTATGCTGGTGCAGGCAGTTGTCGGGGCGTCTCGACCATGGTCTTTGGGAAGATGTGTGGGAGTGGTATTTTGATTGTGTATAGGTATTTTGTTGGATTTGTTTGGGTGTAAATGTTGGTGTTTTATAAACTTGATGGACGTGGTTTTGAATGAGTATTTAAAGGTTTGATTTTCAGGTTTATGGTTTTCGAAACTTTAGCTGTTATGCTGCTCGATTTTTAATAAAGTAAACGACGTTGATTTTTACTTGTTTTCACGTTTTGTTTCCGATTTAGAGTCGGGATTCTGGATTTTTATGTGTCAAGGGGTCGGGAATGTCGGGAAAAGTTTGGGATAAGTTTTATGTGTTTTGGGTGTGAATGGTTTGAAGAAAAATGAGAAAAATTGGAAGAGAGGCGTTGGTGGCCGAGGAAGTGCGCGCGCAGGGCGGAGGAAACGTGTGCAGGGCGCGGGCTGGGCGCACGCTACGGGCGCGCGCAGCGCCCAGCGCCGATCGATCGGCAGAGTTACTTTTGCGTGATCGGGCAACCTGAGAGGTTGCCGATCAATCAGCACCTCACACGCGAGGTGGCGCGCGCGGCTCGCTGGTGCGCGTGAGGCGCCAATGATGGCCAGCCCAGTTTTTTTAAAAAATTTTGATTTTTTCAAATATGTTTTAACCCGACCTTTTTCAACACGTTTGGCACGTATTTTACGCACGTTTTCCAACCATTTTTTAGGGTTCAAAAAATCCAAAAATCGAGTCAAAATTTTATCGAATTTTATTTTCAACGTCATTTTAAACGTGGTAAGTGTGAGCCAAGTAGCGCACCGAGCCGGGGTGGGTTCGTGGGCGTTACAGACACCCACATGCAGGGGTCGACACTTTTGCTTAAGGGTCGACACCCACATACATAGGTGAACACCTTTTCTTACTTCTACTATTAACCTTAATTGAAACTTCACCATTTTGTCGAAAATTGGACAGTGTAACATTTAAAATCATAAAACCTAAAACCTGCATTTTCAAACCAAATTTATACCAGATGGTTCCAAAATATTTTTCTACATCAAAACGATTACTATTTTTATAAAATGTAGCGGAAGTCTTTAAACAAAGTAAAACTCATTTTCCAATAAAGGCTAAGTTTAAATCAAACCTTGACAACTAACAAATCCGTGTTTTACAAAAGATTAAACCATCTATCTACACACATCTGCCAAAATACCTACAACCTTGCCCACAGGTCAAAATCGCCCGAACAGCTACAAGCCCACGCCATGGACAATCTCCGTCAGCTGCACTATAAATCAACCTGAGGATCAACGTCCTCACCTGTGATAATATCACCTACACCACAAAGTAAACTAATGAGCCTAATGCTCAGCAAGTGATGTCAGTAAAGGAAAATGCATGCATGCTCATAAATATGCTATACTGATCGTAAAACATGCAACTGTATCTGTTCTTTATTTTTTTGCATGATATGAGTTATTGGGGTACTGATTCTAGAGGGGAGATGGCCTAACTGATTGTCTCTCTGGCAGAATGATCATCTCACTCTAAGGGAAGTGGAATGGCATATCTAACAGCCCGTCTGACGAAACTGGTTCCTCTGGCGGAACTACCAAACTAAGTTCCCTACCCACAATAACTATTACATATTTTACTATACTGTATTCTTTTACTCTTGTTTACATGAAAACGTATGTATAAAACTGTTTTCTATGCTTTGGAAAATCATGATGCATGAATACATGTCACATACATATCCCCGAATGCTGTAAGCGTAATAAAATCAAACAGTAAACAAATCAATCAATTAAACAAACAACTAGCATAAATAAACTCACTCACAACCTAAAACTTTTACCCAACCAAAACTCTCAACCTAAAATCTCCAAAATCCACATTCTAGCCATCAACCTCCTAACTCTTTGTGGTGTAGGCCAATCGGCCAAAACGCATGCAAACATGCACTTACCTCGCGTCCCATGTTCAGTTTTGGCAATGTGCTCAAATTCTTTTTTAACTTGTAAACCTGAAGGATAGAGATTAACCATTACATATGACCTATACAAACTTTCAGAATTCCTAACAAAATAGTCAAACCTCAAAATTCATATCTTTTGCTATACGTATCCAAATTTAATAATTCCAATGGCTATGGACTCCTTAAAGAGTTACTTTAATATGCTAAAATCAATTTATCAAACAAAATCAACTCACTAAACCAAATTTATAGAATGCCAAACTGCCCTAACATTTCATCATTTTTGTCCATTCATAACCAATTTGTGTCTTCCCCTTTATCTAAACCCACAATAATCATTATCATCCATTTAGACCTCAAAACCAACAAGAAATGGAGAAAAATCCCCACCAGAATCGTGTATCTCAAACCTAATTCATCAAACACCCACAAATTGTACACCAATCAACATCTCATCAACCTTTAAACCATATATTTCATAAACTAAAACCAAACACTTAAACTTACCTTGCAAAATCTAGAGAACTGTGAGAGGAAAAGGGAGGTTTCGTGCAAGGAGATTTTCAGCAAGGAGGAGAGGCTATCGTGGAGAAGAAGCTGCAAAATACTCTATTTTATTTCCTACATAACTCATCACTTAAAGGATAAGATTAAAACAACTACTTAAGGGGGTGTGTGTACGTGTGAGAGAAGAAAAGACTCTCCTTCCTTTTTGAATTTTCCCCACTCTCACCTTTTATGTTTTACTAACAAAAGTTTGACTTTTCAAACTTTTGTTAGCAACTAACTTTAATTTCCCCTTGCATTTCATTCTTCTTCTTCTTTTCTTTTTCATTTCCTCAACGTCAAACACCCCTCTCTAGTTTCTACTTCTCCATTCTTTTCTTCTTTTAAATCTTCATCCATAATCTATTCAGTCCTAAAATCCAATAAAAGTAGCACAATTTGTTAAAATTAAAGTGTACGATAAATTTTTGGGTGTTACATGAAAGGTTGCTTTGACCAGGTGAAATGGTGCCTTTGAAGACCATCACATTAACTCCTTTTCAAAATTGTATTTATTGTTGTTGACCGAATGTTGGCTATAAATAGGCCTCATTCCATGCCTTGTAGTGGTCGGATATTGTTGAATGAAAAATCGTTTATTGTTGTAAAGGATTTCACGTTTCTTGTGTCTTCAAAACACAAGTACTTTCACTTAAGCTTAGTGAGTCATATCCAAATCCGTGTTAGTGTAGTTTGGTGAGTCATATACAAACTAGTCTTCACTTGAGCTTGGTGAGTCACATCAAAGTAAGTGTGAGTGTTTCCTTAACTATCTTGTTTGCTCAAGTGTAACGCCCCGAGTTTTCTGAACCCTGTTCGCTACTCAATGCTCGAACATGACTAAGAAATTTTTTGATTAATTTTAATCTTCACTCGACAGTCAAAATTTGACATTTTTCTAAAAACTCAAAACATTTAAAAATTTGCAGCGGAAATCATTTGAACCACAATGAAGTTATACAAAACTACGAAATGTTGTTGAATTGTTAAGAAACAATCGGCAATTAGAAAATCTAGTTTAAACAGCGAAATACTAGAGAAGTCGCAGAAGTCAAACACATCTGCCGATTGATAAAGTCAACGGAAGAACCAGAAACAGAAGATAGAATGTAACGCCCCGAATCCTTAAACTCGGTTTGTTACTAAACTCGTGACGTAACTTGATCATAATAGTCCACATATTTATTCATCTATATTTTTTTTTTTTGACTTAACATAACTTAAAACATCTCATTCAATTCACTGAATATATCCATTATAACTCTCACTCCTGCCGATCACTAAACGACGAGCTTCTAGTTGATCTGCCGGTCAGCACGTGCATCCCACATGATTCATTAAACATCTATCGGCAGGCACACATATTTGCATCTGCCGACAGTCACGTGCAACCCGTGTGATCAATTAAAACTCACTTCCTCTACCGGTCAGTAAACGACAAAGAACTCACTTCCTCTACCGGTGACGTCAGTCGAAAGACAAACCTACCCGACTTCCATCACAATTCTTCTACCGATGACGTCAGCCGGAAGACAAATACTTTTCCTCTTCCGATGACGTCAGCCGGAAGACAAACTCTCCCGACTTCCATCACATTTCTTCTACCGATGACGTCAGCCGGAAGACAAATACTTTTCCTCTTCCGATGACGTCAGCCGGAAGACAAACTCATTCCCTCCAATATTCCTCAGCGGAAGACATCCTGGTTTTCTCAGACTTCTATCTAGATAAACGTAGACCTCGTAACTTAAATCTTAATGGCCAAAACTCATCGGAATAATCCATAAATTCATTCAAACTCACACAGCGGAAGACTTAGGTAAAATAACTCATTCTATATCTTCACAAATATTTTCAGACTCGGTACTCATATTAGACAGACTTAAAGCTCAATATTCGAAAGTAAACTCATCATACTTAGACTTCCTTGTTCATAAACATTATTAAAATCTTAAAAGCTTAAACCAGAGAGTCATGTTCGCCATCCAGCCACAGATTTTCCACCCTGATCACTTCCAGCAACCGAACTCAGACACTTTCATCAATCTTGAAATCCTCACCTGATATTTCTTCACCTACATCATAAGGTGTAACTGTAAGCCTAAGGCTTAGTAAGGAATGCAAACTATTATGAGTTCATGAATGCATAACTTGGAGAAAAACATGCTCATGAGTCTTTTCTTTTCGTGTACTTAGTCTTAATCATCATTCATAATCGTATCTCGTATTCATTGATCATAATCATCATTCATGGACATGCTCATATTCATCATTCGTATTCTTCATTACATTATGTGGATTAAGAGAGGATTTGTGCTGGTAAAGGGGGTTCGACAGTGAGTTTGATCATGGTCCCTACTGCGGGTCGTATTCATATGTCCTACTGCGGACTGTGACATGCGCCGAACCACCCCCAACCCTCACTTAACCACGTTGCATAAGTTTTATCTTCTTATCTTATTCATGGGAAAACATATTTCAAAACATTTTCATATGCTTGAGAAGTAAAACATGATGCATAACATAAATGCACTTAATCATCGAACTAAGACAGGGGAGTATATCAGAATACCAGAATCATATCCATCGACATTTCATCGAACTTATAGCTGACAACGTTCACTAAATGTAACATAATCCTTTGATGTAGGGCCCTATTGGCCGGAAACTTAGTACATTCACTTACCTGGATTCCTTAGCAACTTGAATCACTTTCTCTTCAACTTCTTCACCTAAAACATTCCACATTACAGTAGTTAAAATAAAGTCCTAAAAGTTCTACTCGAAGGTCATCCTAGAATCTAACAGCTAAAGTCATTCCGATTCCACTGTTTGACACACTGCAGTCTGAAATCCGAAACTAGGTGGACAGGTTTTACCATTGATTAAATCCGAGTTGGTTACTTTAAAATGTTCATAATCGATTTGGGATGGCATTTCTACTCTCAGACTTAAAAGAGTCTAAAACTACTCGGCCACTGCTAGAAATCCGAACTCAAATGCCGAGTTGAAAGCAGAGCTTTAATCACTAATAAATGACTACATTGTCCATTTCATACCTCGGGTGCAGATTGCAGAGAAAAGCAGGCTGAAACCAGCCGTCGGCAAGGGGAGGTTCTGATAGCCGAGAGTAAAAGCTTGGGAGAGAAGGAATCGCCGAGAGGGAATGTCGGCTACAGTGGTAATAAATGAGGTTTAAGGTTTCCATTTCCTATTTATACCTAACCCATAAATTTTAATTACAAAACTGCCACCCAACCTAGTTTTACTCAACTTGTAATAATTTTATCTTAACATTAAATTTAAATCATAAAGGTTAAATAAGAGGGTGACAATGAAAATGGTCAGAAAATCACCTGACCGAAATGTCGGGTGTTACATAGAAGGTTTCTACCGATGACGTCAGCCAAAAGACATCAACCGATCGCAAATGACAAAATACACTCTACATCCTCCGATGATTATACGACAAAAATCCTCCTACATCTACCGATGACATCATCACGCATCTGCCGATGAGTTTACCGAGACATCATCCGATGGACTTTGACCTACACCTTCCGATAGAACAAACCTCATGTACCGGTGACTTTACTGAGACATCATCCGATGACTATTCTTAAGGCATCTTCCGATAGAATTAACCTACATCATCCGATGACTTTTCTTAAGGCATCTTCCGATAGACAACAACACAACTTCCTCCGATAGAAAACAATAAACTTCTGCACACATCCACCGATAGCTTTTACCAAAACATCATCCGATAGATAAATTACTCGACTCCTACCAATGGACAAAACAACATGGCAGTAGACTTTACTATAAATCGAGAAAGTCCCAACTATCAAAAGGACTTAAGCATTTTACCAAAAACCATTCAGAGGCAGTTTAAATCATTGCATTGCTCAAATTCAGTAAAAAAACAACATTATAAAATCCAACAGAACACTAATGTCAGGAAATCTCCAAAACTAATTCAAAAGGTTGCTACCACTACTGTCTTGAAAACTCAATGTACTCAGATTGAATCATTATCAACTAAACCTTCACAACCGCTGACACTAGTTAACCTGCCTCATCAGTTTACCAGACCGGAGCATGAATGTACCCCTCCAACCACATCTACTCATCTGTGCACACGGGAAATTCACCTGCAGTAATCTCTTCACCTACATCACAAAACTCATCTATTAGCCTAATGCTAAGCAAGTAAAGCAAGAAATGAAATGTGTACTGGAATGTAAATCCTAAATATTCAGTCTCTACTTTCATTCCTCAGTTATATTGCATTCGTTCACCGGTCTGATGATCCCTGATACAATGGGAGGGGGATCAGTTTTCCCAGGGTATGAATCCATATATTCAATTAAGGGGCGGATTAATTCCCTTAACAGCTGATTTGATCCCTGATACAATGGGAGGTGGATCAATTTTCTCAGGGTATGAATCCGTATGTTCGATTAAGGGGCAGATTAATTCCCTTAAAGTATACTGTTACAATCTGTTCACATCTCACCATGCTACTTCATGTAAATTCATTTTCGTTTTCTTTCAAAATATGATGCATGGCAACTGAAAAGAAACATTCATTCATGCACACACAAATCCTACTGTTTTGTGATGTAGGCCCGAAGGCACATGCAAACTCTACTTACCTGGTCTCCTGGAAAAACTTGGTTGCAAGCTACTTCGGGTATTACTCAAACCTAAAACCATAGACAAAGCATACATTAAATTCCCTTTAATCTTCATTCTAAACCACTAGAAATCTAAGGGAAACTGTTTTGGGAACTCTAGTCATTGTGCATTCCCGATTTCAACTTAAACCGAAACCACCACTTGCTTACCGCCTTCTCAAAACCTCATTTATCATCCCTCCTACCAATGATAGATACAATGTAACAAGAAATAGAATCAAAACTCACCAAGTTCGGAGGAAATCGCTGGAGGAAGTCGAAGGGGGTCTCCTATCGCGCTCTGCTAAGCTGAGGAGCTGAGAATGGAGAGGAAATGAAATAAACAGTGGCGGCTACTTCATTAATTGTTTCCTTAAATACGTTATCCACCTTTGAATTTCTAATTACCCTTATGCCCTTGCCTAGTCATCCACTAACCCTACATTTAATATTGCCATATAAATTGTGCCATTAGTTTAAAAGGAATAGAGAAACGGTTTGATAGAATCGGGTATTACAATCTACCCTCCTTAAAAGAATTTTGTCCTCAAAATTCAGTACCTGAATAATTCTGGATGTTGGTCCATCATGTCTTGCTGGCGCTCCCAAGTTGCCTCCTCTATGTTCTGATTGTGCCATAAGACTTTCACTAGTGGAACTTCCTTGTTGGGCAATACCTTCACTGCATAGTCCAAGATCCTTACAGGTTTCTCCTCATATGCAAGAGTAGGAAGAACCTCAATGTCCTGCTGTTCCACAATCTGATATGGATCTCTTACACACTTCTTTAACATAGAAACATGGAACACATTGTGGATTCCTTCCATAGAAGTCGGTAACTGCAACATGTAGGCTGCACTCCCAACCCTTTTCAAAATTAAGAATGGTCCAATAAACCTGAGGTTCAACTTTTCTCTCTTCCCGAATCTCACAACTCCTTTGAATGGTGACACCTTAAGGAAAACTTCATCACCTACTTCAAACTCTAATTCTCTTCGTCTTTTATCAGCATAACTCTTCTGGCGGCTTTGAGCTGTCAGAATTCTCTGTCGGATGAGGGCAACCTTCTCCACAGTCTGCTGCACACTGTCAGGACCGAGCAACTGTGCTTCACCAACTTCATCCCAGTACAAAGGAGATCTGCATTTTCGTCCATATAATGCTTTGTATGGAGCCATGCCTATTGTTGCTTGAAAATTGTTATTGTATGAGAACTCAACCAATGGTAAATATTTACTCCAAGATCCTTGAAAATCCAATATGCATGCTCGGAGCATATCTTCTAAGGTCTGAATGGTTCTCTCGGATTGTCCATCTGTTTGAGGGTGGAAAGCTGTGCTAAAATTAAGCTGTGTTCCCATAGCCTTGTGCAAACTTTTCCAAAACTTAGATGTAAATCTGGAGTCTCGGTCTGAAACTATGGTGCTTGGAACTAAAAGCAGTCTAACAACTTCGTGCACATACAACTCGGCCAGTTGGTCCATCGAATATGTTATCTTCATTGGCAGAAAGTGAGCAGATTTGGTCAAACGATCAACTATTACCCAGATTGCATCGTGTCCCTTTGCTGTTCTAGGTAATCCTATAACAAAATTCATAGTTATTTGTTCCCATTTCCATTCAGGAACTGGTAAGGGTTGCAATGTTCCTGAGGGTCTCTGATGCTCGACTTTAATCTGTTGACAACACAAACATGATCCTACATATTCTGCCACGCTTCGTTTCATACTAGGCCACCAGTAGTGTTGCTTAAGGTCTCTGTACATCTTTGTACTTCCAGGGTGAACAGAGAACCTGGAAGAGTGTGCTTCAGAAAGAATCTCCTCATGGAGTTCCTTAATGGCTGGAACAAACCACCTATTTCTAAACTTGAGGATCCCATTAGCAGAATAGTTAAAATCCGATTGGTCCGTAGAATTCATGCTTGACTTATACTTGTTACACTCATCATCATTCGTCTGAGCTTCCTTTATTTTCTCTAGAATGGTAGGCTTTAAGGTTATGGCTGATAGTATAGCTGATACACTGGTTATTGCTTCTAGGTTAAATTTTTGGAATTCTGACTCTAAAGCTAATGGCATACTGAAAATCATAGATGGGGTTGATGTTGTTACTCTACTCAAAGCATCAGCCACGACATTTGCTTTGCCGGGATGGTATTTAATCTCAAAATCATAGTCTTTTACAAATTCCAACCATCGACGTTGCCTCGTGTTTAGTTCCTTCTGTGTGAAGATATACTTCAGGCTCTTATGATCTGAAAATATCTCACAAGATTGTCCATACAAGTAATGCCTCCAAATCTTAAGTGCAAATACAACTGCAGCTAATTCTAAGTCATGGGTAGGGTAGTTCTTCTCATGTGTCTTCAACTGTCTAGAGGCATAAGCTATTACTTTACCATTCTGCATTAACACACAACCAAGACCAATTTTAGAAGCATCATAATAAATACTAAATTTACCATCTTCAGCTGGAAGGGTTAAAATTGGAGCATTGGTTAGTTTCTATTTCAAGGTCATGAAACTATGTTCACATTCATCAATCCATATATGCTTCACATTTTTCCTGGTTAACTTAGTAAGGGGTGTAGCGATCTTTGAAAATCCTTCGATGAACTTTCTATAATATCCTGCTAGACCAAGAAAACTCCTGATATCTGTAGCATTCTTTGTAATATCCGGTTTGTACGGACCTTTTATTATATTATTATTATATTGTTATTGGCATTTTTGTAATTATGTCAAATCAGGTCCGATTTACGAAAAGAAAACGTCATTACGATCCTAGCGATTAATTAGAATTTTAAGGAATTTACGGAAATTTTCGGAGATCAAACACTAGATTCCGAGTAAATACGCTTTTCGTAATGTAAAAGACGTTCTCGTAAAAATAGCAAACGAGGTCCAAATTGCGAACGGACAGTTTTAATAAATCCCTGGCAATGAATAGAAGTTATTGGCAAAATATGAAACTTTCGAGAATCCGAATAGTTGGACGATTAACGAAACGAAGGACGAAACTAATAGAATTAAGTACTAAGGGCAAAATAGTAATTTGCAAACTAAATTTTATAAAAATAACAATCACCTCCCTATTCCCTCACTTCTCTTCTTCTCTCTGGAAATCACAATCGCCAGAGGCGATTTCTTCACCCCTCAGCCGACGACTTCCAACGATCCGACCTCCGTCCGACCTCCGTTCGTTCTGATTTCTTCACAGTTTCTTCTCCTCTCGCTACTCTCGGTATGTAGCTTCAATCTCTGAGCGTTTGTTTCGAGTTTTAGTTCGATTTAGGGTTAGGGTTTAAATTAGGTTTTCCGTTAAAAACGCGATTTAGGCTTCGTGATTAATAGGTTAGCTATAATTACGTATATATTGAACGTATTGAACGTTATTGGACGAAGAAAAGTCGATTTGCGAAAAAGTTATAAATTGGTAAATTTCGGGTTTTAGGGGAAAACTCGTTAATTTGGATAATCGAGCTATAATTAATGTTCGAAAAGCTTTAATTAGCTAAGTGAAGAATTTAGGAGAATTCTTTAGCTAAGTTTTGAGATTTCGACATTTATAGTTTAAATTGGTTTTAACTGTGAATGTCGTATTTTTCTCAGACACCCGACTCTCGTAGACGAAACTTGAGATCCAGCGCGCTCGAGGTAAGTTTTCGTGACTTACTTTGACCCAAAGGTCTGCACCATACTCCGTCGTCGTCTCGAGAATACTCGAGGAACTGTTTGTTTTATGTTATTCTGGTTGGGTAGTTAGGTTAGTTGTTTATAGGTTCTGCTTTACTGCCATGAATGTATGCATGTTGTTTGTTTACTTTCCGCTGATATGAACTGTTCATGCATCACGGTTTTCGAAAGTCATGAAAAGGAATTTCTGCACGTGTTTTTAAGAAAAGGAACGTATATCTGAAATGAAATCTGTAACGAAATCTGAATGAATAAACGTAATCTGTCTGTTTCTGGTCACGCGAGATGGGGCACAGGCACGGCTGTGCGTGTTGCAAGCGTGTACCCCCCCTCTCTAACCCCACGGGGTAGTCCAACCGCCGGACGGGCCCCCTTGGGTTAGTGGGTCGAGGTCTCGGTGACAATTCTGTCTGTCTGTAACGTAATGAATCTGTAATCTGTAATTCTGTATCTGTAATCTGAATCTGAGCATGATTTCTGAATGGCATACGCACGCATGCATCTGCATTTACGTAGCTTACTGAGATTTCAATATCTCATATGTGTCTGTATGGTGTAGGTAACCTCTTAGGTGATATCGAACCAGGTGAGGACGGCGTTCCTCCGTCTGATGCAGTTGATGGATGACGGCCGTGGGAGTGCGCTATGTAGTCGAGGCGCTTTCTGACCCGTGGGGATGTATGTCTGGACTCTGGGGTTATTTTGGGAGGTTTTGAGTTGATAATTGTATAGAATATTTAGGTTGTTTGGATCTGGATAGGGATTAGATAACGTTTTGATAATTGTATGTAAAACGTTTTGGTTTAAACTGTTTAATGAATGTTATGGAAATGTTTTGATTGGTTTTAGGTTGATACGGTTATGCTCGATGTTTAGATGCATCCACGCAGTCGGATTTCGCAAAGTCCGCTGTAAAGTTGGTCGATGTTATTGGAAGAAATTGGTGTTAAATTAAGTAATGTTTGCTCTCTGGAATCAAGTTCCAGAGAGTTTCCAGTAGCATGAATCGCTCTCTGGAATTCCAATTCCAGAGAGTATTGTTAAGTGTTTGCTCTCTGGAATTCCAGAGAGCAGTGTAAAGAAAAGTGAAGGCGATTGAAGTAGGAGGTGGTCGCTGAAGTGGTCGCTGAAGTTTTCACTGATCGTTGCACTGAAAGTGTGCGGCGATCGATCTCTGCAGCAATGCAGAGATCGGTCGCTGCTTGTGAAATGCGAAGTGTTAGAGGTTTGAAGTCTGAAAGGGAGAAGGGATCGCTGCATGCTTGCAGCGATCGATCTCTGCTGCAGAGCAGAGATCGATCGCTGCTATAGTTAGCAGCGATCGGATTGCTGCACAGCTAGCAGCGATCGATCTCTGCTCTGCAGCAGAGATCGATCGCCCCTGCTGTAATGCATGGCAGCGATCGATCTCTGCTGCAGTGCAGAGATCGGTCGCCTGTTTCATTTTGAGGACAGAGTTCCAATTCTGCCCTCCCACTTGTTTAATTTAATTTAAAGTTTTCTTTTAAAGGTTTTCTTTTAAGTTTTAATAAAGATTTGTTTTAAATGCATTTAAGGTTCAGTTTTAATTCCGATTCAGTTCCGATTTCAACCATAGTTTAAATTCCGCATAAGGTTTTAATTACAGTAGAGGAAAGAAATAAGTACAAAAATGAAAATGAAAAATTTATACGGGTAAAATAAGGGTACAGTATTAGGGGTGTTACATTCTTCGGTTGAGGCCATTTCTTAACCGCTCAAACTTTGGCTGGATCGACAGATATTCCATCTCCAGAGATCACGTGACCAACAAAGTGAACTCTGTCCAACCAAAACTCACACTTGGAAAACTTAGCATAAAGCTGGTGCTGTCTAAGTACTCCTAACACCAAACTCAAATGCCTTGCATGCTCATCCTTAGTTCTAGAATAGATCAGAATGTCGTCTATGAACACTATGACAAACTTGTCCAAATACTCGTGAAACACCCTAGATCCATGAAGGCTGCTGGTGCATTTGTCAAACAAAAAGACATAACCAAAAACTCATAATGTCCATACCTTGTGCGAAAGGCAGTTTTTGGGATATCTTCAGATTTTACCTTCAGCTGGTAATAACCGGACCTAAGGTCAATCTTAGAGAAAACTCTTGCACCCCTAAGCTGGTCAAATAAGTCATCAATTCTCGGCAAAGGGTATTTGTTTTTGACAGTTAACTTATTCAATTCTCTATAATCAATGCACATACGCATTGATCCATCTTTCTTCTTGACAAAAAGGACAGGTGCGCCCCACGGTGAAAAGCTTGGGCGTATGAACCCTTTCTCCAATAGATCCTCCAATTGTTTCTTTAATTCCTTAAATTCAGTTGGAGCTAATCTATATGGATTTTTTGACACTGGCTCGGCTCCAGGGTAAATATCTACAACAAATTCAATTTCCCTATCTGGCAATAAACCGGGAAGGTCATCTAAAAACACTTCGGGAAAGTCTTGGACGATTAAGACGTTCTGAGGATTTGCTTTTTCCATAAGCTGTGTGTCTAGAACGCTAGCTAAAAAGCACAAATACTCCCCACACAAGGAAGGTCTAGTGTTAATAGAAGTCATCACAGACATTTCCTTACTCTTCTTTGAAGCTTGAAAGGTATGTTTCAACTTACCAGGGGGTTGAAAGCTAACTACTCCAGTTCTACAATCAATTGTGGCGTGATGTTTAAACAACCAGTCCATTCCTAGGATTACATCAAATCCTATTATATCTATGATTATAAGATCAGCAGGTAGACTTACATTCCCTACTAACACATTACTGTCAAGCATCACTTGGTTAGAGTGCATGCGCTCACCAGAAGGTAATACTACGTTAAACGTATGTTCAGAAGAAGCAAACCGTACATCTAGCTTATCAGCAAAAGCAGAGGCTATAAAAGAATGTGTTGCACCCGAATCTATCAAAGTAAAAGCAGGTACAGAGTTGATCAATATAGTACCTGACACCACAGCAGGCTGGTCCTCTTCTCCTGACTCTACCATGGAAAATATTCTCAGCTTTATCCTAGCAGGGCCACTCTTCGACGTTGGGCAATCTCTAACAATGTGTCCCGGCTTGTTACAGTTGAAGCATCGAAGGACTCTGGGCTTTGTGCAGTCTTTGAATGAGTGTCCAACCTCCTCACAGTTGAAACACCTTCCAGAAGTCCACCTACATTCCCCTGGGTGATTCTTCAAACATGTTGGACATTGGGGAAATTTCTTGACATTCTGCACTTTCCTTCCTGCTCCCTAGCTATTTTGGCCTTCACTTGGCCTCTTCGTTCCCCTTTGTTGGTGTGGCTGGTTAAACCTTTGCGGGGCCTCCTTTGGTCCAGCACATTTCCTTTCAGCCTCTTCCACTTCCAGAGCAGTGGACACCACCTCACTTAATGTCAAACCTTTAATTCCTCAAAATCTAACTCCTCGGTAAATTTCTGGCTTCAGCCCATGCACAAATTTGAACACCTTATCCTCGTCCTTGTGAGCAAAGTGTCTAGCAAATCTGGACAGGGACTCAAACTGCCTACTATACTCGGCCACGGACCCTGTCTGCTTCAAGTTCAGGAACTCCAATTTCTTCGCGGTCTGGACAGTACTATTAAAATACTTCCCATAGAAAATGTCCTTGAATTGTGACCAAGGCATCGTCAAAACATCGGTGGTGGTCTCTATTGTTTCCCACCAGAGTTGAGCTTCACCAGCTAAATGAAAGGTTGCCAACGTGACTTTTTCTCCTTCTCCAATGTTGGCACAACTAAACATGCTTTCAATCTTTCTAAGCCATCTTTCAGCAATAACTGGATCAGTTGACTGTCCATCAAACGTGGGTGGTCTTAGCCTTCTGAACCTATCTCCAGAATGTTCACCACTAGAACCCGAGTTGGCACTTCCTTGTGCTTCTCGGTTCAACAACACACCTATCTGGTCAGACTGTTGACGCACTATATCAGTCTGTTGACGCATCAATTCTGTCAGCTGTCTGATTACACTAGAGTCCTCCTCACGTCTAGGACTTGGTATCTCTCTTGGTATCCTCGGCCTTCCTGGTCGTCTAGCCATTTTGCTAAATTCCTGAATAAAGTTAAATATGTTCATAAATACCTAATAGCTAAGGTTAACGTAAACACTTACAGTTGTTGGAGCACTTCCATGCAACGATTGGCACTGATGAGTAATCTTTTGAACGGTTTAACTGAATGTCTCGGATACCACACTGTAACGCCCCGAGTTTTCTGAACCTGGTTCGCTACTCAATGCTCGAACATGACTAAGAAATTTTTTGATTAATTTAAATCTTCACTCGACAGTCAAAATTTGACATTTTTCTAAAAACTCAAAACATTTAAAAATTTGCAGCGGAAATCATTTGAACCACAATGAAGTTATACAAAACTACGAAATGCTGTTGAATTGTTAAGAAACAATCGGCAATTAGAAAATCTAGTTTAAACAGCGAAATACTAGAGAAGTCGCATAAGTCAAACACATCTGCCGATTGATAAAGTCAACGGAAGAAGCAGAAACAGAAGATAGAAGGTTTCTACCGATGACGTCAGCCAAAAGACATCAACCTATCGCATACGACAAAATACACTCTACATCCTTCGATTATTATACGACAAAAATCCTCCTACATCTACCGATGATGTCGTCACGCTTCTGCCGATGAGTTTACCGAGACATCATCCGATGGACTTTGACCTACACCTTCCAATAGAACAAACCTCATGTACCGGTGACTTTACTGAGACATCATCCGATGACTATTCTTAAGGCATCTTCCGATAGAATTAACCTACATCATCCGATGACTTTTCTTAAGGCATCTTCCGATAGAATTAACCTACATCATCCGATGACTTTTCTTAAGGCATCTTCCGATAGAATTAACCTACATCATCCGATGACTTTTCTTAAGGCATCTTCCGATAGACAACAACACAACTTCCTCCGATAGAAAACAATAAACTTCTACACACATCCACCGATAGCTTTTACCAAAACATCATCCGATAGATAAATTACTCGACTCCTACCGATGGACAAAACAACATGGCAGTAGACTTTACTATAAATCGAGAAAGTCCCGACTATCAAAAGGACTTAAGCATTTTACCAAAAACCATTCAGAGGCAGTTTAAATCATTGCATTGCTCAAATTCAGTAAAAAACAACATTATAAAATCCAACAGAACACTAATGTCAGGAAATCTCCAAAACTAATTCAAAAGGTTGCTACCACTACTGTCATGAAAACTCAATGTACTCAGATTGAATCATTATCAACTAAACCTTCACAACCGCTGACACCAGTTAACCCGCCTCATCAGTTTACCAGACCAGAGCATGAATGTACCCCTCCAACCACATCTACTCATCTGTGCACATGGGAAATTCACCTGCAGTAATCTCTTCACCTACATCACAAAACTCATCTATTAGTCTAATGTTAAGCAAGTAAAGCAAGAAACGAAATGTGTACTGGAATGTAAATCCTAAATATGCAGTCTCTACTTTCATTCCTCAGTTATGTTGCATTCGTTCACTGGTCTGATGATCCCTGATACATGGGAGGTGGATCAATTTTCCCAGGGTATGAATCCATATATTCAATTAAGGGGCGGATTAATTCCTTTAACAGCTGATTTGATCCCTGATACAATGGGAGGTGGATCAATTTTCCCAGGGTATGAATCCGTATGTTCGATTAAGGGGCGGATTAATTCCCTTAAAGTATACTGTTACAATCTGTTCACATCTCACCATGCTACTTCATGTAAATTCATTTTCGTTTTCTTTCAAAATATGATGCATGGCAACTGAAAAGAAACATTCATTCATGCACACACAAATCCTACTGTTTTGTGATGTAGGCCCAAAGGCACATGCAAACTCTACTTACCTGGTCTCTTGGAAAAACTTGGTTGCAAGCTACTTCGGGTATTACTCAAACCTAAAACCATAGACAGAGCATACATTAAATTCCCTCTAATCTTCATTCTAAACCACTAGAAATCTAAGGGAAACTGCTTTGGGAACTCTAGTCATTGTGCATTCCCGATTTCAACTTAAACCGAAACCACCACTCGCTTACTGCCTTCTCAAAACCTCATTTATCATCCCTCCTACCAACGATAGATACAATGTAACAAGAAATAGAAGCAAAACTCACCAAGTTCGGAGGAAATCACTGGAGGAAGTCGAATGGAGTCTCCTATCGCGCTCTGCTAAGCTGAGGAGCTGAGAATGGAGAGGAAATGAAATAAACAGTGGCGACTACTTCATTAATAGTTTCCTTAAATACGTTATCCACCTTTGAATTTCTAATTACCCTTATGCCCTTGCCTAGTCATCCACTAACCCTACATTTAATATTGCCATATAAATTGTACCATTAGTTTAAAAGGAATAGAGAAACGGTTTGATAGAACCGGGTATTACATCAAGTTAGTCAATCAATCTCGTTCATCCATTACATATCAAGGGATGTTAAGTCCATTTTTCCTAGAACAAGCCCGAGCACCCCCACAAGTCTCCCTTATTCTCTTGCACTTTTCCACCCACTTTCTTCTCCTAGTATTGGAAGTGTGTCAGAGCGCGAGTGCTTGCAACTTTGTTCTCTTCCGATATCGACCTTTTTCAATGTACCCTACAGTTAGGACAAAATTATTATGTGTCAAGCGTTTTGGTCGCAGAAAGTAGGCTAGAGTTTCAGATTGCAGATTACCCTCATCAATGGGTCATAAATAGGGATACACTTGTCAAAGACGTATCTATTTTCGAGATTGGTTTTTCCCCAGAAACATTTACCTTCAGTCCTTTTGTTCAATTGCAATCCTATATTGGGACTTAACGTTTAGTTGGTGAAAAGAGTTTTCTATATCATCTTTGTCTTTAACTATTTCATTTCCGTTCCTTTTGTTTGTTAATCTTATCTTTGTCTACTGTTCTATGTAATTAGAGAAATATTATTTGTTGATTCAAAGTATGCCTCATTTCTTTCCCTTTCTCAACTTTTCTCTCTTTTGGAACACTGTCACCTAATTTATTTTTTTTTTTTGTAATTTGTCTTCTATTAAGCTTTCTATGTGGGATCAGCTTGTATCCAATGAATGCCAGACAATTTCTTCCAGAATTCATGATCATCTTGTCCTCATTGCTACAGACTTGACCATCTCAACATTTCATAGTATTTTAATTTAAAGTATTCAATTTTTCATCCTCTTCTAATATCTAATCTCTCTTTTTATTCTATAAGAGTATCTCTTTGTGCTTCTCTATTCTATTCAACAGTTATTCTATTCAATGGACTTAGTAATTTGAAAAACTATTAATTACCCTTGCATATTGCAACTTTAATCAATTTCTATTTTGCAAAATGTAGGAAGTAATGGAAAAGGTAGTTGCATCATTTGAAGCCAAAGAGACTGTGGTCCACTACTTCAAACTAAAAGTTGACAAAAAAGACTTTGAGAACTACAAAAGTTCACGCTTCTTAGTACTCGCTATTGCTGAAGAAATTGACACTGTCCATCCTTCATTGCCTCTAGTCTCATGTGTCGACGCCATCCCATTTCTTACAGACTATCAAAACTGAAAGTCCAAGTTCATCTTATGCCACATTCCTTAACAGAGACTATCCGAGCATGAGGATTGATTGTTTATTTTGTATTATCTCTGGGATCATTTGTAACGACCCCTTTTTCCAGTAAGATATTGTCCGCTCTAGGGATTGGACTGTAATCCAATATCCTCCCCTCATGACTTTGTTTGGCAATGACTTCTCAGTCGGTCACCCAACTTGGTACTACTCTCACCGAAGTACTTTTAACTTCGGAGTTCTTATGGGATCCATTGTCAATTGTGCTCCAAAACGCGTCTTATTATCTTGGGAGGGTTTCCTTACATATGTTTCATTTCCACATACTTCCCCAAGCGATGTTGGATTGTGACGACTCCCTCTTAACGAGCCGAGATTCGCCTATACTCGAGTCTGAGATCCACCCCGCAACCCGAGGTTTGCCCCGCAGTCGTTCTCCTACCTACACATTCGGGTCATCACAATCACCCCTCCCCCCTCAGGGGCCCAAGGTTCTTGTTGGACACGATTCTGGTTGGGTACAGGTTCTGATACCATTTGTAACGAACCCTTTTTCCAATATGATATTGTTTGCTTGGGGGATTAGGCCGTAACCCAATATCCTCCCCTCACGGCTTTGTCTGGCAATGACTTCTCAGTCGTTCACCCAATCTGGTACTACTCTCGCCGAAGCACTTTTAACTTTGGAGTTCTTATGGGATCCGTTGTCAATTGTGCTCCAAAATGCGTCTTATTATCTTGGAAGGGTTTTCTTACATATGTTTCATTTCCACATACTTCCTCAAGCGATGTGGGATTGTGACGTCCCCTCTTTACGACCCGAGATTTGCCTATACTCGAGTCCGAGATCCACCCCGCAACCCTAGTTTTGTCCCGTAATTGTACTCATACCTACACATTCGGGTCATCACATCATTTTGATTTTCTCTATGACCATTTTGATGTTTTGTTTTTGTAATATATTTTTTTAGCCTATTTTTTGAACAACTTATATGGTTCTTCTCTCGACTTGTGATGATTTTTTTATTTGTTAGTTGTGTTAGCGCATGAAATACTTTTATACTATGATGTTTGTAAATCACTTGTGATATGTATTATCAATAATACTATTGTTAAAATATTCTAACTAAGTGATATTTGTATTTGATAACCAACTACCCCAGATTAGATATCACATTTTTGAATTGTTGTTCTGTTAAAAATTTCATTTCAATTAAAATTTCTTCTTCATATTTACAACTCTTCTCTTTGATGGTCAATGCTTATTTTAGATGGTATATATTGCAAATTCAATTGATGACATGTCTCATTCTACTTCGTGGTATGCATGCCAAGGTAGTGCAAAAAAAGCATCAATTTGCCAAAAGCAACATGAGCTCTATGCAAATTGGAAAATTGCTGCCCAATGCAGTGAGAATGGTTTGCTTTCTAATGCTTTTGGTCATTAACAGCACAGGAGTTTTTGCCTTTTTCATTCTTCAAATAATATTGTACACAATGTTCTTTTACCTATATTACTTATACAGTTACATTCGCTATTTTAGTATCTTCACGTATGATGTGTATGCACCCGCCACAATACTTGTTATACAATTCTATGAATTACGCTCTCTAAATCTTTAAAAATATTATTAAAGTTCCTAAAATATCTTTTACTGTTATTTGATATTGTGCTTTCATATTTCTCCGATTCACACTAACTGTTCATAACTAGAACATACAAATATTATTAATGAACCAATTGTAACTTAGTCGCTTGTAGTATCCTCTCAATTGTTGGCTACACACATCGTCATAAATTTTCCTTCCTATGAATTACTTGTCTAACTCATTCTCTTTTTTATTATTTGATAATTTTTCTAACCAAAAAACCTAATATACATTGTCATAGTTAAAAAATAATTTCTATTATCATTCTATTATTACATAATAAGTGTCTTATTAATAATTATATAAATGTTATGTGTTTCTACTATGACAAGAGAATTTGTTACCTTATTAGGATCAACCTCTATTACATCAACGGATGTGAGTTGTCAAATATCTTATACTTTTGACATCTTTGACATACCAGTTGTGCCAAATTACATTCTAACTATTGCACGTGTTCTTTGTGTGGGGAAAATAAATTATTACATGACACTCTCTCATTTTATTGTTCTTCTGGAGAAGTTCAATTACTTGCAAATGCTGCACCAAATGTTCTCTATCATTTATTCACAGAAAATGACGATGAATCTGATCATTTTTGAACTTATATTTGCACTTATAATAATACTTACGCATTCACTTCTTTTGGTGTGAAGGAAGATAAAAACTTCTCGAAACGAAATAAAGGAATATACACATTCTGTGTTCAAGGCCAGATCTATCATTTTATTAATCAGATAATTCTTGAAAATGAAAGCTCGTCCCATTTGCAGTTGTACTTTTATGATACAGATATATAATTACAATATCATCTCCAATTGACAGAAAGACTTTCTCCACGTGTTCTTTCAAAGTTAATGGACATTATGGAAAGAAATCCCTATGCAGTCTTTTTTTGAAGTTTGGGCAATATGTTAGATTTGGCACAATGTGCAATTTCAATTAAATCTGATACAAATCTTGATCAACAAACTTACAATGCTCCTCACGCTTCTCAAGTTGTTGTATGGCTTGGTGATAGTTCATCACTTGGTACCTCCAATAGAAAAATTCTTGTGTGTGCACACTCAGATTCTGTAACAGCCCCAGTTGGAGTCGCCACGTAATTCATAACTTAACCTTTTAATCAATCGGTTCTTACTTCATCCACCTTGATCATTATTAGTATTATATATATATATATATATATATTATTATTATTTTATTTTTTTTTGCAAACATCTCCTACACTGCATCTACTGATAGAGTCATAGACTCACATCGACCGATGGTAAAACATCTACCGGTCACTAAACGACAACACAACACTTACATCATCTGGTATTTGAAATACCTTACATCTACCGATCGCTAGACGACAAAATAGCTCTTATATCATCCGGTATTTGAAATACCTTACACCTACCGAAAGACATGTGCAATTCACGTGTTCATTTAATACATCTTCCGATAGAAATCATCCATCGGTAGATGCTGTAACGACCCGGGAAGGATCGCCACGTAATTCATGACTTTCCTCACTCATTAAACTCTTTTATATATATATTTATTTTTACTAAGCAGCGGAAATACTAATTCTGTAGTCACATTTAGAACCTAGACAATAAAATAAGGCATTTGGCTGGGAAAATTAAAACCCAAGGGCATCTGCCGAATCTCAACGACAAAACTTCACTCTCATCTGCTGATCACTAAACGACAAAAACAGAAGAGAGCTCACATCTACCGATAAACTAAACTACATCATCCGGTTATCCTGTGCATTTCACGTGATTCATTAATCACCCATCGGTAGACGTAAGTTCTCACATCAACCGACAGTCACGTGCATCCCACACAATTCATTAAACGTTCGTCGGCAGATATACAAACCGCATCTGCCGATGACGTCAGCCGGCAGATAATCAAACCGCGTCTGCCGATGTCGTCAGCAGGAAGGTATACAAACTACATCTGCCGATGACGTCAGCAGGAAAATAAACAAACTGTATCTGCCGATGACGTCAGCAGGAAAAATATATAAACTACATCTACCGATGACTAGACGGCAGGGAAAAACACTACTACATCACCCGATAGAAACACACTGTATCTACCGACAGAAATCTCACTACTTCTACCGATAGCAAAAGAAATCCTTTATTTTTACCGACTGATGACATACTACCGCTACCGATAGAAAACACCCTGCATCTACCGATAGAAAACACACCACTCCTACATCACCCGATAGACATAATCATGAACAAGTCTCAAACTTTCTAGACTTAACATTTGTGTAAACAGAAATCAATGATTCCCTCAGAGTACATATATCGAAAATCTTAAACAAAAGATATTCAATAAATTGTACCATCCTCAATTCAGTAACCAACCAGACAATTTCAAATCCCAGTACCATAACATAACTTCATTCCATTTATACTTCTATATTAAAAATCATTACTAACGTTCATAGAGCATAAACCAGAGTTTCCATCGCCATCCAGCCACAGACTTGCACCTTGAACACCATCCAACTGCCAATCCTAAACATCCTCATTGATTTTGAAATCCTCACCTGAATGTTCTTCACCTACATCATAAGGTGTAACTGTAAGCCTAAGGCTTAGTAAGGAATTCAATACTATCATGAGTGCATGAATGCATAATTCAGAGAAAACATGCTCATAAATCATTTCTGGTTCATGTTCTTGTTCGTATTCATCATCCATAATCATAGATCGTATTCATCTTTCATATCATAGTTCATATCACTGAACCACATTCATCATTCGTATCATAGTTCATATCGCTGAACCATCTTCATCATTCATATCATTGTTCATGTTGTGTGGGATGAGAGAGGATTTGTGCCGGTAAAGGGGGTTCGACAGTGAGTTTGATCATGGTCCCTACTGCGGGTCGTATTCATATGTCTTACTGCGGACTGTGACATACGTCGAACCGCCCCCAACCCTCACTCATCCACGTTGTAGGGATTTTATCATCTTATCTTGTTCATGAGAAAACATGCTTTTAAAACATTTTTGTGTGCATAAAACATTGATAATGCATGAGCATGGGATTCTTTAACTCATCCTAGCTATAGGACAGAACAATCATCCAGTGTGAAAACTTACCATCGAACTACTCATCAACATAAATGCTTAGACAGTAACATGAAAGAACTACTGATCATTGTATGAGTTTCTACCTAGCATCCTTTGATGTAGGGTCCTATTGATCGGGAAACCTATGCATTCACTTACCTGGTCTCCTTAGCACTTTGAGCTCTTTCTCTTCAAACTTCTTCACCTAAAACATTCACATTGCAGTAGTTAAAACAAAGTCCTAAAAGTTCTAACCTCAAGTCATCCTAGGGTCTAATAGGCAAAGCCATTCCGAATCCTTAGTCTAACGCTCTGTGAAAATCTAAAATCCAAGAACTGAAATAGACAGATTCGACTATTGGTTACTCAGGGTTGATTGTTCTTTAAATGTCCAAAACTGATTCGAAATGACATTATCACTCTCAAATTAACAATGAACTATATTATTACCCTGTTGTTTAAGGATTTGAGCTACGGGTTTAAGCTGAAAATAGAGCTAAACGATTAACTGGTAACTACATTGCCTAACTCATACCTCGAGCGTAGAGTATGCGAGAAATGGCAAGGAAATCGATTGTCGGATGGGAAATTTCCAGCTGACAGAGAGCAGGAGCTTGGGAGAGAAGAAATCGCCGAGAATGGAGGGTGTCAGCTACAGTGGGTTACTGAGGTTTGAATCCTTTCCATTTTCTTTAAATAATGACCTCAATCTTCCATTATTACAACCTTGCCACTCAACCTAGTTAAAATCCACATATAATTAATTAAACTTATCATAAAATTCTAAACCGTGAAGATTAAATATTCATGACCGTTAATTCAGTTAGGAAAATTACCTAGTCGTAACTCGGGTGTTACATCCACCCCTCCTTAAACAAAATTTTCGTCCTCGAAAATTGCTTAAGCAAATAACTTCGGATAATTGTCCAACATGTCCTGTCGCCGCTCCCAAGTGGCTTCTTCAATGCCGTGGTTTGTCCACAAAACTTTCACTAGTGGAATCTCTTTGTTCCGTAGGGTCTTAACTTTATATTCCAGTATCTGCACCGGCTTTTCTTCATATACCAGTGACGGCCCTAACTCAATATTTGTTGGTTGAATAACTTGCGTCGGATCTCGTATGCATTTCCTTAGCATTGACACGTGAAAGACATTGTGAACCTTATTCAATGATGGAGGCAACTGTAGTCTGTAAGCTGTGTTACCGATCCTAGCCAAAACAGAGAATGGTCCAATGAATCGTGGATTAAGTTTCCCCTTCTTGCCAAATCTTAGCACTCCTTTAAATGGTGAAATCTTCAGGAAGACTTCATCACCAACAGCAAATTTGAGGTCTCTCCTCCTCTGGTCTGCGTAACTCTTCTGTCGGCTTTGTGCTGTCATCATCCTGTTTCTAATAATGGTGATCTTGTCTGACATCTGCTGCAAGATCTCAGGGCCCAAGAGCTTTGCTTCACCAACTTCATCCCAATACAGAGGTGATCTACATTTCCTACCATACAATGCCTCATAAGGTGCCATGCCGATGGTGGACTGGTAACTTTTGTTGTAGGAGAACTCAACCAGAGGTAAGTATCGACTCCAAGATGCCTGAAAGTCTAGCACGCAAGCCCTCAACATATCCTCAAGTATTTGAATAGTCCTTTCTGATTGGCCATCTGTCTGTGGATGGAAAGCAGTACTAAAGGTTAACTTGGTTCCTAATGTGTCTTGCAAACTTTTCCAAAATCGGGAGGTAAACCTGGGGTCACGATCGGATACAATTGAAACAAGGATTCCATGCAACCTGACAACTTCCTGTACATAAAGATCAGCCAGCTGGTCCATTGAGTAGGTTGTCCTTACTGGTAAGAAATGGGCTGATTTCGTCAGTCTATCAATCACGACCCAAATACTATCATGTCCCTTAGTTGTCTTAGGCAATCCTACGACGAAATCTATTGCTATGTGTTCCCACTTCCACTCGGGAATAGGTAGAGGCTGAAGGGTACCCCCAGGGCGTTGATGTTCTGCCTTAACTTGCTGGCATACCAAACATGATTCGACAAACTTAGCCAAATCCCTCTTCATATTTGGCCACCAATAATGTAACCTTAAATCCCGATACATCTTGGTGTTACCAGGATGCACAGAGAAAGAAGATGAATGAGCTTCGGCCAAGATTATCTTACGTAACTCTTCATCATCAGGGACATACCATCTACCTCTAAACCTCAGAATTCCATCCTTGGAGAGACTAAACTCGGAGGTGGTGTCCGTCACCTTGTTCATCATTCTGCTATCCTCCCCTGAGTTCTTCTGTTGTGCTTCTTTGATCATTTCTAAAATTGTTGGTTGGATGGTTAGAGCAGCAAGTAGACCTGACAGTTCAGGAACTAACTCCAATTCCAAATTCTGAATCTCTGTCCTCAAAGGTATAGACATAGTTGATACAACGGTTTGCATTGTAGTTGACATTCTGCTCAGTGCGTCGGCTACAGAGTTAGCCTTACCTGGGTGATACTTGATTTCAAAGTCATAATCCTTTACAAATTCCAGCCAACGTCTTTGTCTCATGTTTAATTCTCTTTGAGTGAAGAGGTATTTCAAGCTCTTATGGTCAGAAAATACCTCACACTGTCGTCCATACAAATAGTGTCTCCAAATCTTTAGTGCAAAAACAACTGCAGCTAGTTCCAAATCGTGAGTGGGGTAGTTCTGCTCATAACTCTTTAGCTGCCTAGAAGCATACGCTATAACTTTGCCTTCTTGCATCAAAACACACCCTAGTCCAACTTTGGATGCATCACAATAAACACTAAACTTCCCTCCTTCGGTCGGGAGGGCCAATAGTGGAGCTGTCGTTAACTTTAGCTTAAGTGTCTGGAAGCCATCTTCACAAGCTTCGGTCCAAGAGTACTTGGTGTCCTTCTTCGTCAAACTAGTTAAAGGCTTAGCTATCATAGAAAATCCCTTAATAAACTTCCTATAATAACCTGCCCAACCAAGGAAACTACGGACTTCACCAACATTCCTTGGCTGTGGCCAGTCCTTAACTGCCTGAATTTTGGTCGGGTCCACAGAAATGCCATCAGCAGAAACCACATGGCCAAGAAAATTAACTTTGTCCAACCAAAACTCACACTTGGATAATTTGGCATAAAGCTGGTGTTCCTTCAATGTTGTCAAAACTATTCTTAAATGCTCTGCATGATCAGCTTCTGTCCGTGAGTATATAAGAATATCATCTATAAACACAATTACAAATTTGTCCAAATACTCCCGAAACACACGGTTCATTAAGTCCATAAAAGCTGCAGGTGCATTGGTCAGTCCAAATGACATGACCAGGAATTCATAATGTCCATAACGGGTCCTAAAAGCTGTCTTTGGTATATCGCTTTCCTTAACCTTCAGTTGATAATACCCCGAACGCAAGTCTATTTTTGAAAACACTTTTGCTCCTTGCAATTGGTCAAACAAGTCATCAATCCGAGGTAAGGGGTACTTATTCTTGACTGTCAACTTATTTAGTTCCCTGTAGTCTATGCACATTCTAAGGGAACCATCCTTCTTCTTGACAAATAAAACAGGTGCACCCCAAGGGGAACTGCTAGGGCGTATAAATCCTTTGTCTACTAATTCCTGCAGTTGAACCTTTAACTCCTTTAATTCTACAGGTGCCATACGGTAAGGGTTCTTAGACACCGGCAATGCCTCGGGATATGTATCAATTACAAACTCTACTTCTCTATCAGGTGGTAATCCTGGCAAGTCATCCAAAAATGCCTCAGGGAACTCTCTGACTATGGAGATATCTTGTAACTCTATCCTATTCTTCACCCGAACATCCATTATACTAGCTAAGTAACTCTCACAACCATATTTCAGTAACCGGTAAATTTCTAGTGAGGATATAATCGATATTTTACTTATCTTAGGAATAGCTTGGAAGGAATAATGATCACCATTTGGGGGCCGGAATTCAACCAAACCAGATCTACAACTTATTGTGGCATAGTGCCTAAATAACCAATCCATTCCTAATATCACCTCATACCCTTTCATGTCAATTACGATCAGTTCTACGTATAGTTTTCTACTCCCTAAGGACACAACATCACCTTTAACAATCCGTTCAGAATGTAGGGACTTCCCTGATGGTAACACAACACTAAATGATCTTTCAGCTGGTAGAGATCCTATGTTATGGTTGCATACAAACAAGGTTGATATAAACGAGTGTGTGGCTCCAGTATCTATAAGCGTATAAGCTGAAATGCCACAGATCGTAATTGTACCTGTTATGACTGTATGCTGTACAGCTTCCTCATCTTCCATCATGGCAAAGACTCTGGGTGCTACCCTTGAACGGTTCGGATCTAGCGGCATGGGGCAGTCTCTGGCTATATGTCCAACTTTATCACATCTGAAGCATCGTCCAGAATGCAACTTGCACTCACCATGGTGGTTCTTCTGGCAGTTGGAACATAGAGGGGCCAATGGTCGTTTTCCTTTCCCTTGGTCATCATTCTGGTTGAGGGGTCTCTTTATACCTTGCTGTTGTTGCTGTGGTCCCCTGTTCTGCTGCGGCTGCCAACCTTTGTTCTGACGTGGTGGCGGCTGAGTTTCCTTCGTGAACTTCCTTGGTTGCTCACTCTGTGCGTATGCTGTCATCTCAGCCTCTTCCAACTCCAAGGCCTTAGCCGTCACTTCACCATAAGGTACATTGTGTATCCCAGCAGTCTTTACTTTCACGAACAAACTCGGCTTCAGTCCTTGAACAAATTGATAGATCTTGTCCTCATCATCCTTAATCATACGGGGAGCAAAACGTGACAAAGCATCAAACTTGCAAATGTAGTCCGTCACAGAGCCAGTTTGTCGTAGATTCATGAACTCCTTCTTCTTGTTGGCCCGAACAGTCCTATTAAAGTACTTGTCAAAGAAAGCAGCCTTGAACATTTCCCAGGTCATAGCTCCGGCATTAGCGGTGTTCTGGATCGAATCCCACCAATGTCTTGCACCCAACTCCAAATGAAAAACAGCGTATGTAACCTTATCTCCTTCGTCAACCTTTGCATACTTGAACATATCTTCTATCTTTCGGATCCATTCCTCAGCATAAATGGGATCTGAAACATGTCCATTAAATACCGGGGGTCGAAGTCGGTGAAAACGCTCACCCCCATGATCATGAGTTGCATTATTACTGGAGTTGCCTTGCTCCTCCTTAGCAGTCATCAGTTGTTCAATCTGGTGAGATTGGCGCATGACCAACTCTGTCAATTGAGCAATGGTATGGCTATCCTCATTGGTTTCCCTCTGTTGACCTCTAACCATTCTAGGATTCCTAAACACATAGTTATAGATACATCTTAACTTAGTGACATTTACTGAAATCATAAATACTTACAGTTGCTGGAGAGTACTCAAGTGACAATCTGTGCTGGGAGGCAGTCTACAGAATCGGTTTTAGAACCTGGTTTAGCTCTGATACCATAATTGTAACGACCCGGGAAGGATCGCCACGTAATTCATGACTTTCCTCACTCATTAAACTCTTTTATATATATATTTATTTTTACTAAGCAGCGGAAATACTAATTCTGTAGTCACATTTAGAACCTAGACAATAAAATAAGGCATTTGGCTGGGAAAATTAAAACCCAAGGGCATCTGCCGAATCTCAATGACAAAACTTCACTCTCATCTGCCGATCACTAAACGACAAAAACAGAAGAGAGCTCACATCTACCGATAAACTAAACTACATCATCCGGTTATCCTGTGCATTTCACGTGATTCATTAATCACCTATCGGTAGATGTAAGTTCTCACATCAACCGACAGTCACGTGCATCCCACACAATTCATTAAACGTTCGTCGGCAGATATACAAACCGCATCTGCCGATGACGTCAGCCGGCAGATAATCAAACCGCGTCTGCCGATGTCGTCAGCAGGAAGGTATACAAACTACATCTGCCGATGACGTCAGCAGGAAAATAAACAAACTGTATCTGCCGATGACGTCAGCAGGAAAAATATATAAACTACATCTACCGATGACTAGACGGCAGGGAAAAACACTACTACATCACCCGATAGAAACACACTGTATCTACCGACAGAAATCTCACTACTTCTACCGATAGCAAAAGAAATCCTTTATTTTTACCGACTGATGACATACTACCGCTACCGATAGAAAACACCCTGCATCTACCGATAGAAAACACACCACTCCTACATCACCCGATAGACATAATCATGAACAAGTCTCAAACTTTCTAGACTTAACATTTGTGTAAACAGAAATCAATGATTCCCTCAGAGTACATATATCGAAAATCTTAAACAAAAGATATTCAATAAATTGTACCATCCTCAATTCAGTAACCAACCAGACAATTTCAAATCCCAGTACCATAACATAACTTCATTCCATTTATACTTCTATATTAAAAATCATTACTAACGTTCATAGAGCATAAACCAGAGTTTCCATCGCCATCCAGCCACAGACTTGCACCTTGAACACCATCCAGCAGCCAATCCTAAACATCCTCATTGATTTTGAAATCCTCACCTGAATGTTCTTCACCTACATCATAAGGTGTAACTGTAAGCCTAAGGCTTAGTAAGGAATGCAATACTATCACGAGTGCATGAATGCATAATTCAGAGAAAACATGCTCATAAATCATTTCTGGTTCATGTTCTTGTTCGTATTCATCATCCATAATCATAGATCGTATTCATCTTTCATATCATAGTTCATATCACTGAACCACATTCATCATTCGTATCATAGTTCATATCGCTGAACCATCTTCATCATTCATATCATTGTTCATGTTGTGTGGGATGAGAGAGGATTTGTGCCGGTAAAGGGGGTTCGACAGTGAGTTTGATCATGGTCCCTACTGCGGGTCGTATTCATATGTCCTACAGCGGACTGTGACATACGCCGAACCGCCCCCAACCCTCACTCATCCACGTTGTAGGGATTTTATCATCTTATCTTGTTCATGAGAAAACATGCTTTTAAAACATTTTTGTGTGCATAAAACATTGATAATGCATGAGCATGGGATTCTTTAACTCATCCTAGCTATAGGACAGAACAATCATCCAGTGTGAAAACTTACCATCGAACTACTCATCAACATAAATGCTTAGACAGTAACATGAAAGAACTACTGATCATCGTATGAGTTTCTACCTAGCATCCTTTGATGTAGGGTCCTATTGACCGGGAAACCTATGCATTCACTTACCTGGTCTCCTTAGCACTTTGAGCTCTTTCTCTTCAAACTTCTTCACCTAAAACATTCACATTGCAGTAGTTAAAACAAAGTCCTAAAAGTTCTAACCTCAAGTCATCCTAGGGTCTAATAGGCAAAGCCATTCCGAATCCTTAGTCTAACGCTCTGTGAAAATCTAAAATCCAAGAACTGAAATAGACAGATTCGACTATTGGTTACTCAGGGTTGATTGTTCTTTAAATGTCCAAAACTGATTCGAAATGACATTATCACTCTCAGATTAACAATGAACTATATTATTACCCTGTTGTTTAAGGATTTGAGCTACGGGTTTAAGCTTAAAATAGAGCTAAACGATTAACTGGTAACTACATTGCCTAACTCATACCTCGAGCGTAGAGTATGCGAGAAATGGCAAGGAAATCGATTCTCGGAAGGGAAATTTCCAGCTGACAGAGAGCAGGAGCTTGGGAGAGAAGAAATCGCCGAGAATGGAGGGTGTCGGCTACAGTGGGTTACTGAGGTTTGAATCCTTTCCATTTTCTTTAAATAATGACCTCAATCTTCCATTATTACAACCTTGCCACTCAACCTAGTTAAAATCCACATATAATTAATTAAACTTATCATAAAATTCTAAATCGCGAAGATTAAATATTCATGACCGTTAATTCAGTTAGGAAAATTACCTAGTCGTAACTCGGGTGTTACAGATGCAAACTCTTAACATCTTCCGATAGGGAACATCCATCGGTGGATGCAAACTCTTAACAGGCTTCAAATCACATTGGCTCAACACTCATATGTATGAAAATAAGAGACTCATCCAAAAAATCTTATACGGAAGACTTAGTTAAAGTAACTCTTGTCATATCTTTAAAATCATCCCCTGACTCAGTAGTTAAACCAGACAATTTTGAAACTCAATGTTAAAATATAATCTCATTCTACTCAAATATTAGTTCATCATAAATCTTACTGACACATTATGAGCTTAATTATGGGTTATATTCGCCTGCCAGCCACAGTCTTCCACCCTGAGCACCATCCTGCAACCAGCATTTAGACATCATCACTGAATTTGGAATCCTCACCTGCTAAATCTTCACCTACATCATAAGGTTTAAACTATAAGCCTAATGCTTAGTAAGGAATACAATGCTAACAAGTATGCATGAATGCTCGTTTTAAGAAAACAAATGCTCATGAATCTTTTCTTATTCATCGTTCATAATCAACATTCATGCTCATCATTCATATTCATCATTCATATTCATCATTTATATTCGTCGTTCATATTCATCGTTAATATTCGTCGTTCGGGTTGTGTGAATTAAGAGAGGTTTGTGCCGGTAAGGGGGGTTGACAGTGAGAGTGTACATAGTCCCTTGCGGGTCGTAATCATGGTCCTTCCTTTTGGACAGTGACATACGCCAAACCGCCCCAACCCCGCTTAATTCACGTTGCATAAGTTTTATATTCTTATCTTGTTCATGAGGAAAACATGCTCTTAAAACATTATCATATGCATAAAACGTTCGTGATGCATGAACATGAGAATTCCTAACTCATCAAGTCAAAGAATAGTGCATTCAACCGACGGGAAATCATACCAGTAAGTCAAATATATACATAAGTAACAAACAGTAGCTTAAATAACTTCTAATCATCGTATCAGTTTCTACCTAGCATCCTTGTGATGTAGGGCCCTAATGGCCGGGAATCTTACACATTCACTTACCTGGTTTCCTTAGCAACTTGAACTCTTCTTCTTTGAACTTCTTCACCTAAAACATTTCACATCACAGTAGTTAAAACAAAACCCTAAAGGTTCCAATTACAAGTCATCCTAGAATCTAATAACTAAAGTCATTCCCGAATCCCCTAGTCTAGTTCTCTGTGTGCAGTCAGAAATCCAAAACCAAAACAGCTAGGTCCAACTAACAATTAATCAGGGTCGGTTATATTAGATGTCAAGAATCGATTTGGAAATGACATTATAAAATCCAGGTTATAAATGTTGCTATTGCTACTCGGCCATTGGAGAAACCAAACTCCAACACCAAGCTGAAAAACAGAGTTTAACAACTAACTGACAACTACATTGTCTAATCCATACCTCGAGCGTAGAGTATTCGAGAAATGGCAAGGGAACCGATCATCGAAGGAAGGATTACTGGCAGGCAGAGAGCGAGAGCTCGGGAGAGGGAAATCGTTGAAAGGAGAAAGTGTCGGCTACAGTGGTATTGGTGAGATTTAAAAGCTTTCCATTTCCTTTATATATCGATCACAGCCCACCCTAATTTCGATTTTGCCACTCAACCTAGTTCACATAATTTGGTACAAATCTTGGTATTAATTTTAAATCAAAAGGTCCAAAAAAATAAGGGTGATAGTTAATTACGTTAAGAAAATCACCTGGCTGAAAATGTCGGGTGTTACATCCACCCCTCCTTAAACAAAATTTTTGTCCCCGAAAATTGATCAGACAAAGAGCTCCGGATATTTGTCCAACATATCTTGCCGTCGTTCCCATGTGGCTTCTTCAACTCCATGATTTGTCCATAAGACCTTAACCAATGGAATTTCCTTATTCCTCAGAGTTTTCACAGCAGATTCCAAAATTTGCACTGGCTTCTCTTCATACATTAGTGTTGGCTCAATTTCGACATCCACTGACTTAACAACTTCTGTAGGATCCCGTATGCATTTTCTTAACATTGACACGTGAAAAACATTGTGAACCTTTTCCAATGATAAGGGCAATAGCAGTCTATAAGCTGTGCTGCCGATCCTCTGCAAGACAGGGAATGGTCCAACGAATCGCGGATTAAGTTTCCCCTTCTTGCCAAATCTTAGTACTCCTTTAAACGGTGACATCTTTAAGAAAACTTCATCTCCAACGGCAAATTCAAGATCTCTCCTCCTTTGGTCTGCATAACTTTTCTATCGGCTTTGTGCAGTAATCATTCTTTTCCTGGTAATGGTAATCTTGTCTGACATCTGTTGCAAGATCTCTGGACCTAGGAGTTTTACTTCACCGACCTCATCCCAGTACAAAGGTGATCTGCACTTTCTGCCATAAAGTGCTTCATAAGGTGCCATACTAATGGTGGACTGGTAACTATTATTGTAGGAGAATTCCACCAAGGGTAAATATCGACTCCAAGATGTTTGGAAATCCAGCACACACGCTCTTAACATGTCTTCTAGTATCTGAATGGTCCTCTCAGATTGACCATCGGTTTAAGGGTGAAAAGCAGTACTGAAGGACAATTTTGTTCCTAACGTGCCTTGCAAACTTTGCCAAAATCTCGAGGTAAATCTAGGATCACGGTCGGAGACAATGGACAAGGGGATCCCATGCAATCTGATGATTTTCTGAATGTACAGGTTAGCAAGTTGTTCCATTATAAAAGTCATTCTTACTGGCATGAAGTGTGCTGATTTTGTCATTCTGTCAACCACAACCCAAATACTATCATGTCCTTTGATTGTCTTTGGTAATCCTACTACAAAATCCATGGCAATGTTTTCCCACTTCCATTCAGGGATCGGTAAGGGTTGAAGAGTACCTCCTAGGCGTTGGTGCTCTGCCTTAACCTGTTGGCAAACCAAACATGACTCCACATACTTGGCAATATCCCTCTTCATATTTGGCCACCAATAATGTAACTTCAAGCCCCGATACATCTTGGTGCTACCAGGATGTACAGAAAAGGGAGACGAGTGAGCCTCAGTCAAGATCAACTTACGTAGTTCTTCATCATTTGGAATATACCATCGATTCCTAAACTTCAAAATACCATCGTTAGAGAGACTGAATTTAGAGGAGGCATCCTGAAATTTACTCATCATGCTATTATTCTCCTTTGAATCCTTCTGTTGTGCCTCTTTGATTTTATCCAAAATAGTTGGTCGAATGGTTAAGTCAGCAAGTAAAGTTGACAACTCAGGAACTATTTCCAGCTCGAACTTCTGAACTTCCTTCCATAATGGTATAGACATGGTTGATACTGCGGGCTGTATTGTCTTAGACATTCTACTTAATGCATCAGCCACAGCATTGGCCTTACCCGGATGATATTTAATTTCGAAGTCATAATCCTTAACAAACTCCAACCAACGTCTTTGTCTCATGTTTAATTCTTTTTGGGTGAAAAGGTACTTCAGGCTTTTATGGTCAGAAAACACCTCACACTGTTGACCATACAAATAGTGTCTCCAAATCTTTAAAGCAAAAACGACTGCGGCTAACTCTAAATCGTGAGTGGGGTAATTCTGTTCATAACTCTTCAGCTGCCTGGAGGCATACGCCACCACCTTGCCTTCTTGCATCAAAACACACCCCAGTCCAACTTTGAATGCATCACAGTA
The DNA here is from genome assembly GCA_022432975.1 of Begonia masoniana. NCBI lineage: Eukaryota > Viridiplantae > Streptophyta > Magnoliopsida > Cucurbitales > Begoniaceae > Begonia > Begonia masoniana. The sequence continues at coordinate 26,821,326 of CM039509.1, read as the reverse complement.
AACACTAAACTTTCCTTCTTCAGTTGGGAGATTCAGTAGTGGGGCTGTTGTCAACTTCAGCTTAAGTGTCTGGAAGGCATCTTCACAAGCTTCAGTCCAAGAGTACTTGGTGTCCTTCTTAGTCAAACTTGTTAAAGGTTTAGCTATCATTGAAAATCACTTAATAAACTTCCTATAATAACCTGCCAGACCAAGGAAACTGCGGACTTCACTGGCATTCCTTGGCTGTGGCCAGTCCCTAACTGCCTGGATTTTGGTTGTATCTACTGATATACCTTTTGTCACGACCCTAATACTGTACCCTTATTTACCCTTATTTTACCGTACAAATTTTTCATTTTCCTTTATCCTTAGCATTTATACGGAAAACAATTTAATAAGACAATTTAAAATCACTTACATAAATAAATTTAAAACAATTACAAAACAATTAATTAAACCAATACGTACCCAAACACCTACAAAATACAACCTCAAAACCGACTCGAAACACAACTATACAAAGTACATTTTCATGAAAACGAACTGCATGGTTCCGTTTAAAAGTGTGACATATCCTCTTGTTTACAAAGAAAATACCAAGCAGTTCTATACCATTCAAATAACTGAATTAACAAAAACGCTTTATAAACAGTTTGCCTAATCCTCTGCACATCAATCTATCAGAATACCAACCTATCAACTATCATCAAACAATCCCATAAAACTTTACAAAAACAGTTTATAAAACAGGTTCCAATGAAAACGTTTAAAACATCGAATACGAATGTAACACCTAACCAGATCCAAGCATCCTATAATTTCTATACAAACGTGTCCCACACTCTCAAAATCTATACATACTGTCCCCACGGGTCAAATAAGCCTCGACTGTGCAACACACCACCGCACGCCATCCTCCGTCAACTGCCGTCACTCCTCAGGTGGAGGGATCTCGTCCTCACCTGGCTCTATGTCACCTACACCATACAATACACTATGAGATGAAATCCCAGTAAGTTCTACGTAAATGCAATGCATGCTGTGCGTATGAGTTCGATAAACCATGCTTTATTTTATCTTACTATGCAATGCTCAATAGGTGTCACCGAGATCCTATCCCTCTAACCAGAGAGAACTCATCCAGCGGGCGGACTACTCTTTCCAGCTAGAGGCGGGGGGTGCACGCTTACAACACGTACAGCCGTGCCTGAGCCCCACCTCGCGTGACCAATACAATACGTCTTTCGGCCAATACGCCTTTCGGCCAATACGCCTTTCGGCCAATACTATGCTCAATACGCCTTTCGGCCAGTGCTATGCTTTACGTTATCTTTAAAACTCTGTGCGGAAGTTCATTTTCATGCTTTTCTTTAAAACAAGTGATGCGTGAACAGTTCAATATCATACAATAAACAAACAGTAAACAAGCAATAATATATACCATCAAGACTGTAAAGCGTAAACTATAAACTCCTAAAACCTAACTACCCAAACCAAATACAATTAAACAAACGCATCTCCAAAACTCCTCGAGACGACACGACGTACGGTGTAGGCCAATCGGCCAAAGAAGATCACGAGAACTTACCTCGTGTCCGTTGCAGCTCTTGCTCCGTCCACAAGCGTTGTTCACCTACGCAATTTTCATCAATTTGTCGTTAATACGAGCTTAAACAATTAAATGTCCAAATTTAACAAAAACCTTAACTAAGGAACTTTCCTAAAATCTTCACCTAACTAATCGAAGTATTTAAACAACGATTAACGCTCGATAGTTTAAAATCACAAATAACGAGTTTTCCTAAAAACCCGAAAACTCCCAAATTTTAACATTTCTCCCAATTCACTCTAACTTCGTCCAATAACGTTCAATACGTCCTTTATACCATTAATTACTATAAATCTATTAATTTCGGACCCTAATTTGGGTTCGGTAAAACCGACCCGAAACTTTGAACGAGCGTAACTTTCGCGTCGGTTATCGGAATCGAACGATTCCAGCGGCCACGCGCTCCTTTAATAACCTATTTTAACCTGTCAAAAGTAATTTTAAAACAAACGACCGTAGATAGGTCAAATGTCCAAAAACCCGAAACTGCGCTTAATCGAAAATTTCTCCCTTTCCAATTTTTCATCAAATTCCATCAATTTCCTCACCAATCAATCCCAATTAGCCTTAATTAGCCTAAATTAATCGAAAATACCGAATTACAATCAAAAACCCGAAGTGCCCTAAATCGGGAAAATTCCCCTTTTCGATTTTTTTATCGATTCACCTCCGATTCAACACCAATCAACTATCCTAACATCCAATTAGTATAATCCAAAGAGAATTTAAGGTTTTAAACCGGAAAACCCGAAATCCCCAATTCGGGATTCACTGAAATTCGCTCAAATTGAGCTCCCTGTTGCTCGGCGATCATTGCCGACGCGAAGCTCGGCAAGACGACGCCGAGAACAGCCGAAAAGGGCCGGCGATCGGAGCTCAACGGAGCTCGACATTCCCGGCCACAAACCGAGCAAGAACAGGGAAGAAACTCACCGGTTTTCGGTCGAGTCTGGCGCGGAAAGGTTGAACCGAACTCTGGCTTCAGCTCGCCGGAGTCCGCTCGTCTGAACGGTGGCCGGAATCGTCGGTGTTCGTCGGAGGAGGCTCGGCGTCGCTCGTCGCTCGGGCTGTCGTCGGGCTCGCGGTGAAGGAATGGCGAACGACAGAATGGTTTAACAAAACCATTCTGTCGTTTGTTATATTTTTTTTTTTTATTAATTAATAATAATAATAATATTATTATTATTAAAACCACTTCTTAACGAAACATTAATTTTGCCCTCTCGTGTTTTCGACCATTCGAATTTTCTCATTTCGCCAATAAATCCAACTTATTATGTGGGTTCTATTAAAACTGTCCGTTCGCAAATCGAACCTCGTTTGCTATTTTTTACTAAAACGTCCATTTTTTATTACGATAGAAGTAATTGTTCGGAATATAGCGTCGTTACTCCGAAAAATCCCGTAATTCCCTTAAAATTCCAATTAATCATTAGGATCTTAGTGACGCTTTCTTTTCGTAAAACGGACCCGATTTGAGATATTTACAAAAATGCCATCCAATAATATAATAATAATATTCTCAAGAATCCGTACGAACCGGATATTACATTCTACCCTCCTTATTTAGAATTTTGTCCACAAAATTAAATTACACAAATAGTCTTTGACATTAATGTTTCATGTCATCCGGCCTTATACTTCGATTATCATCCGTATCTACGGTCATTCTTCGGGGTTCTAAACCAAAATTCTTCATTGTACTATCCAACATCGGCTTTAAATTTGTATTCTCTACTTTCGACTTGATCGTACACTTCCTTACTAAAGCATTGAACACAATTTAAAATTTTTAAATCTCAAGTTAATTAACTCAGCGACCTATTTGCCACCTTAACATTTGCACATGTATCAACTTTTAATAATTCACATATTACAACTCCTATTAATACTGACTTTAACGTTTTCTTTTATCATTGTCTTTCCTCTGCCGTTTCTTCAGGTCAGAGTTATGTTCAAGCTTTCTAACGCCTGCCAAATTAAATACCTACACTTCATCAAATCTCTAGATTGTGACTCAAACTTCAGCATAATTCCATCGACTCTGTCCACAGTCGGGACACATACCAACTGAACTTCGACATTAACTTTATGACCACATTCCTTACTTTCAATTGGCCTAAACAAATCATCGCCTACGCATCCAATCTTACCAAGTTTCCTAAGCCTTTAATCAGACGATCTCTAACTATGTATTTGCCACCTGATATCCCGAGCACGCGTTGGTCAAAATTTAATCACCCAAAACGTTAAACTCTCTAACTTCTCAATTGGTTTCCATTAAAGATTGTCACTTATCCTAAATCCTCGAAATATTCTCCACTTCCCGACGTCATTTGGGTTGACTATTGTTCAAGGATTCCTAACAACACACAGGTGGTAATCTAACTCCCCTCTATTTTAACCTCAACTCATTGACTTAAGTTCCTTTGGTTTAGTTTCTAACTTTCTAAATCCTTTGTCTATCGAATACGTACCTAACCGTTTTACGCCCTCTAGGTCTTCTCAATTTACTTACTCCAATGCTAAAATCTCAATTACACTACAACCTCATCTGTCATATACATATATGTATCGGAGCTGTAACTGAACTTGATTATGAGTTCGCTGGCCCAAACCTTGGTCATCATCACGACCACCCGAGTCCACGCGCCTCTAGTAAGGTTCCCTTAGAACTTATTTATCAAAATTCCAATTTCTAAATCTCACAAACCATCTCGTTGAGATTACTCTGAGGTCTCGACGAGTCCATCCGGGGCTATAGTTACTACTCACTTGGGATTCTGGTCCCTATGTAACTAAAATGTTATGAACATCATCTTTTTTTTTTTTTTTTTTTTTTTTTTTTTTTAACTTCCTCAATGAATTCTATCGTTTTGTCCTTAACTAATTTTTCTCATGCTATACACGTTACGCTTATTTGTTTAACACAATTCCTTGTTAACTCCAAGCACAATTTAATTCTCCAGGTCTTGTTATAGATTCGATCCAACTATCTATTCTAACCTTAAATCATGCATGTGTCCATCGGTCTTAACCTGATAAATTACCGGTCTTAACTAAATTTCACTCTAAATTTACTTAAGTGGGCTTACTGCACATCCTTGTTCTTCTTATTCTATACATCGCAATTTCACCCATCGTTGCTGTGTAACACTGGTCTAAACTTCCAGCCTTAACTCTTCAGTCCAACGATCTCCTTCACTTATTCCTAATATCGCACCAGGATTTCTTCGTAGTTTACTAACTAGCCTATCCTTCTTCATTCCTCCTTGTTAGGTTCCAATATTCTACTTGACTCCCATGAAATGGTTTATCTAACGGTCTTCACGTTTGAAAACTTGTTGTAGACGAGTTCACATCCCCAATCCGAATTTCCTCAAGTTCCAAAATCTCATTCTTCTATTTCTCCAAAGGAAGGATTCAGAACCATCTTTCCGTTAAGGCTAACCCTCGTAGACTATCGCACACTGATGTTTCTACTTCCATACCAGAGGTAAGTCTCCGGCTGTGATCTTTAACTTGAATTGTATTAACTATGGGTTAATAACTACACTCCATATACCTTTAAGCCAAAGGGATTTACAATTTCTTACTTTGTCACCTCTTTCTACATGCGATACACACTCTTGTTGATTAACCATATCCTATTAACATCGTACACGTCGCACGTAGTCTCTAAACATGACTTTTTAACTCAAGGCGTTAAACCCTGCTTTAATTAGCTACTGTAATTGGGTTTCTAAATTCTTTCTAGCTCTTACACTTTTGCTTCACAACTACTAATCAAAACATATCATTGCACAACGTACCTACTACTTACCAATCATTCTTGCCTTCACTTGGTCTCCCCTTTTATAGTACGTCGATCAAAATCCTTTCGCGAAATGGGCAATCGCCCATCAATAGCTAGTCTTCCTAGACGATACTTATCTCCTAGAGATCGGCCAAATTGTAATTCGAGTATTACCCTTTTGTATAACCTTCATCCTTTATTGTCTCAAAATTCCCCAACTTTCCAACTTCGAATAAATCTCCTTATTTTCCCTCATCGGTATAGGTTGGTATGCATACCCCGATGAAATTGCTTAGATCTCACATTACGATTTTTGCATTGATTCTTTTCGTCCTCTGAATCACCGCGGAAATAGCCACCCCTATATCCTTTCATCAATTAATCTATGTTTTAATTCTTGAATCTTATTTTCATCTAGATACTCCCTGTTTCACGTAGGTCTAAGACCTACAAAGCTCTACTACATTTTCTTATTTGCTTACGTGCACTTATTATACCTTGGCAATCCAAAGCATTCCTCGATACGTTCATATCTAAGTTTCAAACTTCTCTATGAAACGTCATATTCTAAAACTCTGAGGGTTTGTCAACTAGGGTCAGTTTCTATCTCTTTAAATCTTACTCATTATAAATTGTATTGTTCTTACGGTAACTCAATTCTAAGTGTGCAACTTCCTGTGGTTAGATCAGGTTAATCCTACTACCACATAACTCTCTTTCCATAAGGCCTATATGGTCTCGCATCTATCTACTGTCTTATCGTCGAGGTTCACTTAAGAACTCTTTTTATCCATCCTCTTTATTCCCCTCATTGGTTGTTGTCTTTGCTCTACTGAGCATGGTTGAAATCCTTCAAGGAACATCTTCATACCTTGGTCATTGGGAATAAATACATCTTGGGTCCTAAGTTCTTCTCGTTTGTCAATATCTCGAGCTGACGAGATTGCCTAATTATGTGTTGTGCTTGTCGGTCAATGTGTTAGGATTGTTGGGCAATAAATCACTTGAGTTGGTCTATCGAATCATCTCGGTCATTTCCTCGACGCACCATATTTATATAACTCCTATAAAAGTTAAAAGCAAATATCTCTAAGAAACTGAAATCACATAAAGCTATAAATGTACTTACAGTTGATGAAGAATGTCCGCGTAGTGGCTGTGCAGTCGAGCAGTCTACAGAACCGATTTTAAAACCCGGGGGCTCTGATACCATAACTGTCACGACCCTAATACTGTACCCTTATTTACCCTTATTTTACCGTACAAATTTTTCATTTTCCTTTATCCTTAGCATTTATGCGGAAAACAATTTAATAATACAATTTAAAATCACTTACATAAATAAATTTAAAACAATTACAAAACAATTAATTAAACCAATACGTACCCAAACACCTACAAAATACAACCTCAAAACCGACTCGAAACACAACTATACAAAGTACATTTTCATGAAAACGAACTGCATGGTTCCGTTTAAAAGTGTGACATATCCTCTTGTTTACAAAGAAAATACCAAGCAGTTCTATACCATTCAAATAACTGAATTAACAAAAACGCTTTATAAACAGTTTGCCTAATCCTCTGCACATCAATCTATCAGAATACCAACCTATCAACTATCATCAAACAATCCCATAAAACTTTACAAAAACAGTTATAAACAGGTTCCAATGAAAACGTTTAAAACATCGAATACGAATCTAACACCTAACCAGATCCAAGCATCCTATAATTTCTATACAAACGTGTCCCACACTCTCAAAATCTATACATACTGTCCCCACGGGTCAAATAAGCCTCGACTGCGCAACACACCACCGCACGCCATCCTCCGTCAACTGCCGTCACTCCTCAGGTGGAGGGATCTCGTCCTCACCTGGCTCTATGTCACCTACACCATACAATACACTATGAGATGAAATCCCAGTAAGTTCTACGTAAATGCAATGCATGCTGTGCGTATGAGTTCGATAAACCATGCTTTATTTTATCTTACTATGCAATGCTCAATAGGTGTCACCGAGATCCTATCCCTCTAACTAGAGAGAACTCATCCAGCGGGCGGACTACTCTTTCCAGCTAGAGGCGGGGGGTGCACACTTACAACACGTACAGCCGTGCCTGAGCCCCACCTCGCGTGACCAATACAATACGCCTTTCGGCCAATACGCCTTTCGGCCAATACGCCTTTCGGCCAATACGCCTTTCGGCCAATACTATGCTCAATACGCCTTTCGGCCAGTGCTATGCTTTACGTTATCTTTAAAACTCTGTGCGGAAGTTCATTTTCATGCTTTTCTTTAAAACAAGTGATGCGTGAACAGTTCAATATCATACAATAAACAAACAGTAAACAAGCAATAATATATACCATCAAGACTGTAAAGCGTAAACTATAAACTCCTAAAACCTAACTACCCAAACCAAATACAATTAAACAAACGTATCTCCAAAACTCCTCGAGACGACACGACGTACGGTGTAGGCCAATCGGCCAAAGAAGATCACGAGAACTTACCTCGTGTCCGTTGCAGCTCTTGCTCCGTCCACAAGCGTTGTTCACCTACGCAATTTTCATCAATTTGTCGTTAATACGAGCTTAAACAATTAAATGTCCAAATTTAACAAAAACCTTAACTAAGGAACTTTCCTAAAATCTTCACCTAACTAATCGAAGTATTTAAACAACGATTAACGCTCGATAGTTTAAAATCAAATAACGAGTTTTCCTAAAAACCCAAAAACTCCCAAATTTTAACATTTCTCGCAATTCACTCTAACTTGGTCCAATAACTTTCAATACGTCCTTTATACGATTAATTACTATAAATCTATTAATTTCGGACCCTAATTTGGGTTCGTTAAAACCGACCCGAAACTTTGAACGCGCGTAACTTTCGCGTCGGTTATCGGAATCGAACGATTCCAGCGGTCACGCGCTCCTCTAATAACCTATTTTAACCTGTCAAAAGTAATTTTAAAACAAACGACCGTAGATAGGTCAAATGTCCAAAAACCCGAAACTGCCCTTAATCGAAAATTTCTCCCTTTCCAATTTTTCATCAAATTCCATCAATTTCCTCACCAATCAATCCCAATTAGCCTTAATTAGCCTAAATTAATCGAAAATACCGAATTACAATCAAAAACCCGAAGTGCCCTAAATCGGGAAAATTCCCCTTTTCGATTTTTTTATCGATTCACCTCCGATTCAACACCAATCAACTATCCTAACATCCAATTAGTATAATCCAAAGAGAATTTAAGGTTTTAAACCGGAAAACCCGAAATCCCCAATTCGGGATTCACTGAAATTCGCTCAAATTGAGCTCCCTGTTGCTCGGCGATCATTGCCGACGCGAAGCTCGGCAAGACGACGCCGAGAACAGCCGAAAAGGGCCGGCGATCGGAGCTCAACGGAGCTCGACATTCCCGGCCACAAACCGAGCAAGAACAGGGAAGAAACTCACCGGTTTTCGGTCGAGTCTGGCGCGGAAAGGTTGAACCGAACTCTGGCTTCAACTCGCCGGAGTCCGCTCGTCTGAACGGTGGCCGGAATCGTCGGTGTTCGTCGGAGGAGGCTCGGCGTCGCTCGTCGCTCGGGCTGTCGTCGGGCTCGCGGTGAAGGAATGGCGAACGACAGAATGGTTTAACAAAACCATTCTGTCGTTTGTTATATTTTTTTTTTTATTAATTAATAATAATAATAATAATAATAATAATATTAAAACCACTTCTTAACGAAACATTAATTTTGCCCTCTCGTGTTTTCGACCATTCGAATTTTCTCATTTCGCCAATAAATCTAACTTATTATCTGGGTTCTATTAAAACTGTCCGTTCGCAAATCGAATCTCGTTTGCTATTTTTTACTAAAACGTCCATTTTTTATTACGATAGAGGTAATTATTCGGAATATAGCGTCGTTACTCCAAAAAATCCCGTAATTTCCTTAAAATTCCAATTAATCATTAGGATCTTAGTGACTCTTTCTTTTCGTAAAACGGACCGGATTTGACATATTTACAAAAATGTCATCCAATAATATAATAATAATATTCTCAAGAATCCGTACGAACCGGATATTACACCTTTAGCAGAGATGACATGGCCTAAGAAGTTAACCTTATCCAACCAGAACTCACACTTAGACAACTTGGCATAAAGTTGTTGCTGTTTCAGGGTTGTCAAAACTATTCTTAAGTGTTTTTCATGGTCAGCTTAAGTCCGTGAGTATATAAGAATATCATCTATGAATACAATCACAAACTTGTCCAAATAATCACGAAACGCTCGGTTCATCAAATCCATAAAAGCTGCAGGTGCATTGGTTAATCCAAACAACATTACAAGGAATTCATAATGTCCATAGCGGGTCCTGAAGGCTGTCTTAGGTATATCACCCTCCTTAACCTTCAATTGGTAGTACCCCGAACGCAAGTCAATCTTTGAAAACACTTTAGCTCCTTGTAATTGGTCAAACAAGTCGTCAATTCAGGGCAAGGGGTACTTATTCTTAATTGTCAACTTGTTCAGTTCTCGATAATCTATGCACATCCTTAGGGAACCATCTTTCTTCTTAACAAATAAAACAGGTGCACCTCATGGAGAACTACTGGAGCGTATAAACCCTTTGTCCACTAATTCCTGCAGTTGGACCTTTAATTCCTTCAGCTCAACTGGTGCCATGCGGTAAGGGTTCTTGGTTACAGGCAATGCCCGGGATATGTATCAATTACAAACTAACTTCTCTATCAAGTGGTAATCCGGGCAAGTCATCCATAAATACTTCAGGAAACTCCTTAACTATGGGAATATCATGAAGTTCAACTTTGTTCTTCACCCGAATATCGATTACACTAGCTAGATAACTCTCACAACCATCTTTCAATAACCGTTGAGTCTCTAGTGAGGATATAATCGGTATTTTACTTATTTTTGGGATAGCTTGGAAAGTATACTGGTCTCCATTTGGGGGTCGAAACTCAACTAATCCAGACTTACAGCTTATCGTGGCATAATGTCTGGATAACCAATCCATTCCTAATATAACTTCATATCCCTTCATGTCAATTACAATCAGCTCTACATATAACTTCTTATCTCCTAAGGACACAATGTCACCCTTCACTATCTGTTCAGAATGTAAGGATTTCCCAAACGGTAACATGACACTATATGGCCTATCAGTCGATAAGTATCCTAACTTATGCTTACAGACAAACAGGGTTGCTATAAATGAGTGTGTGGCTCCTGTGTCTATAAGTGTATAAGCAGAAACACCACAGATCATAATTGTACCTGATATGACCGTATGCTGCACAGCCTCAACATCCTCCATCATAGCAAAGACTCTGGGCGCTATTCTTGCTCGATTGGGGTCTGGTGGCATGGGGCGGTCTCTAACTACATGTCCGACCTTGTCACAATTAAAATAGCAGCCAGAAAGTAACTTGCATTCGCCGGGGTGGTTCTTCTGACAGGTGGGGCATAGAGGGGCCATTGGTCGCTTTCCTTTTCCTTGATCATCATTTGGATTGAAGGGTCTCTTTATGCCTTGCTGTTGTTGTTGTGGTCTCCTGTTCTGTTGCGGTTGCCATCCTTTGTTCTGACGTGGCGGCGGCTGAGCCTTTTTAGTAAACTTCCTTGATGATTCGCGCTGCGCATATGTCGATATCTCGGCCTCTTCCAGTTCTAGAGCCTTAGCTGTCACTTCAGCATAAGGTACATTATGTATTCCAGCAGTCTTTACTCTCATATACAAACTTGGTTTCAGTCCTTGAACAAATTGGTGAATCTTATCCTCATCATCTTCTATCAGTCTGGGTGAAAACCGGGATAAAGCCTCAAACTTACATATGTAGTCCGTCACAGAGCCAAACTGACATAAACTCATGAAATCCTTCTTCTTGTTGGCCCGAACAGTCCTATTGAAGTACTTGTCAAAGAAGGCAGTCTTAAACAATTCCCAGGTCATAGCTCCTACATTAGCGGTGCTCTGGATTGAATCCCACCAATGTCTTGCATCCAATTCCAGATGGAAAATGGCATATGTTACCCTGTCTCCTTCCTCAACATTTGCATACTTGAACATGTCTTCCATCTTCAGAATCCATTCCTTAGCATAAACAGGATCCGAAACTCGACCATTGAATGTCGGGGGTCGAAGTCGGTGAAAACGCTCACCACCATGATCATGAGTTGCGTTAGTACTAGAATTCGCTTGTTCTTCTCTAACAGCCATCAGCTGTTCGATCTGGCGAGATTGGCACATAACCAACTCTGTCAACTGAGCAATGGCATTGCTATCCTCATTAGCCTCTCTTTGCTGTCCTCTTACCATTTTGAGATCCCTAACAAATATTCATAAATACATCTTAACATAATGACATTACTTAAAAACGTAATTACTTACAGTTGCTAGAGTGTACTCAGGTGGCAATCTGTGCTGGAAGGCAGTCTGCAGAATCGATTTTAGAACCCGGTTTTGCTTTGATACCATAATTGTAACAACCCAAGTTGGAGTCGCTACGTAATTCATAACTTAACCTCTTAATGAATCGGTTCTTACTTCATGCACCTTGATCATTATTAGTATTATATATATATATATATATTTTTTTTTTTGCAAACATCTCCTACACTGCATCTACCGATAGAGTCATAGACTCACATCGACCGATGGTCAAACATCTACCGGTCACTAGACGACAACACAACACTTACATCATCCGGTATTTGAAATACCTTACATGTACCGATCGCTAGACGACAAAATAGCTCTTATATCATCCGGTATTTGAAATACCTTACACCTACCGAAAGACATGTGCAATTCACGTGTTCATTTAATACATCTTCCGATAGAAATCATCCATCGGTAGATGCAAACTCTTAACATCTTCCGATTGGGAACATCCATCGGTGGATGCAAACTCTTAACAGGCTTCAAACCACATTGGCTCAACACTCATATGTATGAAAATCAGAGACTCATCCAAAAATTCTTATACGGAAGACTTAGTTAAAGTAACTCTTTCCATATCTTTAAAATCATCCCCAGACTCAGTAGTTAAACCAGACAATTTCGAAGCTCAATGTTAAAATATAATCTCATTCTACTTAAACATCAGTTCATCATAAATCTTACTGACACATTATGAGCTTAATTATGGGTTATATTCACCTGCCAGCCATAGTCTTCCACCCTGAGCACCATCCTGCAACCAGCCTTTAGACATCATCACTGAATTTGGAATCCTCACCAGCTAAATCTTCACCTACATCATAAGGTTTAAACTATAAGTATAATGCTTAGTAAGGAATGCAATGCTAACAAGTATGCATGAATGCTCATTTTAAGAAAACAAATGCTCATGAATCTTTTCTTATTCATCGTTCATAATCAACATCCATGCTCATCATTCATATTCATCATTCATATTCATCATTCATATTCATCATTCATATTCGTCGTTCATATTCGTCGTTCATATTCGTCGTTCGGGTTGTGTGAATTAAGAGAGGATTTGTGCCGGTAAGGGGGGTTGACAGTGAGAGTGTACATAGTCCCTTGCGGGTCGTAATCATGGTCCTTCCTTTTGGAAAGTGACATACGCCAAACCGCCCCCAACCCTCGCTTATATCACGTTGCATAAGTTTTATGTTCTTATCTTGTTCATGAGGAAAACATGCTCTTAAAACATTATCATATGCATAAAACGTTCGTGATGCATGAACATGAGAATTCCTAACTCATCAAGTCACAGAACAGTGCATTCATCCGACGGGAAATCATACCAGTAAGTCAAATATCTACATAAGTAACAAACAATAGCTTAAATAACTTCGAATCATCGTATCAGTTTCTACCTAGCATCCTTGTGATGTAGGGCCCTAATGGCCGGGAATCTTACACATTCACTTACTTGGTTTCCTTAGCAACTTGAACTCCTTTTCTTCGAACTTCTTCAACTAAAATATTTCACATCACAGTAGTTAAAACAAAACCCTAAAGGTTCTAATTACAAGTCATCCTAGAATCTAATAACTAAAGTCATTCCCGAATCTCCTAGTCTAGTTCTCTGTGTGCAGTCAGAAATCCAAAACCAAAACTGCTAGGTCCAACTAACGATTAATCAGGGTCAGTTATATTAGATGTCCAGATTTGATTCGGAAATGACATTACAAAATCCAGGTTATAAATATTGCTATTGCTACTCGGCCATTGGAGAAACCAAAACTCCAACACCAAGCTGAAAGACAAAGTTTAACAACTAACTGATAACTACATTATCTAATCCATACCTCGAGCGTAGAGTATCCGAGAAATGGCAAGGGAACCAATCGTCGAAGGAAGGATTACTGGCAGGCAGAGAGTGAGAGCTCGGGTGTAACGACCCCGGCCAGGAGCCGTCACGTGTTCATATTCTTTCATTAATCGTTTGCTTGACTTTTACTATTATTACATTCACTTACTATCTCTCAACAGACTTTCACATTTAACATATATTTTTTTTTTAAACTGGTAATAGAAACGCGGAACCATTAAGGAAGACGAACCCTCTCGTGTCCGACTTCCCCCGCCTCGTCGGCTCAACCTTCACAGAGTCGAGCGACTAGACTCGGTCATTGGCTTCTTGACAATTTCGGGAAAAGAGGAGGTGCCCTCAATTCTCTTAACTTAATACCACTCGGGTTTGCATGGGTTGTGTAACACCCGGTTTATTAGAATTAAAATAATCTATTAATCTTCTAAGTGTGAATTTTATGGAATGAAATTGGGAGAGATATCAATTAGGTTAATGAGTAACTAAGTGGGGGTATAAGGGTAATTGTCAATTTTTGCAATGGATATCGTATTTAAGGAAAGAGTAAATGAGGTTTAGCCGCCACTGTTTATTGTTTCCTCTTCGGAATTCTCAGCTCCTCAGTTTAGCCGAGAGCGATTGGAGACCTCTCTTTGATTTCTTCCAGCGACCTCCTTCGATTTAGGTAAGTTCTTTTGTTTTCTTTATGTATTGATAAATAGATAACAGAAAAAGGACAATGTGGATATCTTGGGAATGTCGTGAGAAAGAGTAGTTCGAGTTTGGAGTTTAATCGGGAATGCTCTGTGAGAAGTACTCCCAAACCAACTCCTTAGAATTCTGAATAGCTTAGACTAAGGTTTAACATTCTGTTTATGAATATAGGTGAACCAAACCCCCGAGGTAGCTCTTAACCGAGCATTTGCTAGGAATCCAGGTAAGTGAAGTTTGCTTGTGCCTTCGGGCCTACATCACAGAACAATAGGATTTTTGTGTGTTTGAATGTTTTCCTGTTTCATGCATCATATATTTGAAAGTACACGAAAATGAGTTTACATGTTTTGATATAGTGAGGAAGTGAACATTCTGAAGTGATTTATGTGAAACATTTTCTGTTAAAGGAACTAATCCAACCCTTAATGAGCCAGGGATCATACTTTGGGAAAACTGATCCAACTCCCAATTTCGAAGTGGATCTGAACATTGATCAGTATATATATATTCACTGTTAGGAGAATTAATCCAACTCCTAATGAGACAGGGATGTTCATACTTTGGGAGAAGTGATTCAACTCCCAATTTAGAGAGGAATCCGATTATAACGATGAATATGTAACAGAGATGAGAAAAGTAGAAACTGCATGCTAGGATGACATGTCTTCGGCTTTTCATGCATTATTGCTTTACTTGCTTAGCATTAGGCTAATAGATGAGTTTTGTGATGTAGGTGAAGAAGTTTAGCAGGTGTGTTTACTGAGTTCACAGAAGGCTAGTTGGGTTGGAGGAGTGCATCCACACAATGTTCTGGCAGCTGATGGGGCAGTTTAATTGATGTCTGTTGGAGTGAAGGTTTTATTATCAATGCTTTATTTTAGATGGATCGAGTTTTCATAACAGTAGTGATATCAGCGTTTTGAACAAATTGAGTTTTGTTATTTGATAATGGCATTCCGCTGAGATTTGAAGATTTGCACTTGTTGGATTTTAAGGAATACATGGGTTTGAATCCTTTTTCTGAGTGATTTCAGTAAGGCAAATAGATTCTTTTTCATAAATGGAGTTGTATTGTATAATTAGGAGTAGCCAGAATGTCGCCCTGAATCTATCGGTACATGGGATGTGTTTTGTTATCTATCGGCAGATGCATTCTATCGGCAGAAGTTGAGTAGTTTGAACCTACCGGAAGGGGATGTCTATCGGTAGGTGTATCCAAATTTCTATCGGATGATGTCTTCGGTAAAGGCATCGGAAGATGTAGCCTTATTTCTATCGATAGATATAAACCTATTTCTATCGGCAGATGAAGTCATGTTGACTTCATCGGCAGTGGAAGTTGTATGTGCAGTCGTGTTGGCTTCATCGGCAGATGAAGTCATGTTGACTTCATCGGCAGATGAAGTTGTGCTGACGTCATCGGCAGATGAAATTGTGCTGACGTCATCGGCAGATGAAGTTGTGTTGACGCCATCGGTAGGTGCAGCCCGCCGAGAAATGTCCTTCAGTTCCAAGTCTTCAGGTCCACGTCATCGGCAGGAGTCTTATATTTGCTGTGTCTGCTTCTTCCGTTGATTTTTCTACCGGCAGATGTTGTTGTCTTTAGAGTTTTAATAGTGTTTTGTGATTTAAACCTTTATTTCTTTTGGTCGATTTATCTCGAACATTTTATCCGATTATCCAAACACTTTATGGTTTTGTTTAACTCTAAGTTATTTAAATTAGTTCAAATTATGAATGAAGTTTTTAGTTCGTGCACGGGTTTTGTGTGACGAACCGGGTTCAGAGAACTCGGGGCGTTACAGGTTGCATGCGTTGACAACCCTCAGAAATTTAGTCGTCCGGTCATCACGTGCATTACGCGTGACTCGCTTAACATCGCCTAAAAGGAGACATCTTCCGGTGGGCACGTGGGTCTCGCGTGCTAAATTAAAACATCATCCGGTCGCTAATCGACAAAACACATTTTACATCTTCCGGTCGCTAATCGACAAAACACATTTTACATCTTCCGGTGAGCACGTGGGTCTTGCGTGCTAAATTAAAACATCATCCGGTCGCTAATCGACAAAACACATTTTACATCTTCCGGTGACGTCATCTGGAAGACTAAACCATCAAACAACTACCCTTCGGCATCTGCCGATGACGTCAGCCAGAAGACTAAACCATCGAACAATTACCCTTCGGCATCTGCCGATGACGTCAGCCGGAAGACTAAACCATCAAACAATTACCCTTCGGCATCTGCCGATGACGTCAGCCGGAAGACTAAACCATCAAACAATTAACCTTCGGCACCTGTCGATGACGTCAACCGGAAGACTAAACCATCAACAACTATTCTTTCGACATCTGCCGATGACGTCAGCCGGAAGACTACCTCTTCCAGCTTCCGTCTTACGGTAGAGAACTCTAAATCATCAAATGACTCCTTCCAACAGAAGAAAACACAACTCATTCAAAATGCATATAGCGGAAGACTTAAGCAACAGACCATTTATAAATCTATATAATCATTCCCTGACTCAGTGATCCACTAGACAGTTTCAAAGCTCAACGTTTTAAAATAATCTCATCCTACTTAAACTACCATATTCTTTAACATACTGTAACATAAGAGTCTTAACCAGGGGTCATAAATCGCCTCTCCAGTCCTGCACTGTCACCTTGAGCATCCTCCAGCAACCAGCCTTAAGCATCCTCTTTGAACATAACATCCTCACCTGAACCTTCTTCACCTACACCATAAGGTTTAACTATAAGCCTAATGCTTAGTAAGGAATGCATGCTGACAGATATACATGAGTACACAATTTAAGAGACATAAGTTCATAAACCATTCATCATTCGTGTTCATCTTTATCATTTACATGACATGTATTAAGGCAGGAGACGAGGGAGGAAGACAGGGGTACATAGTCATTTGCCTATCGCGGCAGTCATACATAATCATTTGCCTATCGCGGCAATCATGATACATCACTCGGCCTCCCCAGTGGGAGAATTCGCGAGCCATACATATCATTACTCGGCCTCCACCAGTGGGAGATTTCGCGAGTCGTACATATCATTAACTCGGCCTCCACCAGTGGGAGAATTCGCGAGTCATACATAATGTAGTCTTTTCCTCGTTCTGCACTTAATCATGGTTACATTTACTTTTCATGTTCTCTACTTAATCATAAACGTGGGCATAATGCATAGACATGAGGTTCATAGAGAAAAGTCATACCATAAGGATAAGTAGAGCATCCTGTAACTTTACATTTACTTACACAACTTCTTCATATCGTGGAAATAACAAATCATAGTCAACAAGCTAACATCTCAGTGATTTCCTAATACCCTTGCGGTGTAGGGCCCTAGTGGCCGGAAGTCTTAACACATTCACTTACCTGGATTCCTTAGCAATCCGAGCTTCTTTCCTTTAAACTTCTTCACCTAAAACATGTACATTACAGTAGTTAAAACAAAGTCCTAATAGTCCTAATCATAAACCATCCTAGGATCTAATAGCAAAAGTCATTCCGATTCCTCTGTTTGACACACTGCAGTCTGAAATCCGAAACTAGGTGGACAGGTTTTACCATTGGTTAAATCCGAGTTGGTTACTTAAAATGTTCAGAATCGATTCAGGATGACATTTCTACTCTCAGATTTTGGAAAGTCTTAAACTACTCGGCCACTGCTAAAAATATCTGAACTCAGTGCCGAGCTGAAAACAGAGCTCTATTTACTAATGAATGACTACATTGTCCATTTCATACCTCGGGTGTGGATTTGCAGAGAAGAGCAAGCTCGAAACCAGCCGTCGGTAAAGGGAAGTTCTGGTAGCCGAGAGCAAGAACTTGGGAGAGAAGAAATCGCCGAGAGGAAATGTCTACTACAGTGGTAATAAAATGAGATTTAAGGTTTCCATTTCCAATTTATACCTAATCCATCAATTCTAATTACTAAACTGCCACCCAACCTAGTTTTACTCAACTTGTAATAAATTTGTCTTAACATTAAATTTAAATCATAACGGTTAAGTAAGAGGGTGACAATGAAAATGGTCAGAAAATCACCTGGCCGAAATGTCGGGTGTTACATCGGGAGAGGGAAATCGCTGAAAGGAGAAAGTGTCGGCTACAGTGGTATTGGTGAGATTTAAAAGCTTTCCATTTCCATTATATATCGATCACAGCCCACCCTAATTTCTATTTTACCACTCAACCTAGTTCACACAATTTGGAACAAATCTTGGTATTAATTTTAAATCAAAAGGACCAAAAAAATAAGGGTGACAGTTAATTCCGTTAAGAAAATCATCTGGCTTAAAAGTCGGGTGTTACAGATTCTATGTACAAAGTACACCATTATTATTGTAACACCCGGTTCTATTAAACTAATTTCTATTCTGTTATTTAATAGTATCTATTCCGTTATTTAATAGTAAGCATGTTGTGGAGAAAATTGAGGGAATTATTAATTACGTTAATGAGTGATTAAGTAAGGGCATAGTGGTAAATTGAGAGCTATAATGGATAACCTATTTAAGGAAAGAGGCTTTGTGATTAATACACTAAAGCCGCCACTATCCAGCTTACCATTTCTCTTTCAGCCTTCAGCTCTACAGCAGAACCCTCTAGGCGATTCCCTCGCCCGATTTTCCTTCAACCTAGGTACGTTTTCCTCATTTTCTTATGTCTTAGTAGTTAGATGACTGAGGAAGTGCAATGTGATGATTTCTAGGATGCTGCGAGTGAGAGTAGGTTCGGGTTATTGTGATAAATGGGAATGCACGAGTAGCAGGGTTTCAAACTAGTTTCCTTAAATTTCTGGTTTGATTTCT